>VWZF01000653.1:551140-648478 GCA_013396755.1 Sclerurus mexicanus
AAAAAGCCAGAAATTATAAATAAGGTACAAATGGATAAAAAAATATGGATTAAATAAATTTCTGGATGTTCTTCTAAACTAAAATAAATACCTCAGCAATAATTTCCATCAACCATCTGCTGTTTCACATAATATTAAATATTTTGAACTTAATCTATTTGGCAAATATTTAAGGAATTTGACCCGAGTTCTACTTACTTAATATATACTAAAGTTGTCACGAATACAATGAAAAAGCTTCAGTTAAAGCTGTATTAAATATGTTAGGCACTCCTGAAACCAGAACAGGATAAAGGAGCATTTTTTCTGAAGTAGTTTGTCTTCCTTCCCCAAGCCTCTCTGTTCACAGAGCAGTGCTCATGTGGTATATGCTGTGCTTTAATAAAAATGAACTATAGCCTTATTAACAACAGGAAGCGAACAAATTTTGCTTTAATAAAGAAGGTCATGCATAAGATTTTTCAACAACTATTTTCGTAATGACAGTCTTTATAGTCCTTGCAAAACTAAACCATTTTGTGGATTTATTGTTCTGAAGGGCCTGTTGCTCATGAAAATTAAAAGCAGTTTCCACTGGTAATAAAATCTACTATAAAAATACATTTGATGTCATTCATGTTTCAAGGTAAGAGCCAACAACCAAGTTCCAGCACTATGTTACATAAACTTTCTTTCTCCTCTTTCTGTGGCTTCAGATACCATGTAGTTTGAGACAAAAGACTGAAAAACAGAAGTACGCTTTTAATGTTTATTCCTAAAATGACAATAACAACAACAAAAATTCACCACCAAAACCTCAGTCACCCCAATTAATTTAAGAGCATTTTTAGTACCTGCTGAAGGTGACATTCCATTTTGAGGTAACATTGGTGGAATTCAGTTGCCTGAACATTAGTATCTAAATGTCTTTTTAAACACCCTAAAGTTACTCAACATATTCACATTAGACTGACAGAAACTATATTTTCAAGAACATCTTTTTTCTATTTGAAAAAAAAAGGAACAAGGTTGTGTGAAATTCAGTTGCCTGAATACAGATGTCTGGCATCACTTTAGGATAACCCACCTGGCCTTCAGTTCTTCCAGGACAGTACAAGCTGTTTGTCATATCTACCAACTCATTCAGATGTCTCAGAAAGATAGTATCTAAATGACATAATTTTGTGTTTAAATATCCATGAAAATATTTTTGAAAAGTCTTTGAAAAAGGTAAAAAGGAACTTTGAACAACTATTTGAAATCTGAACTGGCCAAGTATTAGACCTCACCTGAAAGGCATGTTATAAAAAAAACCCAAAAACCAGTTTCAAGTGTATTAAGTGCTCATAGATTTCCTGTTTGTTTGGGGTTTTTTGCCTTGCCTTTTTTTGAATATAGATTAGACCAGAAATAAGGCTTTAGGCTATGCACTTGAGTAATCTAAAACTGAGAGCTATTGTTCCTTCCATTCTGTATCTCCCTCTCTGAGCCAATGGAGATTAGCTTAGTTGGTTAGGGTATGGTGCTAGTTAACACCAAGGTTGCAAGTATGATCCCCATATGGGCCATTCATTTAAGAGCTGGACTTAATGATCCTTGATGGTCCCTTCCAATTCAGATTCTGTGATTTTGTTTTCTGAGGAAGTCATAATATTGTTTTTTCTAAGCTATATACCTGAAAATAGAATTTTCTCTTAGTATTTCATTGCTTTCTTGTTCTTTACTGTTTGCTTTTTGTTTGGTTGGGTTTTTTGTTTGTTTTTGTGGGGTTTTTGAAAATTTTTTTTGCTCATTAACTTAAACAATATCCCTTACATCACCTGTCCACTTATTTTAGTGGTGTCTACCTGTAGAACCTGTAGAACACATTCATTTACCTCACACCACATACATTCACATGTATATTCTTTTACAACTCTTTCACTGTTTTCATGAAAGTAGAAGAGCTGCTGTGAGAAACCTGAATAAGTAGGCCTAATAAGGATGAAGAAAGGTCCCTTTATGGCACTGAGTGGGATACAATAAAAGATTACAACATGGAAAACCAAAGTAAAGACTGGAGAAAAGCTGATGACTCAGATTTGAAAAATGTATGCTTAAGACTGACAGAGATTAGGACAGCTTTATCTTTACTGAAGCTTTAATAACCTCACTGTAGTTACATCAGAGACTCAGCTATTGTAACACAAAGAACCCACATTTACTACTCTTTAAATATTCGGGCTTTTTAAGAGGTGTCATTATTTTTTAGTCCACTGGGACTGTGAGCTCTGAAAGATGAATCCTTACGAGTGATCCATGTACACAACACTGCTTCAGCATGAATCAACCCTAAACCGGCAACTCGCCCTGCTGTCAAGAATTTAGTATTTAATTTAGTATTTAGTATTTAGCTTGTTCACCTTTGGTGCTATGTTTAAGTAGTTAAATAAGTGAAGCAATGTGTCTTCTTATAACTTTATAAGAAACTCTTTTGCCTCTTTCTGACTTCCTGTGATTTGCAAAAGAAAATACTGATATCAAGATTACCAAAATTCTATACAATATTTCAGGTACAACAGAAAAGGAGAAATGCAAATGAAGTGTAAGTACAAAGCTTTCTGTTCTCTGTTCCAGACTCCTGTTTAGGCTCAGAATGAAAAGGAGACTTGAAGCCAGTGAAAACATAGGATTATTCCAAAGCCTTCTTGTAGAAAATAACAATAAAAAACTATCCCATAACTTCAGAAACAGAACTTGACCATTTAATGGAAAGTTTATGAGATATGTTTGCAAGACCAATCCCAATAGTGTGGGCAACCATATGTAACCCCCAAGTAGTATTTATTTCAAGCCACTAGAACAGAAAACAACTATAATCAGTGATTATAAAAAAACCCAATGAGTATAATATAAGCAAGAATTGTCTATACTTTTCTTCTTCTTCTACTTCAAGCAATATGTCCTGATTACATATCCACATAGTCTTCTGTATGTATTACAGTAAAAAATGGTAGGATATACATATACAGTGGATCTGTCACAACTTACAATTTTGTTCTTCCCACTTCTGTTTGCAGAGAAGAATCTCCAGAAATATGTATTTCCTAAAACAAAATTACATTACAAAAATATTTAGCTCATTTAAATTCAAAATCACATCTAACACTTCAGGCTTGCAGATGTTTAGTTTTGAAGTGAAGCAATTTGCCCATGGAGTGTAATCAGTTTACATGTGTTGTTCTAGTTCAGTCATTGTTTGACTTGATGTCTGACAAATGAGTCTTTCACTCTCCCAATATTTAAATTTTCTTTTTTACTATTTATATGACATCACCATCATGACAAGATCATTCTGTGCTCATGCAAACTTTTCCTTTCATGATGCTTTGAGAAGCATTAACATCACTGGGATTTTCCTCTTTTTATGTGAAGATTGAACATCCAGCTGTTACCTTAATTAAGTCTGCCACAGGCAAAGACCTGGCTTTATGTACCTGCAGAGAGAACTTTCATGGTGCTTTAATGACTAGCTATAGATTGAGCAAAGTGACTTGAGAGGCAATGCAAGGAAAAGCTTAGCTCAAATGAGTGCCAGAGCTGTCAATTTCCAATTAGAAGACTTGTTTTTCTGTCATGACAGTGAACCACCACAAATTACTTGCTTTAGCACTGCTGGTTAATCTTTTGCCACCTGACAGATGGAAGTAAATCAGCTGACTTACGTTAATCACTTCCAGGAAGTGAGAATATTTAAATCTTGGCACAGTTTTGCATCTGTGAGGACAACATTAGGAGATATCAGAACAGCAACCCATTATTTATAGGGAAGCTGTCATCTGAAGTGTGGTGGGGGAGGTGGTGGAATGACTGGCGGTGAATACGGGGCAAATGAAAGGCATCATTCAACCCTTTCTCAAAAGCTTTCCCACTTGAGGGGAAAGCTTCTGATTGTTTCTCTCTTGCATATTTTATATTTTTACAAAGCTGACCACAATTTTCAGCAAGGTGAAGTTTTTTATCATTATAAATATATATATATATATATATGATATGCTTCCTCATGGCTAGGCTTTGTGAATGAAGATTTGGGAAAGGCTTTACCCACACTTGCTGCAAGCGCATTGATGGCTAAAAAGGCCAATGTGAGATAGGCAAGTCCAATTGCAAAAGGCACAGTGCAAAGTCTCCATCAGCACTACTGGCAAGGCATGGTTCTTCCTGCATTGCCTTTTTATCTCAAGACTGATTCTGCGTGTGTTCTCAAAGGAAGCAGAAGTGTTATGGATGGTGTGTCTCCATGTCTCCCAATTGGAGGCCAGAGTGGACCACTGATGGTGGTCAATATGGCCAAGGCTGAGGCATTTTTTCAGGGAGTCCTTGTAACTCCTCTTTGAGGCTCCTCTCTTGCGTCAGCCCATGGTGAGTTCACCATAGAGTACAATCTTAGGGAGGTGGTGATGCTCCATCCTGGAGGCGTGCCCTGCTCAGCGCAGCTGCGTTTTCAGCACCATGACCTCTATACGGGTGATTACTGCCTGTTCAAGGACAGACACATTTGTCATGTAATCAGACCAGTGGATGTTTAGGATTGGAGTGGATGGAGGCAGCGCTGATGGAAGCGTTCGAGGAGTTGCAGGTGGTGGTGGTACATGACCCGTGACTTAGACCCATATAGAAGAGTAGACAGTACAATGGCTCTGTAGACACTCATCTTTGTACTTTTCTTCAGGTGTTTATTGCGCCAGACTCTTTTATAGAGTTTTCCAAAAGCTCTCTATGCCTTTGCTAACCTGTTGTCTATCTCTTTATCAATCTTACCATCCGAGGAAATGATGCTTCCCAGATAGCTGAACTGCTGGACTGACTTAAGCTCTGATTCGCCTATGGTGATGTGGGGATGATGGAAGACTTCCTGAGGTGCAGGTTGATAAAGAACTTCTGTCTTCTTCGAGCTGACTTCCAGCCCAAAGAGCTCAGCAGCCTCTGCAAAGCAGGATGTTAAGCGCTGCAGAGCTGCTTCTGTGTGAGCAACGAGGGCGGCATCATCAGCAAAAAGCAGCTCACGGACAAGGTGATTTAGGGTCTTAGTGTGGGCTTTCAGTCACCTTAAGTTGAATTGGCTTCCATCGGTACGATAGCAGATGTAGGTGCTGTTTTCTTCATCAAAGTCTGCTGTGGCCCTTGAAGCATCATGCTGAAGAAGATTGTGAATAGAGTTGGTGCAAGAATGCAACCTTGTTTCACACTGATGGTTATTGGAAAAGAGCTCAGAGACAGCATCGCTATATCTGACTTGGCCGTGCTGAGCCTCGTGTAGCAGGATGACCGTTTTGAGGAACTTGGGGGGACATCCTAATCATTCCAAGATCTGCCACAGGCCTTTTCTGCTCATAGTGCCAAAAGCTTTGGTGAGGTCTATGAAAGTTACATAGAGTCCTTTGTTCTGTTCCCTACACTTCTTCTGCAGTTGTCTGAGAACAAATATCATGTCTGCAGTACTCCTATTGGCTCTGAAACCACACTGGCTTTCAGGTAGAAGTTCTTCTGCAATAGTGGGTGCTAATCTTTTCAAAAGTATTCTTGCAAGGATCTTACCAGCAATGGAGAGCAAAGTGAACCTCGGTAAGTTGAGCAGTCTGATTTTTCTCCTTTCTTTTTGTACAGGGTGATGATGACTGCATCATGGAAATCTGATGGTAGTTTACCTTGTTCCCAGCAACACACAATGAGCTCGTGAAATTTAGCATGGAATGCTTGGCCTCCATGTTTCCAAACTTCGGGTAGGATTCAATCAACCCCAGCTGCCTTGCCAGTTTTCACCTGCTATATGGCCTTAAGAGTCTCTTCCATAGTAGGGGCTAGATCCAATTAATTTTTCACCAGTTTTCATGTAATGTGCTGAATTGCTGAGTCTTGGACTACCAGGTTGGCACTGAAGAGAGACTGAAAATGTTCAGACCATCGATTCAGGATGGAGGTTTTATCTGTGAGAAGCATTTGGCCTTCAGTGCTGAGGAACCTGGCTTTGAACCTGGTGAGTGGGTCTGTACACTACTTTCAGAGCCTCATAGAATGCTCTGTGGTCACCCAAGATATGTGTACAGGTCTCCTAAAGAGTTATTTGACAACTTATACCCAGCAACAGTATCAGTAATAACTCAATACACTTCTACTGAAAATAAGAAAATATATTTGGCACTACCAAAAAAACCCTGGGATGAATTCTCTGCAGAAAGATGGAGAATAAGTTTCTTTATTACAAAAAAAAAAAGACTAAATAATATTTGAAAACTTATGAAACATCTCTTATAACCTTTGACAAGTAGTCCTAAAAATCCAAGCTGATGACATGAACCTTGGACTAATGCCTGGTAACACCTGCCAACATAAGAGTAAACTGCATTTCAAAGCATGCAAAGATTGATTCCCAGTTTGCTTTTCACAATTTTCCCTTTTTAATACAACTATATAATAATTTGCAGAACAGCTTCGATTTCCATGGTTCCTCATTGTTCTCCTGGTGACTGCCCTTTCCACAGGATTAATACTGCCTTAATTACAATAAGTTATTTGATGGATATGGGCCTTCAAACACCTTTATTTAGTTCAAAATCATGTGTGATATCATGTAATTTAGGATAAAAGGATCATCATTTAAATTAATTCACATTTTAGCTCAAAATTCAAGCTTCCACAGTTCATGGCAGGACTTCAAAATTTGGTAAGGAGAGAAAATAACCTCTTCTGGGAAATGTTATCAAGGGGTGCTTAAGAGGAGTATTTTTAATTTTAAAAATGGAAAAATAGTTCTATAGCTATAAAACAGTTTGCTACTTAGATTTCAGTCAGGTAAACCAGTGTTGTTTTACCATTGATCATTAACTTGACCTCCCTAGTGCTCATGAGGGATAATGATACAGTCTTAAATAGCACCATCCCCTTAAACTGCATCATTCCCTTGCATCATCAGCACCTTCTTACTTACATTTACTCACTCCGTTCCCCCTATGATCTTACAAAGAGAGCTCCACTTCACTGAAATTGGAGGATAAATGCACTCAGGGACTGGATTAAGATTATATGGACATGAAAATATTCAAAATTTGGCTTCAGAAATCCTCATGCATATAGGTAGAATTATCAGGAGTGCTAATTAAAATATTATTGCATTCTGAATTGCAAATGAAATTATAGTAAGAATTATTATACTCCCCTCCTCCACCTGGTATTTTTTTTCTGACATTTACAACCTCCTTCAAAAGGGGCACATTGTACTCTGGCTCACAAGTCTGACTTGCTTGTTTTCCTTTTATCCACTTGTGGAATCACACTGGGTTAATTATCATTCATGTTTCTGACTGCTAGCACAACTTCCACTTGAATGGGTAGACGGGATTCTGCAGGGCTGTTTAACTAAAATAACAGGCCACAGAAAAGCATGGTGTTAAATATCACTTCCAAGGTAATTGGGTCTTGGGTGCTCCCCATCAACCTTCTTTCATGTTTTGTTGATATTTTCATTGCATGCAAAATGTTGTGTCTTTAAAGCATAATACATCAAATTTTGTTTTACATTGCTGTTTACTAACAGAAGCACACATATTTATCAAAGGCTGTTCTCTGGCTTTCTGCCTACAGAGCTGATTTTCTTTTTGCTTGGCATATAACATATGTAAACAGTAAAAAATCTTACATTCAGAGAAATCAGAAGTGAATTACAAAGCTACAAAATATGCTTGTTTAAGACCTTGTTGGCCTTCGAATTGCTGAGAAACCTTACTGCTATATCTAAGTATATACAGCTCATTGTATTTCAACCAACACATGTAAAAAATTATATAGAATTCTTTGTATTTAATATGCTAGACCTGGTCTCCTGAGGATAAGTGCAAAATTCCTCAAGCTGTAAACAGTTACTCAAAATTTCATCCTCTAAAATTGAAAAGATTTTATTGTTAAAATAAAAGGCTAAAAGGTAAGATTTTGTATTTCTTTTCCCTTCCTTTTATCAAAAGTCCTGTCTGCACCACCATATTTTCCAGAGAAGTTGTGTTGAACTATTACAGACATGCATATCATACCTATGTCCTTATATTCCAGCTCCAGTAATGTAGACAGCTTAGCAGGAAAGATAATAGAAGGATCCATCAATACTGATCTTTCAGGTCATCATCTGGTATTCTGCTGCATTATATTCAACTTAGAAAGCTGACATTTAAAAAGTATTTAAGTACAAATCTCAGTGGAATATCTGATTGTTATGATTCATGAGTAACTGGGAGAAAAAATAGCTAAACTGAAACACCAAAAGTCTACCAGACAGAACCAGAAAATGACTGAAGTGAAATAAATAAATAAATAAACTGAAACTGAAAATATCACTTTATCACCATGAATAATGCCGTTATAAAACATAATACAAGGGATTTCTGTGTATTTATTGAAGTAAAACCACTTTGTGTATTCCATTTTTTCCACTTTATTAACATGGCTATTCGAATGCCTGATAGCTATCCACTAATGTTTATGACTATGGTTTTCAAGTTTGAACCCATTTCTTTTGATATACATATAATAAACTATAGCCTTATGCCATTAGAATGTTTATGTCATAGCAAGATATAGAGGGGGCATACATGTGTGGTGGTTTAGTTTTCTTGGTTTTGGTCTGGGCCTTCCCTAGTAACCAGGTTATANCATTTAAAATATAATGGAAAAGTGGGGAAACTGATAATAGGGGAACTATGATATAATTTCAGTTTGATTTTCTCAAAGACATTTTTCTAGACTTGATAAAAAAAAGTTTCATAGAAAGTAAAGTTCACCTATAAGCAATTGGTGGACAGAAGCTAAAAGTTTCAGTATTGTCAAGTCTAGTAATATATCAAAATTCTGAAGGGACTGCAGCTCAGAAGATACTTTGAATTATTATTTATAAATGCAAATACAATATTTCACTTATAAAAAAAGAAGGCTAGAGAAACACGTGCTAAATTTAGTAGACATCAATATATATATACCTTTATAAAAACATAATTACAAATACATTAAATATACAAACAAAACTTGGAAAATAAAGTAAAAATAATAGATTATAGTTCTTCCATGTTCTATGTTGAATATGAGTTTCTATCCTTAGAAAAGAAACGTGGGAATAAAGCAATAAACATTAATTCATGAAACCAGAAAAATTTGTATTTCTGGACATAGGGAATTTAAAGAATACAACAGTATGTACATGAATATACAACTGGTTCATACAGCAGGTTTTGGGTGAAAATCTTAATTCTTTTAAAAATATATTAAAAATATTTGTTAGAATGGTGCCATTAAAATGGCAAAATCCAAGAAACATCTCATATACTTGTTCATAGTTTTAACCAAACTGATTATCTGATTATCACAGCATTTGAAAAGTGGAAACCCAGATGCTGTGTTACCTGTTGTTGCATCAAACTGCTTGTCAGTATATGCAGAATTTTAGACTAGCATTGCAGTGAAGAAGCTTAATATATTGTGAAAAAGCTTTTAATTCAGCTTTCAACATATCTGCCTCCCATTTCATAAGAGATGAGTTTAAATTCTTTTATAATTGTGATTTTTTACTTCCATGTGGAGAAAAGTACAACAGCTGAGTGGAGTACCACAGAGATCAGTACTGGGACTTATTTTTATAATTTACTAGTTTCATTAAGAGCATACTGGAAGATATGAAGTCAACCTATATTTTTTTTTTATTATTATTTTTTCACAGCAAGATTTGAATGAAAAGAAACAGGAAGACAGCAGACCTAACCTACACACATATTTTAGTATTTTGGAATAGCAAGCAGCTTGCCTTCAATGCAATTTAATATTGAATAAAGAGCAACTGTATACCAGGAGAGAGCTAATAAACACAGCTCAGATAAATATTCCTAGACAGCAGTGTATGAAAACAAGATGAAAAAATGCCTATGGTGTGTGAAAATAAGTAAGAGTTGCTTTATTATTATGTCTGAATAAGCAGCCAGTTAACAAGTAACTGGATAGATAAACTAATGCATTACTTTTTCTGTATATGCAAAATCAGATATATCTGCATTAGAAATAAATTTTAACCACAAATTAAAGAGCACCAAAATAGAGGAGACTGATTTCTCTTTATCCTAGAATATAGACAAATGTAAGATATGATTTTTCATAAATACATTCAGCAATGTACAAACATTTCACGACTATTACAGGAAACCAAGGCAAGAAAATACATTTAATCTACATCCTTCATTTCCAAGACCCATACCAGTGCCATTTTTAAAGGAATATTTCTATGACTATTCCAAAAATATTCTAAGAATTCCGTAGTTTGTGTCTCTAGAATTTCCTTCAGCAGTCTGTTTTAACACTCTGTTCATTAATAATAAAATTCTTTCTCCATGTTTCATCGAAAGATTCCTGGCTAAAATTTTTGGTTTATTTGTCATAGTCACCATACAAACTCTTTCAATTTTTTACACTGAAATAGTGTGATATTTATACTTATTTGAAATATACTTTTGCAGGCAACGAGAAGAAAGAAGGAAGGAAGATAGGTCTCTTCCTTGAAATAAATAATTGCAATTTATTCATATCTCTCCTTATAAGACATTTTACTGGATACCTAATTATATTTTTGGTTCTGCCCAAGACTCTTCAATTATATACTTTCCCTGAGATACCTGTGGCTGTAAATAGCATACAAGTTTGCATTAACAAAATAAATACTTCCATGGACCATTTTTGGGCTGTGAAACTCAGTTACACAGTTACATTTTTTAAATGGCTGTCATATTTTGGCCCATCAAATTGCCATTTTCCAAAACAATTTTAAAAGACACAACAGGAACAATGTCCAGTAGACATTCTGGATGCCCAATCATTCTTTTCTGAAAGGTAGGAAGTGGTATAACGATGTGATATGAGCCATTCTCTGCCAGTTGTTTTTCCTGATAGAGTCCTTTGCATATTTAGTTTACTGGAACACACTTAGCTTGACCACTGTTGTGAAAGGATTAATGCATTTCATAGATGGAAGCATTGTGTTTTGCATATGAAGCAAATATCTGCATGATGTTATTATTTCATATCCAACTTGTGATCCTTTGTAGCTCTTCCACCTCTTTCTTAATGCTGTTCTTACTTAAGGAACTGACAAATTAAAGAAGAGAAAAAATAACCCAGACAAACAACAACAATCACCAAGACACCAACCAAACCAAAAATACTAGCCAAAAAAACCCCCACAAAACTAAACAACAAAATGGAGTGCAAGATCATTTTGAATTTTAGCCCAGGCTTCAACATACCTGATCAACAACCATCTTTCTGTTGCCTTGAATTTAATAAACATAGCAAAAATTCCATCTTTCAGTACCTTAACTAAATTCCTCAATGCTACTGGATCCAAAACAGATTTCCTGTAGTTTTTCACTTGATACAGCTATTATTTCCATCGTTCAAAATAATGTGTGTCAAGTAATTTTGAAACTAAAAATGTGTAAAGGTCTACAATAACTTGACTAGTAACTATTTTGGGAAAGCAAAAAACCCAAAGAGTGACTTTCTATTGCTTTTGTGAAATGTTAGTGGAGCTGAATGAGTTAAATTACTTCCTAGGGTGCTTCTCTCACCTCTATGCTTCAGATAACCCAGAGATATACAGACAATTTCCAGTGCTATTATGTTGAATACTACATCAAAAGTGTATAAACCAAAAATCTGTAGTGTTTTTTATGGATGTATTACATCCATAATCTTTTTGGACCCTGCAACCGAGAGCTCAGAAAAGATCCACTGTTAGATCCACCTAAACAGTGACAAAGTGTACACAAAGGCTTTTCTAGGAGGGGGGCTGCTGAAGGTAAAACATCACAGACTCTAGACCTTCAAATCCTTTGACTTGCTCCCTAAATTTCTGATCTTCTGAAATATATGATTATCCCTTATACTTCTTTCTGTGATCCAGAGGTTAAACCTTTAAGGGCTCATTTTCAAACACATGTTATTAGGCTGAAATATCTTCTTTAAATGAAATATGTCTTTGCTCTAAAAAACCTGGAAGAATTTCATTTCCATTAGCTACTGCAAACTTGGTGGATTATAGAAGAGTTTGTTACTGACTTTTTTCAAGGCCTACTACTTTGAGCTTTGTAATTATCCAGGCTTTCATCTTAATAAAAGAAATGGTTCAGACAAGTGTAGTCTTTTGAACTTCAGAATCAGTGCTTTCTTGTGGGATTCAGAAAATGTAATCTGAAACTTAAAACGCAGCAAATTTAAGAAAGGCATACTCTTAATACAGATTCTAATGAACAGAACATATTTCTAGTGAGACAGAAAATCATTTAGAAAAGTGGTTTATATTTCACATTTAAAATTAAAATTTTCTAGTTAGGCAAGTGAAAAACAATTGCTTTCTATTTTTCATTTGATTTTTATCTTAAATATTGTTTACTCAACCAGTTAACTTCATCCATATTTTTACAATAATTCTATTTACGAGTTTATCTACTCTGCCAATTATCATGGCTTGCTTAAGCAATCATTCTACACTCTTCCTACACTAATGTCCTAAACTTTAGTCACCTTGTAAACTACAGTAGAAACTAAGAGAACAATAAAGACAGAACATTAGAAGTTGCACTGAGGCAAGAGAATATGACTTATTATATAATAAGGTCAAATATTTAAAGGAAAGAAAATGAAATTCAAAATATGTATCTTGATACATTTTACAATTTCTTAAGTAGATTCTTTTGATGTTTTTGCATATTATAGTTTGGAAACCACATTGAAGAGAAGCTTTAAATTTGATATGCAAAGTAGATACTTTAAATATTATGTAAGATTCATTTAAAAAACTAAATGTTTTATAATTAGGATAAATACGTAAGCAAAGTGATCGTTGACATTAAGATTTCTCCATAAGTTGTGAGTGTTTCCTTTTGCAGGAGCACAACATATTTCTTGATGCCAGCTTAATTTAATTGGATGCTCTTTGATACTGCAGAGCAACTGAAGTAGTCTTAAAGTGGTAAGCTATATCATAAAAGTACAACTAATATGTTTGGGAAGTTGATTCTAGAAGATACACTTTTGTCAAGGGAGAGAAGAGAAAAAATATCTTTCAGTGTCACTCTGCCTGGGTAACAAAATAATGTGAAGTACAGGTAATTCAGAATAGAAGTAAGCAACCCACAGTAAAACAATCACACCTTTATAAGTTTTCAGAAGTATTTCTTACAAAAAACAATACAATTCAGAAGATAAACAAACACAAAACCTATAAAACATCTAAACTCCTTTATTCTAGATTAATATTTGAAGATATTAACTATTATATGGAATTGTGAATAATATTATAATTCAATTCACAATGAAATGGGAATAATGGTAAACTTTTCTGGAAAAAAATATAATAAGCATTAGGAAAACATAGATCTGGGGCAGAGCGTTACTGTCCCTTGCAAAAGGAAATGTTCAGGAATGGTTATGCCTCATTTAGTCAAGACAGTTAAACTTCATATAATATAGAGGTATAGTAAAGGAAATACAAACTTTGAAGACTCTTAATGAAAGCCATCAGACTATCCCATTTTTAGATACCCATATTGCACAAATGAATAACCAAATATGCAGATTTGCCAGTCATTTGAGAAGAGCTCCAGGGAATTAATTTCATGATCTACTTGGGTTGCTGCTGTAGAAGGAAGGAAATGCAGTGTCATTTAATCTCTGCACAGACTGAAGGTCTTCACTAGCCCCACTGCAAGACAAAGTCCAGTTCTGAGTTGTTTTTTTTATTCTCTGAGAGCGATGGGGGTGGAATGGATGGAATGGGAATGAGGACAAAATTGTTCCTTGCAGTCAAGACAGAGTCAATAACAAGCATTCATCTCCTCAAATTGTCTTAAAATCTGGAGAGAAATCTTTAAAGTTCCTTCTCAGCTTTGTATTCCTGGATTCCTCCTCACTAAAATCAATAACTATCATAGACCTTTGAGTGTATTTATCATTCTATTTTGATAAAAAGCCTGTAAAACACTGAGCTGACATGAAGGGGAAATGTATATTTCAGGGTTTTTTACACTCTTGGCATTTTTGTTCACAGAAACGTTATTACATCATTGAAGGATTCTCTCCCCTAAAGTGATCAGGGTGTTCAGCTTTACAATATATCCTCAAAAGGAACAGCAATGTGTGTGAGGGATCCTGACTACTCTTGAGTTTCAACAAAGTCAGAGCACATTATAACAAATTTCTTCAAGAAAACACCCTTGTTTTTGAAGATATAACCCGTGGCAAAATTGGATAATAAAACAAATTTCAGAGTTAGGGAGAAGTTCTCTGAAAATAATTTCTGTAAAACAATTGACAGCCTTATCAGGGCAGAGGTTTGGAGCGACTTCAAATAGAAATCTGTTCTTATATAGAAATGAAACTGTCCTCTTGATTGTGAATAAAAACACAGAAAAAAAGCATCCAATAAGAAAAACTGAATTTTCTTATCCTTTATGAGAATATAAGAGTAGGATGTAAGAAGGGATATTGCACAATACAAACAGGGTCTTACATGGAACGGTGGCCAGCAGACCTATGAACAAGCAGTTTCTTTCTGTCTGAAAGCCTATGCTAAGTAAGTCTCAACATTAGAAGAGCAGCAAAAGTTGTGGAACTATCCCAATGCTCAATTTAACAAATTTAATCAAATTTACCTACAGAGCAGCCTCAGCTAGGCTCTAAAATGAAATGTGTTAATATTTTTCAATTAAACAAATTAATTTGTCATATCCCCCAGTGCAACTCTGTCTTGACAGCAACTGCATAGAATTTTAAGCAAAGGTGAGAACTGTTGCCTTTGGACTTAAAAAAAATAGAAAAAAAAATGGGGATGGTAATCTTAACAGGATTGGTAAATACAGCAGCATTTTACAAAGAACAATTGATGCCCCTTCGCATTAGTGTTTTTGGCTGAAATGCCTTAAAAAGCAATGAGCATCACTTCTGATTGCTGTAATTTTTAAATCTATCCCAAATATGTAGACTATCAAATTCACCTGAATACAGAAATAAGACAAGAAATTATATTTCCCACGAAATAAACTTGAAGCTAGAAAAAGGAAAGATAAAATCTCTGTGACATTGTTGCCTGATTAACAGTAATGTTCAAAAAAATCTGAGTTCAGAAACTTCTTATTTTTTACTGTAAGCTACATGACTATCCAACTGAAAACTATCTTTGACCACAGCAAACCAAACCAAACCAACCAACCAAACAAACAAAAGAATGAGAACGAAGTTTGTGCCTGGTCATTTCTCAGTGTTCCAGAAAACACAGGACACTGCTACTATCTATGGTGATAGAGAGAATCTGGAATAGCTTTCGGCACTATGTTTATAGTTGAAAGTCATCACATAGATGACTTGGAGCTCTTCTCAAAATCTAAACCTTTACAAAGATTTGCACTATTCTATGGAGAAAATCTGCATAGATTTGTCATGTTTTTGACATTAAACATTTTGAAAGCTGAACACTTGCATACCATCTAAAGCATTCAATTCTAAACTACATTAGATTAATCTAAGGTATATATGGAATTTGTTAGGTATTGTGTAAATTGCAGGCTTCAAGAGACTCAAACTTTATATTCCTTCAGTAGGTTTTGTCGAACACATTATTGGACAGCTTCTTCTTTCTCCTTATATCAGATTTTTTTGAATGTATGGTGGAATATTCAAGTGCCACCCTACAGCTATTCTCTGACGCAAATAATATATTTGTATTTTCATTGCTGTAAAATAATATTGTGGATTTGTTTGAGCTTGCTCTTATATCTGAAAAAGAGAACTAAACATAAAATATTTTGCATTTTCTCAATTTTAATTTAATTTTTAACACTTTATTTCAGATGTATCGAGAAGCCTCCTTAAACTCCTGGAAAATAAGGAAGGACTGGTGCAGAGAACTAACATCCTGATTTCATGTATTTCACCAGGATAAAAGCTTAAGGATAGACATATAGTTTATACCTATATATCACATCAGTCTACATTTTTTGAAAGCACAGATATAGAGTTTGTGTTCAGAAGTCCAATTTGCTTTCAGAATCTTGAATTTTGTGATTCACTATGGTTGCCAAGACACTAAACATTGTTTTAGGCTTTATCTAAAGGTGTGCTCAAAAAAACAAAAAACAACAACAACAAAAAAAAAACCAAAAACCAAAAAACAACAACAAAAAAAACCCTGACAAAGGAAAGAAAAAAATCACAACCAAACTAACAAAAACCTTCAAAAGAACAAAGCATCTATGATTCATGAAAATATATAATATATGAATAAGTCATTCATGTTGATTCTTGGAATTACACAGAGTACACTAGTATTTGCTGCATTTTATATCTATATCTATCTATATCTATATGTGTGTGTGTGTGTACATACATTCTTCCTTCTACATATATATAGAAGGAGGAATTTCTCTTGAAATCATTCCAAATGGAAGGACTGAATTCAGTAAGCCTAGTTTGGACATGTAATAATTATATATACTATATTTTTCCTCAAGGAAACCTATATATATAAAACTAGTTCAATCTAGTTTGTGAAAACAGTGTTTCTGAGAAATGAAGCATGGGTAATGCCTAGAAGTAGAAAACAATTTCTGCATAATAGTCTACAAAGAAAGACTGCAAGATATTCCTCTTTCAATATAACAACTAGTAGCAACCTGTCAAATGACGAAAGTCAAAAAAAGGATTTCAAAGAAGTGTGAAAGTTTTATCAAATTTCCAGCACTGTTTTGAGGAATTTTAGTATGCATGGGTAAGTAATTTTCAAATACAATATTAAAAGTAAAAATCCTCCAGAACACTCTCTTTTTCTTCCTCCTCACATCAATACACTTTTTCTTGGCCTTTCAAACAAATATTCTCTGGTTTTTGCAGAATACCCTTAAGCACTTGATGACAGGATTTTGGGAGCAGTGAGGAGTGGTTATTGTTTCTATTTTAACAAGTGGAGTATATCTGTGTGGTGGATGAAACTAAGGGAACAAACCGTGTCACAGGACTAGTTTTATATTTCCTTGTGACCCAGACATCATATGAATGGAAAAACATAAACGTTAACTCATCAAATACAGTTGCAAAACTTTCCAAAGATGACCTAATCTTTGCTTTTCTGCTATTGCTTGTGTCCCCATCCTGTTAACAAACATTCCCATGATACTGCTGTATGCTAAGGTCTATATGCTATATGTTAAGACCTATATTGCTATATGATATGATCTTGACCTGGCAAGATAATGGAGTAGATCCTCCTGGAAACTACTAAGACACATGGAAAATAAGGAGGTGATTGGTGACAGCTAACATGTCTTCTCTAAAGGCAAATCATACCTGACAAATTTGGTGGCCTTTTATGACAGGCTTACAATCTTATCGATAGATAAGAGAAGAGCAACTGGTGCCATCTACCTTGACTAGCACAAAGCATTTGCCTCCATCCCAGATAACATCCTTGTCTCTAAACTGGAGAGAGATGGATTTAACAGGTTAACTACTCAGTGGATAAGGAATTGTCTGGATGCTTGCACTTGGAGTTGTGGTCAACAGATCAATGTTCAAGTGGACATTGGATTGAGAACAGCCTTGAGGAGAAGATCTTGAGAGTATAAGTAGACAAGGAGCTTGACATGGCCAAGCAATATGCAGCCCAGAAAGCAAATCATATTCTGGGTTGCATCAAAATGAGCATGGCAAGCAGGTTGACAGAGGTGATTTTTCCCCTTTACTCTGCTATTGTGAGACCCCAATCTGGAGTGCTGCATCCAGCTATGGGACTTCCAACATAAGAAGTACATAGACCTGCTTGAGCAAGTCCAGAAGAGACCAGAAAGATGATGAGAGGACTGGAGAACCCTTTTTACGAAGACAGTTTGAGAGAGTTTGGGTTGTTCAGCCTAGAGAAGACTCAGGGGAGGCCTTACAGCAGCCTCGAGTACCAGAAGAGGGCTTACAACAAAGCTGGAGAGGGACTTTTGTCAATGTAGGACAAGAGTAGCATGTAGAGATAGGACAAGAGGAATGGCTTTAAACTGAAAGAGGTAGTTTTAGAATAAATATTAGAAAGATGTTCTTTACTGTGAGGTTGGTTAAACATCCTGAGTAGTTGCACAGGGAAACTGTGAATGCCCCATCACTGTAAGTGTTCAAAGTCAGGTTGGATGAAGCTCTGAGCAACCTAGTCTAGTGAAAGACCCTACCCATGGCAGGGGCATTAGAACTTGATGGTCTTCCAAGATCCCTTCTAACCCAAACCATTCCATGTTTCCATAGCAATGTAAGAAGTAGCAGCATTAGACACTGCTAATATCTCAATAAGCCTATACACCCTATCACCAACACATGCTAAGAGAATTATTTTTCCACTCTTTCATTGAAATTAAAACTAATTATTTTCCTGTTGAATTGTTTTGCTTGGAAATTCTCTTTCAAGTGGCACTTTTTTTCAATGGCAACCGATTATTTATTTTTAAAAGGAACAAGTTAAAGGAACTTTTAAAGCTGTTTTGCCACAGTGAAACAAAACAACCTCCATCTATTTGGTCTCACAATTGAAAAGTAAGTCATCTAAACTCAGAACCCTTGAAAATTAAAATAAACCCTCCTTTGGTGCATTTAATTCTAAAATTTTCTCACACACAAAATCTCCAAGCTCATGTGCAACTTATGGAAAACTTTGTTAGGCAAAACATACCATGAACAAGGTGGAAGGGGGGAGAAGTACTGACCCACAGAAAAATGTATTATGTAATAATTTCAAAAAGATTTTGAGAGGAAGTGCTGAAAAATTTCAAAGAAAAAATTTTTTGGAGATTGCTGACATAGTAATATCTGTTTATTTTCTTCTGATTTCTTCACAATACTTAGAGTAAGATGACTGCAACATTTTTTGTGTGTAATGCATGTAATCTCATGTTTCAGAATTACATCTGTTTTTATTTTAGGTGTATATTTTTGACTCAACTAGTCAAAAAAATGAAAACAAACCAAAAAAAAAAAAAAAAAACAAAAAAAGGAAGCTTGGATGCTCCCAACTATAAGCAGCTGAATTTAGTAATTCAGATGTAAGAAGAAACCAAGCAGACATGCTTCAAGCTGCTTCTGTGATATTTTATCAGTTTGCATTTTTTTACACACCTTCTACAGAAATAGTGTCAAGATATATGAGGGAATGTTGAAAAAAATTGTCTTCCTTTTGAATAACAAGATTTGGATTCTTGAAAATCAGCATAATAGCAAGAGTTACATTCTTTAAAATATTTTTGTCATAAAGTAACATCTCTCTCTTTTCAAATATCTCTGGGAACTAAACTGAACTCCATATCCAAGCTGGTAGGACACTTCCTTGAGTCTCAGTAGTGAAAGTTGTCTCACACATTTCCAAACTGGCTAGTCTTGATTTTTTTTTATGCAAAACATGTAACTTATATGGGTTTGATCTTTTTTTCCAGCCCTACATTAAATTAGGCATTTTGAAGTGAGGCAAGGTAAGAGAAACATATTTGTGGATTAAATATATATATTGTGACATTGCCTAAAATTACAGCATAATTGCACTATTTCAGTTTACAGGCTGATTTCAGTTTCAGATGAGTGCCATCTAGAAAACTGTCCAGCTGTGACCTCAGGGCTTCTATGCTGGCTGTTGACAGGAGACAAACCTTCATTAAAAACAAAGTGTTTTCCACAGCTGAAGAGTTGTTGCTCTAGTGAAACAGACTATTCCTGAGTTGCAGAGCTGAAATCTTATGCCCACCTCCTGTGAGGCCACCTGGAAGTTCTGTGAGAAGCCTGGATGTCCTTTCACTCTGTAAGTCAACTTCCCCAGTACTGCAGATACTCAAATATAGGGCTACTACATCAGCACCAGAGGGGGCAGCTGGAAGCACTGGGTCCAGGCAATGCAGATGGCATCTGGGGCCACTTCCCCTGGAAGCTTCCAGCTCTCTGGAAAACTGTCTGGGACTTGGAGGAGAAAAAAGTTATGAATTGGTATTTCCAGAGCCAGATTCCTACATAACACGGGAACAATAAACTCTCTTTACCTATGATTTCTGTACTAAGATGAGAAATCTATCTCATTTAGGGTATTCTGAGAGAGAGGCTAACAATAGCGTTAACGCTGCCAAATTACAGGAAGCTTGCTACACACTCCCTTGAATTTCCACGGCACTAGCACACATCCTGACAAATTGCTACATATGTTTCAGTTTTAAAAAAAAAACAAAAACACAACAAAACCCACTGAAAACATAACAAAAAAAAACCCCACACAAAAACCCAACCAACCAACCAATCAAAAAAAAAATCACAATGCCTCTGTTACATGCAAAAATATTGCAGCTTTCTGCTTATTGCCATTTCAAGTGTTGAATCACTTCAAATCCAGCATTTGGAACAAGAATTTATCTAAACAAGAACATTATAAAAGACAGCTGTGTTCCCAAAAGTTGTAGTATCATTCGAGACCAATAATAAAGCTGAATGTGTATGTCTATGTACTATAGGTTTTCTGTTGGCATGATGGCCTCCTAGTAGATGTGTTACACCATGATCGTAATAACTATACATTTTAGGGGAACAAAGTTACCAATTTGAAATGGGAGAAGAGTTTAATAACAGTGGCTGCTTTCTGATACCCACTCCCTGATGATATCAACTTCCTGACTTTTAGAATGAAAATCTTTTCTTTTATAAAAGAAAAAAAAAAAACAACTGAAAAATAGGAAAAATGGGCTCTAAATGTGAGGCAGAAAGAGGCTTGTATCAGATGGTTCCATATTATTTTCTAGTCTAGTGAAAACTACAAACAGAAAAAAACATTAAAACTTTTATATAATAAAAATACTTTTATTACTTATATAGAGGGATATTGGAGCCTGCCTAAATTAATGAAGTGGGAATACCATTGCAAGCGTTCTGAATCTTTTAGAATTGAACATGTAACACAGCTGGGACAAGTGTATATGTTACTGTTTGCTAATTGCATAAGGTTTTGCTGTCACAAAGTCTCTCTAATTCAGTACCCATAGATTAACAAATAGCCACTATTCCTTAAAGCTATTTCTCCATGATGCCACAATAATATTCTGCTAAGACTCATAGCCACCAAAGTCCATTTGACTGAGCTCCAGACTTGACAAACTTAGTCTGAATGATGGCACCTGCCTTGGAGAGCTCGCCATCTGAATAAACAAAACTGTACATGTTCTCCATTTCACCTGTCTGCAATACAGAAAAGTAAAGAGGTCTGCACAAATTCATGCAGTAGGTCAACCCTAGGACTATGGTAAGAATCACAGCATCCTAACTCTGGCTGTGAAGCTTTAACTATCATGCTACATGTGAAGGATACCTCTTAGCATCAAGCCTTTACATCAAGCCCTAAGGATTATAGAATGTGGCTGATGACTGTAATTAGTGTTTATTGTTTGTTGTGTGTCAACAGCATGCTAGGAGCAAAAAACAAAATTAAGACAATGACTGCTGTAGAGAGAGGGGAGGGCAAAAAACTAAACATGGCAGATAAAGAAATGAAAACAATTACAGATCTATCATGCTGACTTAGAATCCATGCAGTTACAAAAATAATAAAGTTAAATAATAAAGTTGCCTGCAGGCAATATAAAAGGGATTTAATTATTTTTGAATTACCCATCTTGGATGAAAAATCATTTCCAGAACCAGGAGAATTAAGCTATCTTTTGACCCTGGCATGAACTTTATTTTAAGGATTCTTTTTTTTTTTTTTTTTACATATATAGCTTTTATGTAGCACAGTTGTGCATTCCTGCTTTGTTTATTAAATGTATAATTTTGCATCAGTCACAATTTATATTACCTGAAACACATTTGCAAATACGATATGAAATAGTGATGTATTTAATGATAAATACAATAAACTGTAACCAAACATTAACTGTGAGCTGTAGTACATGGAATTTATAGATTTAAAAAAAAAAAGTGTCAGTGTTTGCTCTGCTAGTACTATTGTAGTACTATTGTACTCTGCTTTACAAACAGAATTATTTTTTCACCATAAAAAGGTATAAAATATAATGAGAAAATAATCGGATTTTTTTTCTCCTTTTCTTTTGGTTGTAGGTAGATAAACTGATACTATTGCACAGAAAAAAAAAAAATATATATATATAGGTGTGTGATTGAAGCCATAACAAGACTGGCTAAAACTTGCACTAATTCATGTAATTCAGCACTATCTAACAGCTGTGTCTTAGGTATGTCTGTTTTTAAAGGTAGCCTCTATAAATGCAGGCTGTAGTAAATATACTTATTGCTTTCTGTAATGTCCTGAAGGCAGCTGTCATTTGTATTCATAGCTTCCGGATTCAGGTTGCATTTTTCCTTCCTGTAGCTACAACATCCTATGTAGAATCCTAACTCCTTGTCCAACAATAGGAGAGCTTCCACATCTCTGCTTACTTGTGTAGCAAAGACACACTCAGTCTCCAATTACTGCTCACCTCTGTGTGGATTTCATCCTCAATTCTGGAATCATCGACTGATCCAAAATTGAGTCATCAGATCATCAGAGTCATCATCCAGGATGGCAAGTTCTCAAGAAAATTTGAAGGTACTTAGCTTATTTCCTAATGAACAGGAATGCTGTCCTGAGCAAGTCACCACAGCCTGCCTTAGATCCCAAGAGTGGTGGAGATCTTTAAAAGTTTTGTTTTGTGGGGGTAAAAAACCAAATCGTTAAAAGAGACATACAGCAGAAATAACATTTTAACCCATAAACCCAGTCATTTTTATTTCATGATACTTGAATGCAATTTTAAGATGTGTATATAGTATTCTGAGCATCTGCAGGTATTTTTAGGTTAATTATCTGAACATCTGCTTTGTTTAACTATTAATAAATGAATGGGTTAATTGTTTACTTTAAAAATCAATGCTTTAGAACGGAACACATCAAGAAAATACTACCAGAGTGGTTTCTTCTGACAGGTCTGATATTTTAGTAATAAAACTTTCTTAACCTACAAAACATGGATGTCTAACAGTCAAGAATTACAAATTTGCAAGAAAATAATTCTTCACAGACACTTACTTCTTTTAGAGTCAGGCCAAGAGTATAGGAACAGCAGTCTTTAATGATGGCTCCTGGCCAGAACATGAAAGATGCAGAGATATAGTGAAAGGTTATGGCAAATAATTTTCCAGCTTTTTTGAAAAAGTTTACTTAAAAAAAATTAAATAAATCTCTCAGCCCTTTCTTATTAGTTGTGTCAAGTTAGTTCAGCTCTGATCTTATTAAATATGATTAATATACTTATGTTAAGACTATTGATTCAAGTTAACTTCATTTCAGGAACACTGAAATATTTTAAAATACCACATAGAAGAAGTATTTAAGTTGCCCCTATATCTCATTCAATACAATTATATTAGAATATGATAACACATATTTAATTGTAGTGTCTAGCTTCACACAAGAGGATTCCAAAAATTTTAAAGACATATGTCCTATCTGACTGCAGTAAATTCTCTCCTGCTAGACAGCTAAGTTGCCTGTCAAATATTCTTATGAAGCTTTGATAGGCACTTGTATTTTATGATAGCTTTTTTTTTCCTTTTTACTTGCATTAGAAATACCTTAGCAGAACATGAAACTACTTTAATGGTCTTTTGCCTCAAAAAACAGTCTGGCATAAAAATTAAGAGCTCATACTTTCTGCTAGCATTCTGAAAAAAGTTCTATTTGTTCCTTTATTTAGATGAAAGACCTAAATATATTTATTTAAAGTTATCTTTAAAAATATTCATGGAAGGCAGACTTAGAAATTTCTAAAAACCGTTAAGATTAAAAATTTCCTTTCTGCATCATTTGACTGAAATGTTATTATCAACAACAGCGAGAATTATAACTTGTTCATAAGGTTCAAAGCTGCTACATCTAAAAATAAGACATACAACACTTTTCCCAGTGACTAGCCCCACCTGTCATGAGCTAATACAGCCTTTTGTCAGAACAACAGAAAAAAGCAGCATCTTATGAATTTCCAAAAGCAGAAAGTCTGGGGGTTTGTGCCTTTTGACTCTGCCTCCTTTAGCCAGATGACAGCTCCAAGTGATACAGGAAAGGGAACCATCAATGCAAACCAGACACCTTTTCTAAAACTTGTAGTATTTTCAAGCAATCTACACAGAGATCTTGCCCTTAACTATCTGAAACATTTAGAGATTTGCATTTGAATGAGTATAACCAGCCAGGGAAGATAGGCAAAATTAATGCATCCTTCAAAATATTAAGGTATTATTTTCTATATTGCAGTTGATTCATGATTAGTTATTATAAAAAAAGTTTAAAAATCAATGTAGCTAATTAGGTATCCTTTAATAATGATTATCATTTCCTAAGAAAGGAATGTACTATTCATATGTAAATGAGTTTTCTGATTAATGAATAAAGTCAGTCAATCAATCATCTCTACAAATGGAAAAATTATGACTAAAAGATTCTCTTAAGGTGTCCTTTGTTCCTTAATTGCAGTAAAAAAGCATGGTTATTAAGATACTATTGCCAAAAGCTTTCTATTTTATAAACAATTGCTATTAAAAAAAAATTGAAATGCAAATAAATGTATCCAGAAGAACACAAATGAAAAATGTTTTAAATACTGCTTGAAATTAATAATCTGTAAGATTTTGTGTGAAATGACTTACCATCATTGTACCTTAAAATACTAAAATGACACAGAATGATCATTACACTGAAATATATATTAATGTTTCCTTGATCATCTCAATGACAAGCAGATAAGGAAAAGATTGCTTGAAATATGTGTTGGGGGAAGAGTGGCTATCTTTCTATTGAACTTGTTGAGCAACAATATAAAAGTGTTACAATGTAACCCAATTTTCTATTGATGTGTGATTATGATGCCTCTGATAATAAGGGTTAATAGCATTTTGCTAAAGCATTTCAGGTAGATTTGCAACCATCTGCATACCAGAACAACTCGTTCAGAACTTTAGCAAGTAAATACTTTCTTTAGTAAGTGTAGTGGCAGCTAAGCATTATTGTAGCAGCTTTTCATTATTGTCCATCTCTCTGCAGAATGGCTTTTGCTTCATTTCTGGAATCAGTCAGAGAGGTATGAAAGGAGGCTGCTCCTTGGGCTGCACCCACCCAAGCTGAACACCACCCTTCATCCTCTACAAATCATACTCAACTATGGCCAAATTTTAGTCATCTTAGATTGCTTTTACCTGTAGGAAGCTGAGTGAAAAGCTCATGCTCAACAAAGCGTGTAGACCTATCTTTCTTTATAAACATGCAAGAAATGTTATTAAGAAGTTTATTGTGTACTGTACTCAGATTCAAAGAGGTTCTAGAGGCCCTTGGGGAAGAGAAACCAGAATATTTTTTACTTTGCAAGGTTGAAAAGTACAGTTTTCAAATTGGAATATAGTTAAGTTCCATGTCTTCCATTTGTGCCTATATTACTGTGATGACAAGAATTCAAGAAATAGAGAATAAAGATGAGGTCAGAATAATTCTGATGCCTTATCTAGCAAAATATTTCAACATGTCAAAGGACATCTGACCTTCTTGTTCATGATCAAATTCTTAAATGCCAATTTAATTAAAAAAAAATCACCTTGTGGCCTCAGAATGAACACTACGTTGTTCATTCAAAAGAGTTTCTATTAACATTCAACTTACCATCACTGCATATGATCATTACACAGCAATTAATAACTTACTAAACATTTTTCAGATCTGAACAAAGTAGCCATATTTCTACCTAAGATTTGCCTAACAGAAATAGTAAGCCTGACACTCTGAACACCCTTAGTGTATCCTCTGTGCATGCTGAATCAATCAAGTGCATCTGGGAAACACCTTATTTTCTGTGATAAATCATGAGCCACAAAAATATACTACACCTTTCGTAGGGGTGTGCTTTGCAGCACTTCACATGCTATTTTGCTTACAAGTAATATCCTCAATATATCCTGGATGTTTCCAGTTTGCATGTAATGTGCAGCTATGCAGTTTATGCAGAAATCTCATAATTTTATTGAATACTTCTGAGAAAGACCTTTTTGGGGAATCTCTAAATACAGGTAACTCCAGATTCAGTGCAATATATCAAAAACTAGCATGGATTCACCATGCCTGACTAATTTAGTGGCCATCAACAGCAGGACACACTCATGAGAGCATTTATCTTTAGCCCTCACAGTAAGCACGGTACTCTTGTCTAAGTGAAATCAAGGTGCACATCTGCACTCAATGTGAACTCTGCTATTAGAAATCATTTGTTCTATTAGAAATTATCCATGGGAATTACTTCTTGTTTCATAGAGCACTGGATATGCCCTGTAGTCTGAATTATAAGTATTACAACACATATTTTGGAAATTGTAATAGCATACTGCTAATTAGCAGTACCAGCTACAGTCACACTTTCTTGCATGTACTTCTAGGGAGGCAAGGAGAATGAAACTAATGATACAACCATTTATGAATTGCATTGCCCAGGTTTTGTATTCTGGTTACTTATTACGCTATTTATACAAATATAATAATGAAAAAAATTGTAAATGCAGGAAATGAAAAGGAGCTTGCAACAGTGTTCATCTGTCAGAACTGGATGAGGGCTTACTAGGCATGCTGGTTTTAAAACATTTTCAGACATAAGTTGCTGCTAATATTTAAAAAATAAGTAAGTAAATAAATAAACATATCAATTTGGTCCAATATTGCAAGTGATTCATTCTTCTCTACTCTCTGCTTATTGCTCTGAATCTGTTCAATGACCTAGTTTATCACACTCAATCTAGATACTGATATTTAGATTATATTTCTATGTCTACAGAAATAATTTTTATTAACTCAGCCTCTGGGACACAGTACTTGTACCAGAGATTTACCTTTCATTAGAGAAGAACCTCACACAAATTTCCAAAACTAAACTAAGAATGACCTCCACTTTCATCACTACAAGGGAAAATTTGATTCTTCCTTCAGAGTAAAAAGGTTTCGAAATGACATCACATACCCCGACAAGCTGGGTTTTGATCAAAACTGGTTTGATTTTATCCAAAATTTCATTTTATTTCTAACACCTAATTTTTCCTATGTGATAAGTCCTTTTGGAACATCTAGATGTAGCATTTTTTTAGTGTGTTCTGCATATTTTTAGATTAAAATTGTTTAAAAAAAACTCCAAAATCTTCGAAGTACAGACAAATTTGCAAAATGTCAATCTGAAGCATCTTAGCACCCTCATCCTCAATAGGTTTCACATAATAACTTAATAGGTGTCCTTGAGCACTCCAGTTTGCAAAGAATAAAACAGAATTAGCTGATCCAGAGGCTGGTATGAGGTTTATGCCTACAATGTTGTTTTTTTACTGAGAGGTGCTGAAACTTGAGTTCTTGGCAGCTAAAGAGAGAATATTTTTTATATATACATAATATAGCATGGAGGAATTTAGGATTTTGGTTTGCTTTAAGCACTTTTGAAAATACATATACATTATTATTCCAAGTCATAAACCAGTCAACATCAGAAAGATTAGTAAGGATGTTTCATTCTGTAAAGTCAGCTACCCTATGTCCACTGTTCCATTAATATCAATTTTTCTACATGAAACAAAAGTAGTGGAGAAGATTTTAATTTTTTATTACTTTTCCCCCCCTCCTAAGCCTCCCTCTGCCTTGTTTCACAATGCTGCCACACCAGCTTCAGTGAAAACAAAGCACTGGACAAGTAAAACAACATTAGCTTCTACTAGACTCATTGGGCCACTGATGTGATGCAGTATTCTTCACAGCTTGCAGGAGCAAGCTCACCATAAGGGCGTCTTCCACAGGGTTTGGAGCCAAGACCAAAACACCCTGTACTTCCAACTTAGTCCTCGGTTTCCACCCAGGCTCTCTTACCGTGACAGATCACACAGCATAGCCTGTTTTACCTTATTGTCCTTCTGTTTTCTGCATCAGGATATTATGGCAGCATTGAAAGTCTTGGCAGGCAGAAAACAAAAATCTATTTTAATCAACCTCTGAATTTCTATAAGCGCAATCTAATATCAACAACATGTATTTTTATAAGCCTAAATTAGAGATGTACTGTATTACTAAGAACATTTCACATACTCACTTTCTTCACAAGCATAACTTTTTCTTTTGTTTGAGCAATAAGAAAGAGATGAAAATAAGTGACTTTCACTGGAACTAATAATCTGTTTCAGATTAAAAAAAATCTTGAAAAATAAAAAGAAAATAAATAATCTATTACCTCCATTTAACTTCATATCTTAATGATCTTCTCCTATATATTTTGCTCATTTTTCCTCTTACCTGAGCTCTCTACCTGGATAATTTAAACATGAAAATTTTCTACTTTTGCCTCTTAACATTACCAGAATTAGACCTCAAGTTCTCTGGCTCTAAAACAATGATTCAGGCACCATGTTAAATAGATGTAACAACCAATCCAATTGTATTTAGAAAGTTATTAGACGGTTTCCTGTGCATTATTAACATATGCACACATAAATTATTTTTTATTTAATGGTCAGCAAAATGAGAAGTTTATAAATCAAGTTTATTACACAGTTCTATAGCCTCAAGCTGCTGGGCACAAATTAAATTTTATGTTAACTTGCTTGAGTAGTTAGCTCACAATTAAGATCTTGAAGAATTAGGATGGTGGTAATAACAATATATGAGAATTTGATCTAATCTTGGGATTTAACAGTGGTCTGTGAATGAGTTTCTATGCATCTTATCACCACTGGAAATCAGCTTAATACAATAAAACCAGATCAGGAGGAAAAATGAGTGAGACACCGGGTAAATGAAACATTTTTCCTTTCTTATTTATTCATGCAGTTTCTAAACTACTGCCATTTCAGTTAGAAACTGTCTGTTTCACAAAACAGCTAAACAGCCCTACAAATATTAAGAATACACTAAACACTCTTGCAGACTGTGAACCCACCTAGACCTAAAGAGAGTAAATAAGGAAATATTTGTTATTACGGCTGTGATTGTTTTACTATCCAGCATTAAAATATTCAGATGAAATGATGAAATGATGAAATGATGGAAGAGAAATAGAGGAAAGTTTGATGAGAAACTGAACAGCTCTGTAGTTCAATTATATTTCCTTTTTAAGTTTCCTTTTTAATGGAAGGCAATGATTTTTCTGACACAGAAATGTGTATTATAATTCTAAGAAGCATATGAATAATTAATAATAAAGGTACAAATAAAAAATGTTCATTTAAAAATATACACAAATCTCGATCTACAATATGCTCTCATTATTTTTGCTTCTTAGGTTAACTCACAAATATAGTATTAAATAAATAAAAGGTCCTAAATATAACCTTGTTCTGGAATTTTTACTTTCCAACTGCAACACAATTGTGGGTCTCTGACTGACACATTGATTTATTCCCAGCAAGGGTCCTATAATTAATGTGACCTTTTGATAAGGTGGGAGATATGGGGTGAGACAAGTGCTCTCAGGAGAGCTATTAGCAACTTCTGAGCAATTGCTAATGTTAGAGTTATCTTTTTTTAATACAGTTTGGAAAGTAATTGACAAACCATGATAATGAGTATGTATAGGAAAGGAAGGACAGCATAAAAAGGGGTGCAAGAGCTGTTAATTACTCAAAAAGAGGTGAGATTTCACCACTGGATAACCTGTGCATTTTGAGCTGTGGCCTCAGAAATGCAATTAATAATTCCAACAAAATGTAAGAAAGAAATCATAGGTCTAAATGGGCCAGAAAAATAAAGAAAAAAGAGTAAAAAACTTTATCTAAAGAAACCTTAAGTCTCTGCCTTTAACCTGCATAACAGGTGATTTTATTTCTTCTCATCAGATGGTATTTGTACCAAGGGAGTTTTCTCATTTCCCTTCCCATCTGGTTCTGCACACAGTGATATAATATCAAGATGACAAAGACCCACTAATGTTATTTGAAGATTAATTCTGTAACAGAATAACTAACCTGTTATTTCATAATCATGATCCAGTAATCCATTCATGACAACAAAATAAGCATTTACACTACAACAATTTTTGAAACAAAAGATTAAATTGATCTATCAGTAACAAAAAATTGCATGAAAAACTGTGACTTTGATTCAAAAGAATTAGTTGATAAAAAGAAACTTGTATATAATGTATGCGTATATACATATTAAAAAATGTTTTGTTTACAGTTAACAGAAGTGCATACATCTAGAACAGGAATTGTCTCATTACAAATACAGAAAGCAGTGTGTTCAGAACACCAAGTGGCAGAAAAGCCTGTAGGACCATAAGGGAAATGCAAACAGGAGAAAGTGTGAGAGGACTAATTGCAAATATGAAAGTAATGGTATACTATGACTATAGCTGGCACACAATTGATCATCTAAAAAGAAAACAAAACCCCTCCACCCTCCATTTTGTATGGACTTCAATATTCAGACTGCCTGTGCATGTGTTTTTTCTCATTTACAAGGTACACTCCAGACCCCAAAGCAAATCATTTGACAAAGCTTCTCTTTTTGGCTTAACACGTCATCATAAAAACATGAGATTGAAGGAATAGCAGAATTTTTCAACATTTTTTTTCAACACTAACTTTGCCAGAAATGGTAGGTAGCCAGTAGCAAGTGGCAGCAGATTCATTATACACCAGAAATTCTCTGGGAAAAGATTCTTCTGAGCAGTAAGTCTTTATGGAGTTACATGCAAAGCTTAGCCAAAACAGGATGCAGTGAGGAAAATGTAATGGCAGATAATATTTACATCACTAGACAGAATAAAGTATGTGGTAATTTCAGCACCTGTGAAGAAAGCGTGCTTCATAAGAATCTCTTATTAATACTTTAATTTTGAAATTATTTGGCAGACTGCACTGAATTTCTGCCATTTTAGAGAATTGAAGTAATTCTCATAATTTAAAAGTAGCTGCAAAAAACTGCTTGCATTTCTCTGTAAGGCATCATTTTACTTCATAAAATATCTTCAATATTTTAGCTAGGTGTTTTAGACCTCATGCATTTGTTTGAGCCCACTAACTCTTTTTGTTTCTACTAAAATAAAACGGTGATTGTCATGGTGCAAATAGGAAGGACAGAGAGGACAAATCGGAAGAGAAAGGCGTAACCATTTTGAAATTATAAATTTCTCAAAATCTCAACTTGAGTCTTTCACAATCTTCCATAAAAAAACTTTTAATAATCTGGTTTCCTCCTCCTGCCTCCCCAATCTCCTTTTCTTGATCTCTTATTTAGAGAGAGTGAGGCTGCATCCATCAACACTAACAGAAACTGGTTGTTACAATTCCAGGCCTCTGGAACAGGTAAGGTATTTATCAATTGATTACAGAGGAGTCAAGTTTGCACCCAGAATACTAAGTTAAAGAAATGTAATAAAAAACAGCAGCTTAAGGAGAACAGCTAAGAAATGTATCGGGGATGTGATCATCTACTTTTGTGCAAAATCCTAGAGATGACTGAATCCATGTACCCACATCAGGCAGAAAGAGGAAAGCACAACAAAATTCTCTAGTTGCCTTGTAAGCAGGTGATCAACATCAAGGCTTCCGAGTAGAATTTTCCAGTTCGCACAGAACATGAAAGTGGTCAAGTGCCATGGCACATCACTATTCCTTTTAACTGCTAGTCAGCATTGCATGCTGGAGTGCTGCATCCAAACACATCACCAGAGATGGGTACATGGTAAAATTCCAAGTTCAGACACTAATGTAGCACACCAGCAGTTGTGTCATGCAGGTATATGCTGTGGAAGCAAATGGGAATGTCAGTTTGCAGCAGGTAAAGAACCCGTGAAACAGAACCATGATCCCCTGTATTTCCTGTGTCTCTCCTCAGTTTCTTTTCTGCCTTCTCATCAGTAGCTCTTTTCTATGATAAGTTTTAAAGAATTTGATTTTCAGGCAAGTGAAATAAAGGTCATCAGTCCTTACTTATCACCACATGCAAGCCTGAATATATTATTTGCCTTGCCTCTTAGTTTTTCAATAGAAAACTAGCACATACTTCCCACGTGGACCTGGGAATAAGAAGAGGGCTGGGGAAAGGTGTTCTTTTCATGTTTTTTCTTTGTTTCTCACTATCAAATTCTGTTTTACATATCAATAAATTAAAATTATTTTCCTTGGATCAAGCCTTTTTTTCCCATGATGGTAAGTGGTAAGGGATTTCCCTGTCTTTATCTTCATCCGCAAGCTTTCCCATCTTATTTCCCCTTCAGTGCTGTTGGAGGCAGTGAGGGCTTGGAGGAGAGGCCAGAAGGGGAGAGAGAAGCTGGATGGGTATCTGGCAGCCAGGTAAGATAAACCCACCACAGACATTAACTAAAAATTATGTCCCCAAACTTGTATGAATAAGTATTTAAATGCCATTATTTTTAGATGCTTTCCTTCTGTTTTTTTTTTAGCTTGGATACTTGACTATTGCATTTGCTTCTGCATGGAACATTATTTGTTGCACTTGCACTAATACAAATGTCTTCCTTGGATGTTTTGTCCCTTCATTTTTCTCTGTTATGAGCTTAATGCAGGTAACTTTTCCTTCTCCCAAAATATCCTTAAGTTCCATCTCCTGCTCTACAAGAGTGCTAAGAAACAGGTGATGGCAAACATCTCTGCTCAGCTCAGCAGGTTGATGTAACATGCACAGCACGCAGCTGGAGCCACAAATGGTGAAGAGTTAGCAAGAGCTTCAGAGACCTTGATGTATGTGCACCAGATAAAAGTCATCACTCATGCATACTGTAAAGGGTCCAAACCACCAAAATATAAATCAATGCATAACAGCAACAAGAAACTGCTAATGTATCACCAGTGGCTCCTGAAGTCTTGCATGAAAGAACAAATCACAGAGAAATTACATTTTGCAATAGAAACCACTATTTGATGTGTAACCAAATTGTGCCTGTTTGCAGGCCTGTTTACATGAACACGTGCTGCATTAATAAAGGTAGGGGTTTTTTCCCTCTTCTTTAATGTATTACATTGCTTTCAAGATGAGATTTTACAGGGAATAAAGTCTGCATCACCTGATATCTATTATTCTTGATTAAAAAGTGTATATACACAATCAATATATATATACAAATGTTAGTGAAATTACTTGCTTATATGAGGCTGTGGTGGTTTAGTTTTCTTAGTTTTGGTCTGGGCCTTCCCTGGTAACAGGGTCATAACTAAGGAAGCATTCCACACCATTCCTTCACATAATCAGAGGGTATATAAGAAAGGAAGAAGATTGCTCTCTCTCTTGCTTTCATCTGCTGGGGAGGACATCAGGTCTCTGTGTTGGCTTAGCTCTTACCTATGTGAGCTGAGGTCTGTCTGGGATGCTGGTTTCTCAGCTGTACGGAGGTGGAGATTTCTACTGTTTCTCTTGAGGGAAGTTTTTGTGAGTATTTATTGTGCTAGTTACTTATTTGAGCTTTTCCCTGAGTTTACGAGTGTGTGTATCTGTTTTGTTTTGGTTTTGCCCATTTTTGTCCCATTTCCTTTTCCCCCCTTTTCCCTTTTGGGGTTGCTTTGGGGTTCTTGTTCTGTATATTCATAGTGTTTGATTGTATATAATTGTAATATATGTGAATATATATATACTTTTACTACAATTCTCTTTTGGTACCTTTTTTTCTTCTCTCTCAGGAGGGGGGAATCTGTGTGGCTGGCAGTTGGATTTGGCAGGGAGCCAACCCAAACCTCCACAGAGGCCTACACAAGTGTCCTGTCTACAACATAAACAAACATAAAAAACAAACAAACAAATAACCAAAAAAAACAAACAAAAAAAAAGGCAAAAAGAAAAAAATAGGGCAAAGACAGTGAAATAAAGTTTGAAGAGAAATAGTCTGTGTCACTGGTGCTCATTAGTACTGCTGAGAACTGCCATGCCAGCACACAACAGAGCCATTTTGCTGTCGGCATTCATATGTTGCTGTGCTTAGCTGTGTTGATGCTTCAGCCTGCCTGGACTTAGCTGGGGACTGTTTGGGCTATGGTCTGCTGCGCAGTATAGACATACCCTCAGGGTCTAGTGCTGCTTATTCACATTTCCTAATAAGTGCTAACCCACTAATAACAACTCTTGCATTTGTTACAGAGCAAGCAGTGCACATCCATTCTGCTATATGCCTCCTCACAGTTTACCCCATGGCATTCTTAGGTGTATCAAAATCTAGCCAAAGCAGAGTAACAGAACATATTGGAAAAGACAGAAAGCTAAAGGGTTAATTTTTTTCTCAAGTGTTTCTTCCTTCTGCCTTAACTATTGCATATATATAGGTGGTATCCCACTGAGTACTGAGCAAAATTAAAATACATGACAACAAAACAGAGCATGATAAAAAAAACAAAAGAAACCAACTCCTGCCCCTTAACTCAATTCATGTTTCTTGAATCCACAGCAATTATCAAACTAACACCATTGTCATTAGTAGTAATGAGAAAACTGCTATATTTAAAGATCATGAGACATGTACTACAAATGTATGAGAATAAGAGTCCTAAGGGATTCATGATTTTAGTTTCTAATATACAACACAATTACAAGGTACTCTGTGTAGCAATGGGATGCTCATCCTTTTCCAAAAAAAAAAAAAAAGCAAGAAAGGAAAAAGAAAAAAGTAAATTAAAAGTATTCAGCCACAGACATAAAGCATTTAAGCTCTTATGAAAAAGACCACAGATTTCTGTGATGAATGGTCTACTCCAAATGCAAGGAAAGTGTCACATGGTAAGAGTGATCATCAGAGTTCTCTTCTTCCCCATCCCGCCAAGAATATCAACATCTCCTTAAAAAGTATAAACTTACTCTTAAAAGGCACTGCACAACAGTAACAGTATTAAACTGTAAGACTGAGGGGAAAAAAATGCAGACTCAAGAGGAAATAGAAAATTATTTCTTGGGAGTTGCTTGTCACTTCCAGAATACTTTCAAATAGTAAAGGATTGAAGAAGGCATTAGGTTCCCAGAACTGTAGGAGACATAACTGAAAGTTTTTTACAGGTTTTTTCCATTCATAATGAATAACGTATCAATTTCTATGTCTGAAAAGCCAGCAGTCTGTTTTATTTTATTATTGTAAAACCAGAAAAGGGAAAAAAAGGGGGCAGAGACCATTGAACAATGCCACAGATTTTAAAAGTTTAAGATAGCAGGAAAAAAAATCGATGGAATTTGATCAGAAAGGGGGAGGAAACCAACAGCAACAACAAAGAAGCATAAAATCTAACTCTAGATTTAGAGGGATATAGCTCTGTTATGAGCACCTGAGCAGCCTGTCCCATGTCTGCAAAACACTCTGTACAGATCTTCAGAGACTAGAGCATTAGGAAATTTCCTGTGGAGGATCTTTATCTCACAGAGGATAAAGATCCCTGGAAGGAAAATGTAGGATTCAAAAGAAGAAGACTGAAAAGGGGGGGATGTTTGAATCTTTTGCTTTGTAGGCAGGGAACATTCAAAGCCTCCTGACATATCTACAGGCATGAGCCTTTCACACTAGCAGCAAGAGAAAATTCTTAAACTGTTACTCATTTGCAGGAAAACTTATTAAGGTCTCATTTTGAAGTATTTTCAAAGTATCTTGCTCCAAGAGACTTCACATTTCAGACATTAAAGCTCTGCCTTTTCTCCCCCTTGCAATCGTGTATTTGAAAAGGCTGCCACCACCCAGGTATATTGCTCTCCCTCCCACTCCTTCCTTCTCCAATGAACTTATAAGTACATCACTGAGTAATAAGTGAAATGATGTCAGGTTGAGACTGATATCTTGATTAGGGTGGAGAAGATGTCTTAGTGTCTTTCAGAGAGACAGAATTGCTCCTCCCAGATCTGATCTACCCATCGCTTGTAGCAGGTTGTGCAAAGTCCACAGTTTAAGTGGTTAATAACACAAAATTTACTCTGAAATGCAATCACAGGCAAACTCCACTTTCTGAGAACCCTCTTAAACACTTTCCTAACAAGCCTAGAAAGACACTGACATATTCCCCATTGTACTCAAGATAACCAGCTTCTTCTGCTACCAGTAAAGACTTGGGCTAGAAAGGGACTTTATTGCTGGGAAATGGAACATATATAGGAAGGAATACATTCTCCCTAATAGTGGCTCTAGCATTCTCTAGTGTCACACATTTTTAACAAGTGGTATTCAGGAGGCAGGCTTAGTAGGTCAGGCTTAATAATGTAGCACATAATTAGGAACAGTTAAGGTTATATTAGAGTATTCCTCTTCATAGGATTCTTATGACCCTCTAATTACATTCTCGCTTGAATGAATTTTAAGAAAAATAATTTCTGTATTCTATTGCATACCTATATAATGCTGTGTTCTGAATCATTAAAAAGTATTGTGTTAGCTCTTGGCACAGGACCATACAATTTTTCCAGCTTTTAAAAACAGATGACTATGAAAGGATACTTGGCTAAAAAGGATATAGAGGCAGCAGCAGGATGCAGTCCAAATATTTGGAAATTCTAGGGTTACAGTGATTGTAAGGAATGAATTTACAATCCAGGACCAGAAAGAAAAACACATAAAGCAGCTTGGCTTAATTGCACCCACCCATGTTGTTGAAGAAGAAACAGTGAAGAATAAATGCAGAGACACCTTAGCTAGCTGCTTACTAGCCAGCTAGTAAAGCTTATCCAGCCTGGCTGCAACACATGGCACTGTGACCACATCAATATAGCTTTGGATCAAAACTATGCACTATTGCACTATGTGGACACGCTGCCTCTGACCTCCACTGTTGAAGTGGCTTCTAACATCATTAAAAAACATTTGTGTGCTGCTTTGGATAAGTCACTGAAGCACACAGTAACAAGAGGATTCAAGTTGCTGCAGCAGAACACAACACACTTGTTTTTGGCAAACTCTGTCCGGTTCCTACTTCTTTCTTGTAACACTTTGATCATGCCCTCTGAATCTCTGCTACTCTCTACAAACCCTGAAACTCTCTAGGCAATCCAGGAGAGCCCTACCAGAGGGGATGTGATAACAGACCTGATGGTCACCAACACAAATGGGCTTGATGACATCAAGATTGGTGGTAGCCTGGACTGCAGTGATCATGTCCTGGTGGAGTTTGCAGTCTTTAGGGATATGGGTCAGGTAAAAAGTAAGTCAGGAATCTGAATGTTAGGAAAGCAAAATTCCGGCTGTCCAAGAAGTTAATCAATAGGACCCTCTGTGAAACTCAGGGGCAATGAAGCAGAAGAGAGATGGCAAACTTTTAAGTATTCTTTTCATAGAGTGCAAGAGGTCTTGATCTCTATATGTAAGAAATCAAGAAAGGAAGACAAAAGACCCATATGGCTGCATTAAGACCTCCTAGTCAAACTAAAGGGCAATAAAGAAATGCACAAATAACGGAAGCAAGAACAGGTATCCTGAGAATAGTATAGAGATGCTACACAGTTTTGTACAAATAGGAACAGGATGGTCAATGTGCAGCTGGAGCTCAACTTCACAAGGGATGCATAGAATAGTAATAATAATGGTTCCTATAGGTATGCCAGCCAAAAAAGGAAGGTAGAAGAAAGTGATGAACATGACTGGCAAATGGGTAACAATGAATGTGGAGAAGGTTGAGGTATGCAAAAACCTTTTTGCCTCATCCTTCACTGGCAATCTCTTTCCCACACCTCTCAAGTGGATGGACCTTAAGGCAGGGACGGAGGGAGAAAAGACCCTTTGAATGGAAGAAAAGATCAGGTTTGAAACCACCTGAGGCACCTGAAGACATATAAGCCTATGGAACCTGATGTGATGCGTTCCAGAATCCTGAGGGAATTGGCTAATGTAGATGCCAAACCACTCTGTGATGTTTTAAAATTCATGCAAGTCAGGTGTAGTCTCAATTAAAATAGGTAAACATTGCACTTATTTTTAGAAAAGGTAGAAAGGAGGACTCCAGGAACTACTGACCTGTCAGTCTCTCCTCTGTGCATGGGAAGATGATGGAACAGATCCTCCTAGAAGCCACACTAAGTCTTGTGGAGGACCAGGAGGGGATTTGAGACAGGCACCATGACTTCACCAAGGGAAAGTTCTGCCTGACCAGCATAGTAGCCTTCTATGCCTGCCTCAGGTGACAAGGGAATTGTAGAATCATTTGGGTTGAAAAAGACCTTTAAGATCATTGAATACAAAAGAACTACTGATTTCACCTATTGGGACTTCCATAAGGCCTTTGTGTCTCACAAAATCCTTTTCTCTAAACTGGATAGATATGGATTTGATTTATGGACTATTTGGTGAATAAGGAATTGGATGGTTGGTCTTACTCAAAGAGTTGTGGTCAATGGTTTGATGTCCAAGCAGAGACCAGTCATGGGTGTCATTCCTCAGGGGTTAACACTGTTTAACATCTTCAACAATGACATAGCTGGATCAAGTGCGCCTTCAGCAAGTTTGTAGGTGATACCAAGCTAAACGGTGTGGCTGACATGCCCAAGGGATGGGATGCCATCCAAAGGGCAAGCTGGACAAGCTCGAGAAGTGGGCTTATCTGAACTTTGTGAGGCTCAACCAGGTCAAATGTAAGATTCTTCACATTCAGGGTAACCTTCAGTATCAGTACAGGTTGTGGGATGAAGGAATAGAGAACTGCCCTGCTGAGGAAGACTTAGGGGTTTTGGTGGATGAAAAACTAAACATGGGCCAGTAATATGTGCTTGAAGTCCTGAAAGCCAATTGCTTCCTGGACTGCATTTAAAGAAGTTTGGCCAGCAGGTCAAGGAAGGTGATTCTGTCTCTCTATACTCATGAGACCTCACCTGGAGTACCACTTCCAGTTCTGGGGCCCCTAACATAAGAAGGATGTAGACCTGTTTGAGCAAGTCCAGAGGAGGGCCACAAAGATGATGAGAGGGCTGTAGCAATTCTCCTATAAAGACAGGTTGAGAGAGTTTGTGTTGTTCAGCCTGGAGAAAGAAAGGCTCCAAGGAAAATTTGTTGCAGCCTTTTAGTATTTAAAGAAGGTTTATTATAAAGAAGAGACTTTTTGGTTGGGCTTCTTGTGATAGGACTAGAGGTAGTGGTTTTACACTAAAAAAGGTAGTTTCACACAGGATATAAGAATATTTTTTTTTAAATTATGATGGTAGTTAAGCACTGGAACAGGTTGCACACAGAAGTTGTGAGTGCCTGATGCCTAGAAATGTTCAAGACCAGGTTGGACAGCTCTCTGAGCAACCTGATCTAGTTGATGATGTCTTCGCTCAGTGCAGGGGCCTTGGACTAAATGACATTTAAGGGTCCCTTCCAACTGAAACTATGATTCTGTGATGCTAATCTAGTTGCAGAATTAGAGTTCATCACTGTGACTCTTCCTACCTCTTACCAACACCCCTTCAGGATAATAGTTTCTGCCCAGAGGAGCTCAGCTGCTCCCAGGGGACTGAGCAGTCTCTCCCTCCCAGCAAGATTTCAGTTGACCCAGACACTCCTTTTTGTAAAGGAAGAGCAATTCTCTAACTGAGAGAACAAATAGACAGGTACCAACCATCACCCCACGATACATGAAATGCTGCAGATATTTTTCATGTCAGAGATGGGTCCTTCAGGGTCCCAAAGGAATATTGCCTGAGAAGCTTTACTGACAAATTGTCAAAAAAGAGAAGGAGAAAGAAGTAGTAAGTGTCAAATAGAAATAGGGAGAGAAGGAATAATCTAACACTCCACCTTATCCCCAGAGGTTGACGATGATTGTAAAACTATAGGACAGAAGAATAACAGTATTGTACTAAAAAATGCTAGGTCCTCTGGGTACTAAGTGCTTAGATATTGCCTAATAGCAGTTATTTCCATTTCCAATAAGCTGATGATTTTAGCCCTCATTATCTGTTCATTACATTTTTTAATATGTGATTTTCTGCCTTCATATGTGCTCTCTCCCTCATAAGATCTTTTCATAAAGCCACTTCTCAGTCCTCCTTCAAATCTCTCCATGAATATCTTTCCTGACATAAAGCTGATCATGACCTTAGCAACAGCTAAACAGGTGGTAACTGGCTCCAGATGATCAAAGGGGAAAATACTGTCATTTTTTTTCCCTTGTGCTTGACTGTGTCTGACTTTCAAAGGGTTCTTGTGGCAAGGATGATCTTCTAGGCAGTGATCTCCAGGCTAGAAAAGCTAGACAAGTTTGCAATGCAAACAAGTGATAACCATTATCACAGTACCAAGCACTGGTATGTCAAGTCTCTTTGGCCTGTTACACCTACTTAAGCTGCAGAAGGTAAATGAAATCAGCTACAGGTAAAGACTAAAACTCTATAGAAATGCACAGTGATTTCTTTTTCCTTCTAAACTAATAGTCTTACTATTACTATTATAGTCTTACTATTACTAGATCCAATTAGATAACCAATAAACACAACTCATAAGATTCCTTTTTCCTACTTAGGACATGAGTAGAAATGACTAATTTTGGTAAGATTTAAATTACCGAAAGCACTAAACCCCAAAGAGTTACCTGAAAATTACAATTTACCAATCTAATAACATTTATAACCCCTGTAGCAGACGTTCAATTGGTACTGTTTGAAGAGCTTATTGTCACCTGAGGATCTGGCTCCTATTGCTGTATTTTGTTTTTCTTTCACAGTGTCAACAGCTGAATAAAATGATGAGGAGAGTTAGAACCAGTTTTAGTATGAAGCCCCACTGATCTAAGGGGAGGTTGGCTCTTGGTTTAACTTAAATGAAACAGTGAAATTAGCTGTTACTCTTTAGACTCTATAGAGAAATTTGGGGACATAGAATCCCAAGCAATAAAGATTATCAAAAGGAATGCAAATGAAAACAATATCACGTTATTAGATCTTTAGGTATTAAGTGAAAGTAATTAGTCTTCAACTCATGGTAACTATATTATCACCATACAGCTCTGCTACAAGTTTAATTAAACCAAATACTCACTAGATTTGAAGTCTTAATAAAGATGAAAAAGATCAAGGCCACAAAATTAAAAAAAAAACTCTAAGAAAATAATAAAATACAGTGGACAGTTGTTCAAGTCTAAAAGGAGGGTGCAGGAGAAATAAGTGATCAATTTTCTGCTTTTATAACCTATGAAACATGGAAAAGTAGCCATGTTTAAAGATATTAACTAAATTTATGACCTCTCCTCACCTCCAGATTCCACAAGAAGGATTTCCCCACACTTTTTAGCACACAAGGACATTTTTAATTAAAACAAAGCAAAACAAAACCCCACTAACAGCAAGAGAAGTGAAAGAATGAAATTACAGCCCTCATTACAGTGCATTCTTTGCTCATTGTGGTGAACTGTGAATGGTGAATGGCCAGCATTTTTTAGTTTTTTAAACACCACAATTATTTCACCAGTTTTGCCAGGAAGAGATAAAAACATTCTTTCCAATAAAATTTTCATCCCAAGCTAGCCAGGGCAAAAGATAATTTGAGACTTCTTAGGCAAAGACAGTAAAAAGCACAAGTTGAAATTGGGAGGCTTGCAGTAAGTACATTGATCAAAAGAGATGTGGCAGCTACAGGGCACAGGCTATTATCTTTTACATTCTGTTTTGTTTGTTCGTTTAATAGCAAGTGGATAAAAATCCCACTACCAAGCTCCCATATGTTCAGCCACAGCAGAGAAATATGTTACACATTGATCTATTTCTGAAAATGAGACTTTTATTCTCTACCAAATTTTTACACATTATCCAACTGTTACAAGCCCTTGCAGATTCTTCAAGTGATACTTCAGACACAGTCATACAGAACTATATATATGAACATAGAGAGTAATATTCATGACCTCATAAATGCCAAAAACTCTAGATGTGACTTGAAATTAATTCCCAGGTAGAACACAAACAGAATTTTCTCCATGCGGTCATGTTTCTTTTTATTAGTACCATTAGGAAATTCACAGCTTATACTTGTAGCTTGTGGAAACCAAATTAAAATGATAAATTGAAATTATCTATTTCAATATGTTAAAAATATTGACATGTACTACAAATATACCCATTCAACCTCCTACTGTTTTTAATAATATACTCTTAAATAGATATGCATTCTTTATACAAAAGTGTTAATATGTAATTACATATGTCACCAGACTACAGACTTTCATCTTTCTTAATGTTTTATTTAATAATTTTTTTTCAGTACATTGTTTAGAATGATTTTGGTTGGGTTTTCTGGGGGAATTTTGTTTGATTTTTTGTTTTGTTAGTTGGGTTAGTCTGATTTTTCAGCAGTGGGGTGAGGTATGGCTTTTTTTTTTTTTTATACTATTTTTTTTAGACATATTACTACATTTTCTGGCAGATTCTGTAGTTCTACCTTTTTGGAAGTACAACAAAATGAGTAAGTTTCTACAGAGTTGAAAGTCTTTATTCAGGTAGAGATTAGCTGCACATATACAAGACAATTAGGTGCATTTATACAAGACAACTGTGTGTTGTACATTCTTGTATTGGCTTGTAAAAGGAGTACAAAGGTAGAAATGAAAAGGCTATATACTTTTTGAAGGAATTACTATATGGAGAAGGACAGAAAACATAACTGACTACCCAGATTCCTTTTACTCTTTGGACTTAGGACATTTACTTTATAATTTTCATCATACATGTACTAGGTAGGCATGAATCCAATTAGAAAAGTATATCTTCGCTATGCATCCATCTAAAAATTTTTTTGTTTGTTTGTTTTTGTTTATGTTTTTTAGACAGATTTTAAAAGCGCATTGTCCAGTCTATACTGGGAAAATTAATGGAAGCTTTTGTTGCCTTAAGACTAAGCTCAATAATTCCTTAAGTTTTAAACTAAAGACATTTACAGATACATGCTGTATTATAAAAAGTAACGATTGTTAAAAAAAAAACCCCACAAAAACACAAGCAATGCAAATGGTCTGTGTCCCTCTGCTGCTGTTTTCTGGGAAACCCTTTTTTTATTTTAAACATGCTATCTTTTTGTCTTACTTTTCTAGACCCTTTTTTTCCATCTCTCCCTAAATAGCTCCTTTAGAACAGACAGTTTGAGGAAAGGCTCATATTTCTATCAGTTATCCAGAAAACACATTCAAATCAGACTCTTTCTAGTATTCAGTAAAAGAGTCTTCATTACTATTAGTTGCTTCCGATACAGTAGTTGGAAAAGATATTCGAATCATTGTCTCCCCAAACTCACAAAAGATTTCCTCTTGCTTTTATTTTATGAAATTTAAGGTAGAAAAGAATACTTTTCATTCCTTATCCAGAACTTTAAATAACAGGGATAAGAAGGTAGCTGCAATTCATTATGTTTAACTAGTAATAGAAGTCAGTACTGCATGTAGACTACAGTTCTGCATACTGATTAATACTTCATCAAAAGAATTATCACTTAGCAGAATGACGAAGGCAATATATCAATTATCAAAAATATCTGTATTCTAATCTGGTGCTTTGCATTATTTAACATTTTCTGACACAAAATATATCTTAACTCTCTTTTCTATTCTGTGGCCATTAATCCCCTGCTGTAGAACACAAATGCCAATGACATAGCAAAACACTGCTGAGATTAAGATTTAAATGAAAATCAATGTTTCAGTTGGCTGAAAAACTAACCTCTCTGACTCGCTGAATGGCAAGACTGAAAATACAGCTCTGTTTCATGTACAAAATTCTTCTCCCCCCCCCCCCGCCTTGTTTCAGATGAAGCTCTGATAAGCTGAAAAAGAAAGGTGGAGGGGAAAAAAAAAGCATGAAAATTGGTTTCAGTTTTACTGAAATAGATTAGAACATCTCTAGGTCAAACACTGCTCACATTAGCACTACCTGACAAGCTACTTTGCTGAAACTAACTTTTTATGCATAATCAATTATTCAGGCTTTTTTTTTTTTTTTTTTCCCTTCTTCTCTGAATGTTATTTGGATGCTAAATGGAGGAATTTATTCATGTGTCCTGGTTAACATCTGGGGAATTACTATAAAACTACAATTATATTAACTGGCTAAAAATCTTACAAATCTCTATGACTAATTTACTCCGATTTTGACATAAATGATATGACACTTTTTTCACTGGGAAGTGGAAATATCAAATCTTTTTTTAGGTTGTAAGAGCTTTGCACAGTAAGGTTGACACCCCAGCAATAAATGAGGTATACATGATCCATCTAAAACTACAGAAGCTTCCCTGTAACATCCCGGAATGTAGATGACCTCCTTTGTTTGTACATAAGAGTTCTGTTTTAGTTTGCTTGTTAAAATGGTGCATAGATTCTCTACACCTACATATGAGAATTTCCCCTCCCCTTGAATTAAGAAAAAAAAAATTCTCATCAGATATCTGCAGACAAAGCCTTTGAGACATGACTAACTGAGGTACTTTGAGATAAAGTCTAGTGACACCAATTGAATGTACACTTAATATAGGAATGCCCATGACTGTCATATATGATAAATCAGTGTAGGTGATACTAATTTTAAAGCTGTTAAAATTCTTCTTAGTCTGATTTCCTTTTTATCATTTTGTGTCCAAAGACCAATAGTAATAGAAAATATGCTCCAGAAATACATACTGCAAGCTGAAATATTTAGGTTCATTGGAGGTTAAACATTAAACAGTTTTCTGTATGAGTATAGCATCAAACTGTACCATGTTACCTCTGAAAGTAGCCTGTGGGGTAAATGAAGGCTTTAATTAAAAAGCCAGTATATATGTGAATGAGATAAAATCTACCATATGGCAGTAAACGTAGATGTTTTGGTACCAATTTAAGCTTTCAGATTTAGAAATCTGATGTTGGAATCCTGTTGGATTTTTTTTTCCTAGCTCTGCCTGAGGCATTACTTTGATGCTATGTAATATTTATACAGTACTGTAGACATGCCCAGGAAACAGTTGCTTTAGATCCTCAAAGGGTGCCAAAGCCTTATGCCCAACACTGTCTCCGTGTCTCCACTGCTGCATTCCCTCCATTGTGTGAGACTGAGACCCATGTAAACTAACATGAGAAATACGTTTCTGTGCCAAATCCAACTAATTGCAAGATGGTTCTCTGCTGTGTGAAAACATGTGAGCACATTAGGAGGGCTTCCCAAATCATGAAGTACAGGTTGTAGCTATTTCTTCTTGGCTTCTGATAACAGCTCGTAACCTTGATGTTTTATTAACACATATTTGAGGTGGTTGTAGGTTTGTTTCTTTTTTTCTTTGTACATGTTCATACTTAGATGTGTAGTGAAATAACCTTTTTCTTCCTGCAATAGACAATTTGTTATATATTAGTGACTAACATCACTGGCAATAAAGTACATTTTTTTCATAATAACCTCATGAGAGAAATTAATTTTGATTTTGTTACAATGAACTCCACAAGCAACCTGACATTAATGTCAGTGTTAAGCATCATATAGACTGGTAACTATTTTTGTTATTATTCCTTCTAGAAAACAGATTTATGTTCATAAAGAGTACACTTTTTGAAGAACTACTAAAAAAATAATCTTTTTTCTTTTTTAGCAATTTATATGACTGAGATGCTCATATTTCCAGAGCATTTACTTTAGATTTAAACTTGGAATTTTATACATTTGTGCGTGTGCATTTTGCTTTCTGCTTCCTTAATTGCAACTTCAGATTCCCCAAAGGTGCACAGTGAAAAATGAGTAATATAAACATGCAAATATATCTGAAGTCAGACAATCAAGTATTTACATAATTTAAAACAACAAATACAATGAGATTATAAAGTACATGTATTTTTTATTTCCTCTGAGTAAGGATAATTTTCATTATATTTTTCAGATTTTCCTTTCAGTTATTTTCAGTTTGTCATCACAATAAAATGTTTCTTAAGGAAGTACATTAACTGTATGAAATGGAAACATAAAAACCTACAGGCACAATTCTCTTCTTAATAAATATGGTTGCATTGCAAATATGGTGTAGAATGCTTTTGCAGCCAGGAGGATTTCAATTTTGATCAATCATGTCCTGGATAAAAATTTAAGCTAACTGATTTCAGCCTAACCTTTGAGGCGAGCAGGCATTTTCACTGACAGTTGCCACCCTGGAGAAGTAGGAGAATTTAGCATTTCTTTCTTTCTCTCTCTAATTCAAATCCATCTCTTGCTTGTAGAGTACAGAACTCTTACACTGTAGAGACCTTGATGAACCTCAGCCTAACAGTCTCTGTAAGGTTGGCATGCATTTTTATTAGCTGGTCTTTTTCTTGTTCCCAACAGCCTTTCCAGCCCCAGGTGTAATAACTTTAGAAATACAGAATCCCTGTGAATTGCCTGGCTGAAAAAGTGAGGTACTTGGCAGATGATGAGATATCTACTAGAACCCTTATGGATTTATTCAATTAAAACCAATACCATGAGATTCTGACTAAGGTCTGTGAGGAGAAGAAAATTCTATTTGGGATAAGCAACAAAGTTCTTTAGGTTTAAAAACCTTAATTTGTTTGATATATCACAAAAAAGATTAACACCTTTCCTGCAGTACAACTGTTTTATGCTTTTAAGTGGACGGCTGAAAAAGCAACACCTGCTGTTTAATTATTTGCAGATCAGGTAACCCTGTCTGTTAGATAGTGGGAAAACTTCGATAAATTCTACTTCATATCTTACATGATAAAACAAAAATGTAAGTTGGCACTGCAACCCCCTTTCCAGACACTCTAATTTGAAAGAAACACACAGATTTATTAATTCACTCCATGGATTTAACCCCATGGATTTAATTTTGCAAAGAACCCCAAAGTGAAAAAGCCTGTTAAAGTCTTCTGATATAGCTCAAATCCAGGGAATGAGAAATGTGTTGATGTTCACACAGTTCAGCAGTGAATAGCCTTTATTAGTACTAAAATCAGAAATTTTATCTTAGCTTTGAAGTACAGGTATAATAATACAGAAAATTTGAACCATACCGAAACTAGTATCTAGTACAGCCCAGAAGTAATTGGAGTTCCCAAACCCCTCTGCTTCCCCTGCATCCATGACTCTAGCTGTACTCATTTCAGGAACACTTTCTGTTAGAGGACACTTAGAAAATTTATTCAATCAACAAAGTAAACATCAACAGTGTTTTTAAGAAGCTGAACATTATTCCTTTATTAGCTGAGGAAATGAGACCCACAGCATTTAACATTCAGAATGTCACCTGCAGCTGAGAACAAGCCTTTTTCCCCCATTTTTTTTCCTCCTTAAAATGCCAAATCATTAACTTCTAGTGAAAATGTGAGAGAACTCTATGCAGACCACCATTGCAAAATTACCATTTTTAGGTGGTCAGTAAAACTGCACTACATAACAAAACCTTATTGATAAGATCCCAGCTGTTTTCATCACTGCTGTTCTTCCATCTCTTTTCCCAGGAAAAAAAAAAAAAACACCTCAATTCTTCTGTTTCCACTATGTCTAAATGCTTTCACATCCAGCTCATGTGCTCCCACGAGAAAGACAGACAACCACAAGTGTCTTATGTTAGTAACTGGATACTGTCCTGTCTTCTTCTGAAAGACATCCATGCACAAACTCTAAGTTTTTCTGCTAGTTCCTGGCCTGAAAGTTGTTTTAGGAAACGAAAGAAAGGACGTGTAGGTTGAGAGTAGCTGAGCATATACAGCCACCTACATGTGTTTCTGGCAAGAGAGGAATATAATGAGTATTTCCACAAGCTTCCAGAAACTCTGCTTCACAGTTCACAAAACTGTCTTGGAAGGCTTAGGCCTTTCCAGCAGATCTGCACTCAAATCCCCCCAAAAGGTAGATGGGGTATTTTTTTTTTTTTAACTTCTTAATGAGGAAAAAGCCAAACAAATGTGAATGTGCCTCAGATACCATGTGAAATAAGAATGGCAAAATATACTCTTATATGGTAGACCATAGGAAAGAGATGTGGAATGTTGTAATCTATTCACATGGAAATAAAGATGTGGTCTGATGCCTCAATAATTTTACCAGGTGCCTCTCATCTTTCTGTATTGACACAGTGAGTTAATCCTCTTGTTACTCTTCCAATAGCAATAATATTGACTTCCTAGATATAAAGTCATCCATAATTTATATAATTTTTTCAGAAAAGTGTATAGGCTGGAAAAGCTGTAATCTAACTCTTCATTAGGAGCTCTCTGTTTTATCACAGAAGACATCAATTCTGCATGCTACATGTACAGTTTGGAGAGAGTGGAACTGGGTGTGTGACAGGAAAACACAGGAGGTCCTTTTCCTCTGTGTTGGACTACGTCATGCTTTGCTATTTTAACTGACTTGTAAGCCCACTCATTAAATAGGGTTAGGTTTATGGAAAAAAAGAGGAGCAGAACAGAGGAAAGTAGACAACAAATCACTGCCCCCACCCCTGCCTCTAGCATTATATGAGGGTGTGTATGCATCTGCAGCAACACTACTGCATTTCTGCGTGTCTCTCACTGTGCTTTACTTATCTTTTGTTGCAAGTTGCCTGTAGGATCACTTGGGTTCAAGTAATCAGAGGTTAAAGAGCAATGGAGGGTGGGTGGATAAGCAAAAAACAAGAATCCTGGAAATAACTCCAGTCAAATTTATTAAGAAATGTCATTGACATACAAAGACCCCTGAAAGATCTATGTTTTCCAAGTACATTTGTCCGTAATTTTGTCTACATAATTTAGTCACATATCTCATAACTCTTTACCAAGTCTTTGCTAAGAGACAAGCAATTTTTTTTCAATACTCAAGGCATTTTTGTGGTAAAGTAAGAGTTACACAATTTCTTAATTTGAGCACTCATGGGGGAGGGAAAAGAAACTTAGAGGCAAACAGGGGACAGACTATGGTATTACAAAGAAATGAGAACATTTTGATGGATAAAATAACCATCTTATTGAACAGCATGGGGAACAATACAGCATAAAACTTTCAGAAATAAGGAGAACATTTACTTTCACTGTTAGAAAAAACTAAACTAGTAAATACACATTAATGATGGTGGAGACAAAAAAAAAGTAATCCAGAAGTGAATGATCAAGTTTTATCTCATCTTTGTCTCATTATTTAAAATTAACTCTTATTAAAAACTGGAAAACAAAGGACATTTCTTTTGTATTCAAATATTAATATCATTCTTTAGCCACAGAGAAAGTGTTTTGCTCTTTTACTCCAGATCCAAATTATAGACATTAGTCCAGGATCACAATAAAACCTGTCTTGGAAGCATTTTCTTTATATCTCTTGGATGTTAAGAAGACTTACATTTCGTCTTTTTTATTCCACTGAAAATACATACTTATCATATATTACTACTATTTTATAAAACTATACATTTTTTAGATTCCAGTAGATTTTCTGTTTAAATTTTGATATTGAATGAAATCTTGCTACATGCTGTTAATATTGGTTTCAAACAGCAGTCTACAGCCCCTAACTGGTCTGAATATCAACCTGCAAAATTAATTAACAAGTCTATTGTAATCTCATAATTCACTTTAATTCATTATACACTGTTATATTATCGTTTTGTTTTGTTTTGTTGGGTTTTTTTAACTAATACAGGCATTTTGCTAAACTCAAAGGAAATTTGACATCTAGCTTTTTTCCTCTTTTGGACAAAAATTGTCTGAGTTGATTATATAAATTCCTATACCTTTTTTTTTTTCCCCAGTCAGTTTTAAATTACCAGTACCTTGAGCACTTAGATCAGTAGGTGATTACAGGACGATAAGGAAGACAGCACTGCAGGTGATCTCCTGGATCATTACTTCCACAATTCCATTATTATTGGCAGAGTTACTCAACAAATAAAACTGATTATCACATATATATTACACATAGATGGGAGTGAGGAAAAAAAATCCTGAAGTTAGACTTACAAATATGAAGGTTAATATTTTCAAACGAATCTTGCCTACTGAGGTACTCTGGAATTTTTCATTTTCTATGGAGGGATATAGATATTACTCTAAATTATATGATGGCAAAACACACTATCCCATACATAAAAATTGCAAACTTTTGGTCATGCTTTTTAATAAAGTTTCAACACACCTTTGATGGTTTCTATGAGGAAAGTAATAGGATACAAATATTAATATATATTTTGATCCTAGAAAAATTAGGCACTGAGCTTACATTACCATACATGTTGCTAATGTGTATCCATCTACAGGATTAAATCTTTTCTTTAGGACTAATCTTTTATTGAATCACAGAAAGTTCAAGAACACCCATTACAGTGAGATTTGACATTTGAATCAATGGTAGCCCTAGTCCATTTACCTTTTGTAAAACAGTTAGCATGAGAGCTATCTGCAGAAAATAAGTTTACATTCCCTTTGTGACTTCTCTGTCCTACCTATGAATTCAAAAGGAAAGTTTATCTTTTTAATTTTATTCTCAGAAATAGGTCACAGTGACTTCTAGAAGGCTTAGCATTAAGAAATCACTTTTCCTTTAGGAGATACAAATCTTAATGAAGAGAGCCAAAAATGTCTTACTCTTTAGAATAGGTTTATTACTGATTTATCAGTTCATTATCCTCCTAATTTCCCCATTTATAAATCTGATTAACTCTTGGACTATCCTCATGTCACTGTCTATGCAATATTACATTAAATTCTCTGATGACTAACTAAGATCATTTCCCTGACTTTCCTGAACTCCATAGATATTTTACATGCCCTGAGGAAAAAAAATATAAAAAGTATACAATAGTATAGATTCAAGGCAAAAGAACTCCAAAACTATTTAGTACAATTAGTTCTTAAATCTTTAGAAAACCACTTTAAATAACAACAATCATGATATATTCCTAGAGATGTTAATGTATGGGGCCTAAACCTCCCTTCTCACTATGTTGGCATTAACAGCTATTTAAAGGTACATGTTATCAAAAGGTGTCAAATGCTATTTGTTCTTCAATTTCACATCCTGTGTAGTATCTGTATTGCAGAAGTGGGAAAAGGGGAAGAGAAAAAGAAACAATGATAAATTTGCCTCAAAGCCAGTGATATTCCCTTCCCACCCCCATTTTATAACGCTATTTGTTAAAACAAAGTGCTGCCTTCTAAGAGAAGAAAAAAACGTAAAATGCCTTGATGATCCAATAAAAATACATTTAAAGAATTATTATTAAGAATTCTTTGTCATAAACAAGAACACACATTATGACGTACTTTGCACACTTCAGAATTACATCTAGTTTTTCAACCAAAGAACTTAGGCTACTGCATTAAGCCTAAACAGCATAAGAAATTAGGCTTCTCCATTTATTTAGTTTCACTTCAGGGATGGTAAAGTGCTTTGCTAGCTTTTCCATTTTTGCCAGTCTGAATAATTAATTGTTTTAGATGCCATTTACATTTTCTGATGAAAAGCAATACTTAAAATTTCATAAATAATAAGCATGCATAATTTGTGTTTCAATTACTGAATTTATAATCTCTCTGAATGCTATTCAATGCATCACTAATGTACTTTTGGCCAATAATTTCTAAATAGATGACTTTCTAATTTATAATTTTTCCCCTAGAAGTACATAACCCAAGCTTTTCTTCATCTTACAGCTGGGAATAAAAAACAAATTCTTCAATGTACTGACCACATATATTTCAAGATTCATAGCTAATCCACATTCTTAAAATGCAATTATAGCAACATTTTCCACTTCATCATTGTAGACCAATTGTTAAATATAAGTTAAATATTAGAATCAGAACTCAAAATTTGTACATATATTCTACAAATGTGTTAGTGTTAGTTCCTAATGCTTTCAGTCAAAGATGACACCTCACACCTCTACTTTGTGGCTCTATATCACCTACAAAATTAATGTAAGTAAAACCAGAAAACCTTTTGCAGTCATCTTGCAAAAGTACAATGTCCCTGCTAAGGTGCGGCCATGGTTTAACCTCAGCCATCAAGCCCTTAGTCAAGCCCTAAGCAGCCACTCATGCATTTCCCTATCAGCAGTATTGGGGAGAGAATCAAAAGGGTAAAAGCTAGAAAATGTGTGGGTTGAGATAAAGACAATTTAATAAGGAAAGCAAAAGCTTCATCCACAAGCAAAGCAAAACAAAGAATTAACTCATTGCTGTGCATGGCCAGGCAGGTCTTCAGCCATTTCCAGGAGAGCAGGGCCACATCACATAAAACAGTGAACATTTCTCCCTTCTTCCTTTCCCCCACTTTACTGAGCATGATGTCATATGGTCTGGAATATCCCTTTGATCAGTTTGGGTCACCTGTCCTGGCTGAGTCTCCTCCCAACCTCCTGTGCACCCCCAGTCTCCTTGCCAGCGTGGCAGCACAAAAAGAAGAAAAGGCCTTGGCTCTGTGTGAGCACTGCCCAGCAAAAACAAAAACATCTCTATATTAACCCTGTGTTCAGCACAAATACAAAACATAACCCCATATTAGCCACAGTGAGGAAAATTAGCTCTACCCCAGCCAAAACCAGCACACATTACAAAGGCTGAGAATCAATATTTTTTTGATTAAAATTCCTAAACTGGGATTTTATTAATGGTTACAGTGAAAACTGTATTAGCTGTTATTGATAAAAAATATCCTATTGTTACCTCCTTCTTACTCCAGTAAGTTCTACCTGCCCTCATACTTCTTCATGGTTTTATAAAGTAGCTGTTTTAATGGGAGTACACCAAGGGACAACTAATCAAGGGATCTCTAAGTCCATTATGTCTGTTTATAAATATATTAGGACTGATTCTATAAATTTGGAGAAGCAGTAACTTAGGGTAGTTAAAGCTGTCTTTTCCTGAGGGAGTCACAATTAATAATGGCAGACATTATAGTTACCTGACCTTGCTTAGGGACTCCACCAGATGAAATATGATGAGATCATATGGGATCTCTATTACTAGAGTGCCTGGAAAAATAACTTCTGAAGAACCTCCATCTTTTTACCTCAGAACAAAACTTAGTGAATTTAGACCCGCCTCCCCTCGTTGTTTTGTTTGGGTTTTTTTTAATAATGATTAAATTCTCATACTGGCATTAGTGAGAAATTATGAATGTTTATTAGGAGTCAGTGAGGAATCTCCAGAGATCAGGATAAGGTAGATGAACACATAATGAAAGTTCCATCCCATAATTTTAACTGAAGGCCTTTGGCAACTAATGCTTAATTGCTCTGGTCTGTTTGAATCTTCAGTGAAGAGTGTTTCCAAGTAATTCTTTCAATTTAAAATAAATGTAATTGCTAACAAAGCCATACGCAACCTGCACAGTGAATGGTTCAGTGATTAGTGACTAGAATTTCACTTAGGCAATGATTCATAGTGGAAGCTCGAGCTATCAAAATAATTCTGATTACACTGCTCAGTACAAAGATCAGACTTAGGCGGAGGGAATTAATTTGACTTCCATAAGACAGAGAATATTAGCTGTTCTTTCTGCTGATGTAATTTACTCTTGTCAAATATTCAGTTTGCATTGTAGTTATTTATTAACAGTAGGATAAAGGTAGCTTCATCTAAAAAAATAGAAACAACTGTTAAAAACAAGTGCCCAAATGAATCTATATGTCATATTTGTATTATACTAATAAAAATTAATCTTCAAAGTAAACCATACTCTATGACTTTTAAACTTAGGGGGCCTCCATCCTATTAACGTGAACTGCCTTATTTTTGCAGTAGATTAAAAAACAACAACAAAAAAGACAAAAAAAAACCAAAACAAAACCAAAAAACCTCTGCCAAACTTTAAAAAATGCTTTGTATGTTCTTATCTCCTCAATATCTCGTAGATGTCAACAGCACAGCCTTCACTCATATGAGATATCACAAATGTGATCTGAGCACAGTTTACTGTTTTTTCCTTGTCTTTTTCTCCATTAAAAATATCAACAAATGTTGAGAAGCTTCAAAAAAGAAGTTTTTAAAATATGGGGTTTTTATCATGTACCACAACCTTAGCCTTCCACATCCAACTGGAAAATATTAACCTCAAGAACAACAATAATAGCAAATCATATAATTGGATGCCGCATTATTTCAAGTTTCAGTGGGTTATGTAAAAGAATCTGCTTTCCACAATGGTAATATGTCATCCATACGAAGAGATAAATTAATATTTGTAAACTAATGAAGGCTACCTACACAAGCTTTCATCCATACGCATTACCTCATTACCCTGTGAACACTCAATAACAGAGCTGAACATAAAATTCATACAACTATATAAACATGACATATTGGAAAAATGAAAAGACTATGAGAACCATTTTATTTACCTATGACTAAATATCTGTTTTGACATTTAATTTCCACAGATGTCTGGAGCAAATTATGGTTATGGAAGGCAAACAACTACATACACACTTGGTACAGAAACTTCTCAGATTTTTGCCTTTGTCTCTAGTGGACATACAAATACACTGCCACACATCTGATACTTCTCCCACTAAAGTTAATGCAACTTTTTAGGGATCCAGAATCAACTGAGTCCACAAACAGAAATTGCATTATCTTGCAGAAGATACCTAATAATAAACAATTCACAACAACCATGTGCTTGCCAAGCAATGGAAAATGGTGCTTGAACTAATGCTAGCTTGAATTAAACACTCATGCTTTGAAGCACAGCAGTGTTTGGAGACAGAGTACACTGTGTCTGTGTTAGCACACATATGTGTACTATATGAGAAGGTTGTAACTTGTTCAAAGAACATTCTTTGAGTCACATAAGAAATTGTATAATTCTAGTACACACCCTCCTTGACAGAGCTGTAGTGCCTTTAAGCATGTTCAGCACAGTGGCAGAGCCAAATTCATATGATCTTGTTCTTCAGCTCCTGAGCAGGTTTGAACAACAGCCCCAACCTGCCTGCCTGGACACACCTGCCATACATACCTGTAAGAGACAGCTGAAAGTTATTTCACCCTTCTGCAGTGGTGCAGCTGTTTAAAACCAAGCAGGAGTCAAAAGTTCGCTGATAACCTGCTCAGAAGTATTATGTGTACCTGTTGCCTTGTTACTGAAGATGTTGAGCACACTGGAAAGGAGCTATTCTCCCTTAAGGCTCTTAATTATAGTTGGTGTTAATTAGGAATACAGTTTATATTCAATACATTTCTATTTCAGTATAAAGTTGCAACATCAGACAAGCAATGTTCCCTATTTGGGAGCATGTCAATTCTGGTGTAGACAGACTAACTGCTTGAGAGGAAAATAAATGGATAAAGGAATTAGGCACAATAAGTAAACCACAGACAAAAAAAAAAAAAATCATGCTTACGTCACTGTCAAATCACCAGACAGTTGAGTGAATACTTCCTTAAGGATAATTTTTTTTAATCTTTCAGACAGATCTGCACACTTGCACAATATGGTTTAAAAATACCCACATACCTTGCACAAGTGGGGGATGTGAACTTGCAGAGTAAGGCCCAACCTAGTGAGTGACATATTTAAATGCACAGTTGCCTGAGTGAAACCAAATACAATTCACAACTAATTGTACAGTTACAGTGAATAAAGTAATTACCTACTTACACTGGTGCATGGTGTAACTGAGGAGAGTGGATATTTTACATTGTCACACAGCCCAGTGGTGGAGCAGCAGGTTTTGCTCTGTGCCAGACAAACACAGTTCCAGCCAGCTCCACTGGTCTCCCTGCAGGGTCTGGCTGAATCCCTCAGACACAGGAGGGCAAGGGTGTGCTCATAAAGCTCTCAGAGAATAATGCAAAGAAGCTGACTCTACGTCAAAAGTAAGGGAACAGAGAGTGACCTTTGTTTTAGACAACTGCAATCCACAGTTGCATGGATTGTCTGGAGGCGTCAGTGCCTCCCTAAGTTAGTCAGATCACTATAGGGGGAATGAACACTACTTTGGTACAACATAGAATACAAAAACCAGACAACCAGCAAAATAATTTTGAAGACAGCAACTGGATTGAGCTGGTTGCAGCCCCTATATTACCTTTTGGCATGTGGGAGTATCCTTGTGGTGAACGTATCACAGAGACCAGCAATGGGAAATACATTGGTATGTGTTTGAACTGTGTATTGCTATTGCTGTATTTTGCTAAGTGTAATTTGCAAGTCATGTGTTTTCAGTACATTTTACATAATTCTGCAGAAATCCTGTGTAACATAAAATATCTTGAAATAAGTATATTCAGTATTAAACCACAATATTTCTCCACAAAAGGAATATCCAAAAGAATCTGGTTGGAGCATTTGACTCCAACAGTATCACCATCCTACTCTATTTTAATTACTAGCAAATTAAATTATGTTTCCCCAGGTCCAGTGTGTTTTGCCCATGACAGTAACTGGTAAGGGATGTCCCTGTCTTTATTTCAGTCCATGAGTTTTTCCATTTTATTTCCTTTCTCTGTCCTGCTGAAGAGAACAGCTGAGTGGGCATCTTGTCAACCAAGGTCAACTCACCACAGGGACCTTCACTGAAAAAGACAAGTAACCAACTACAGTTTAGACTTGATTATTTCAAGTTTTTCTAGCTACAAATAGAACAAATGTGACTACAAGTAGAACAATATGACTTGCAAACTAATTGTGAAATAAGAGTATAAACCATTCAGCAAGCAGATACAGCACAGACTACTCTTCTAAACTGCTGGTTTAGTGACCTTGTTGTTGTTGTTGCAAATCTGTCCCACTGTAACAGAGTTGCACTGCTTTATACTTCAATTCATACAAAGGAAAATGTAAGTGAGACTGTAAGAAGACTCTGTCATCATCATCATCATGGCTAGATTTTGCGAATGAAGATTTGGGAAGGGCTCTACCCATGCTTGCTGCAAGCACTCTGAAAGAAGATTCTGTACCAACTCCAGATAGGAAGAGAGGTTAAAGTGAAATATCACTGCATTTCTTCCTTGCTCAGGACCTAGGATTATTGTATCTGACTACTCAAGATAAGATTATAAATCATGCTGTGGAGATTAACTAACCCTCAGGAATCATTCATTGCTTTAGAGCATTTGTCTTCCTATGGGTAAGATTCTGTAAGTAACAAGACTTACTGGGATATACATATATTAAAAAGAAAAATGCTTTAATGTATAGGTTAAGGTGAATGTTCACTCTAACACATAATGACATTAATGCTACAAAATCCATATCGGTCTAGCTTACGTCTAAAATTCTATTACTACATTATTGATTAATCACTTGAACTTTAAATTTAGTTGAGAATGATCTGAATGATTCGAGTACTTTATCAACTTATTGTAGAATACCTTACTTGTCAAAATGAAGGGATTGGAAGGTATTCGTTACTTGAGTAGTAAAATTCTCTTTTGCTTAGTTGCCTATGAAAGCATAGGGTACAATCTTAATTTTATGTTAGAAAAAAAATAGATATCAGAAGAAACAATCAGCAATATTTCAGGTATTTCATATTTCTTTCAAAAATATACTTTCCTATAGCAAATAATTTTATACTGTTACAGACATTGATGACATCCAAAACTTTCCAATGCACTACTAGATCACATCAGAATCCATTTACATATTTGCTAAAACTGAGCATCTACAGGAGAAAAACATGTACAACCAAAGCAAATTGCAAGTAACAACTAGAAGTTTTTCTAGCCATTTTTTTCTAACCTACTGACAAAACTCTCAGTCAGAGAAAGAATTTCTCTTTAGTGTCATATGTTATCTCTATTCTCAATTCCACTATCTGGTTAGTAAAACACATGTATCAGCTAAACTAGTATGTCATTGACTAGATCTCAAGCTATGAAGGAAAATAAAATATCCCAGTTAGGAAAGTAATATTATATGCATTGATTTCAGTCAAGTCCAAATTTGGCCTGACAGGAATCTTCATACAAAGAAGGTTCTGTATGAAGGATTTTATTTAAACTTCTTTGACTGAGGGAAAAAACCCAAACCCAACCCCAGCATTCAGAGATAACAGAACAAAATTAAACCCAGAACATTAAGGATACAATCTGAAATACTGTGCCACCATGAATATAGAAGGAACACAGTACGATTTAAATAATATTGTTGAGGAATGTTTTATAAAAAGAAAACAAAATTAACAAACTACTTATCTGTGACATAATATAATCTTCTTGATCAAAGGACAAAACTATCAGCCAACAGATCTTAACCATTCAACCAGGAAAAGATCAAGCTTTGTTAACTTTGTATTCCATCTGGATGGGTTTAAGTTCTTTAGGTTTACCCCAACTTGAGTAAATTGCATAAATTTCAGCTTGTGAAAATAATTTGCTAAGTTTTTGTTTGTTTGTTTTTTTGTTTTCATGTGAACATCATTCTTAACTCTCCGTACAGTAAAAAATGCATTGAGTTTTAACTCATACAATTTTACAAACTGCAATGTGAACATGTGCAGAGATATGTAAAAGTGCTCATGTTTTCTCAGATACTGGATGTATAAACTAAGCAGTCTGTAAGATTTACATTGAAAAATTTCATTTAATTTTTTATGGAAATAATTTTCACACACATTTCCCACTAAATTTGGGCAATTGTTTCACATCTCAGCACTTCAGACTACAAAACCTTTCAGTCAGGTGATCAGGAAGCACTATAGTTGTTTAAATGACCCCATCTCAAAATGTATTTTATAACAAATGATGCCTCACTTTGATTGAAAAGATTTTTTCTTTCAAATGAAGTCAAACTATTTAACCATTTACAAAGTGTTGGGATAAACCTTTTTTGTTTTGTTGCTAAAATATATGTAGTTGACTGAATTATTTATCTGAAAAATACTGTTTGAAATTTATGTTGAATGAATCACTCTCAATATACTTAAAAAGTTTGCTCCACTGCAGTGTGATACCCTTGTTGATTAGAGATTCACTTAAAGGAATCACACTTTGTAAGCTTCAGGGAGAGAGAATTTATTATTTTGTCTTCTAGCAATAACTTTTATATGTACTTCTCTGAAGGACCATACCCCATATGTTCTTCCCAATGCATGACAACTGGGACTATTTAAAGATATGATTCATCTTTAACCTTCACAGACAGTATTTTTTCAACAGATCTACTACATTACATGACCACACTTTAATTATCTTTAGGATGAAACACATACTGTGTTTTGACATTTTTTGGTTGTTTGTTTGTTTGTTGGGTTGTTTTTTTTTGGGGGGGGTGTTTGTTTTTTGGTGGTTTTTTGTTGTTTTTTTTTTATTTATAACAGAATGTGATGAAAATCTGCCCAGACATTGCTTTGATTGCATCTGATCCATGCTTATTATTCTACTTTCAATGCAGATTTCATTCTCATGAATACTAAGTGTAAATGTGGGTGAAAAAAGAAAGAAAGTGAAGTCACTGTGCTGAAAACAAGAACAGGACAAAAAGGGTTGCCAATGCAAGCAAGCATTTAGAAGCTGAGCAATTTGGCACTATCAATAATCACTAGTGAGACTGAGGTGATTTAATAATAATACCCCAGGCCCTCATGGACATACAATCACAAAAAACCCCAAGAACCTCTAGCTAAAAACCAACGACAGACAACTTAGTCTACTACCAGTGATGAATCAAACTGAAGAATGCTGGATTTCACAAGGATTTTGGAACCATCTAGAGCATCCCAGCAAGATGAAAGTCAGTATTTCACTGGGATAGAAATAAGCAGGCAGCTGCAGTGCTAAGCAACAGAACACTGTTCGATGATTTGTGCCCCAGTCACCACTACAGTACCTCCGAAGCATGCACAGAGTTAAAACTCAAAATTTCTCTCACTTCCTTATTTCATTCCTTTCCTTTCAGAAATCAGTTTGCACTGAACAAAAAAACATATCATCTAATCTTAAGGCCAGGAAGTGTGAAAGACGGAAACTAACAGAAAAACTGAAATGAAACATAAATGTGTTTCACATCTGTTCTAACAAGGTGCCTCATATTAAAAAAAAAAATTAACAAAACATTTCTGGCTTAGATATTACATCAAAAGTCTTTTATCACCAAAGAAGTGTACTGATCTCTTATATAGCTTTTTTGAGGTACGATAAACATTGCAAGTGAGACACTTCTTGTGAGTGAAGACTCTTGTCTGTTGTGGGGAGACATTTCTCCAGTAGGCAGCAACTGGTGACCTGTACAATCAGCGATCTTAGGATCTTTCTCCCAAAAAAGGATTTATTATCTGCTGAAAAAAAGTCAAACACAGTGATCAAACAATATGTTTATCTCCTGTAGTCAAATGCAATTCAGGCCCAAAATTTTATCACAGATCCTAGACCTGGCCAACTTTAAGATAATTGGCTCTTCTGGACAAAATTATGATATACTTAAAATCTTGGCAATACAGAATCACCATTCAGTGCCAGGACTCAGAGTCTGCAAACACTCTCAGTATATTTTTTTGTTGTAGGTAAGGCAGCAATCAGCTTATAAAATGTTATAATGTTAATTCTATGATAAAAGGAAATATTGCCATGAAGAAGAAAAACACTAGTGTTTTACACATGCATTGCTGTATAACCAATATTGTAAGCAATGGACCAGAGTGACAATTTTTCCTGCACAGAATCACAAAATCAGAAGTAGTCTCCCAAAAAGGAGACATTTCTATAACGTGGGATTATAAGAAAATCTGAACCTTTATTTTATATATTCATTTAATATATTTTGGTTCATAAAGGATACAAATTGCTAAAAATATATGTTAACTGCAGTTGGTGCCAATGAGAGCAAGGCCAAACAGAGGTATCTTTCTGTGGAGGCTGCTGGCCTGTGTAAATATATGGACTTCAGTTATTGACACCTGTGCTGAAATTATAAATCTTCTATTTTGTTTCTTGGTTTGATTTTTGTTAAGTATTTGTTTAAGCAAGTTTACACAGAGTTGGGTTAATTATTTGCTAGGAAATTAAATCTCTCCAGTTCTTCCATCTTTCACACTTGTCAGCTCTTCCTATCAGCCTCCTCCTACCTTTCAGAGCACTGTTATTTCACATTAAAGTCAACTCTGTGTTTATATTACACAACAATTTTGTTCACTAAAAATAGAGTAAATATAAATAAATACTGTGTCTAGAATTTTTTGCTCTTTACATTGAATACTGTCTAATTGAAGGAGATGTAAAATGTTATCTGCAAAAAGTTCTGTTAAAATGTTTTAAAATTATAATTATTTGAGTCTTCTGATGAGTTAAAATGTAAATGCCAAGTATTTTACAGACCAAGTTGCTTTTACATTGCACTATAGTTGTTAGTTAACTAGTCACAGAGCAAGAGAACAGTGATTAACAGATATATTTAATAAAATGCCAAGTTCATAAGGTTTATATAATTAAGAACTCTAAAGTTCATTTCCATTAATTTTATACAGTTTGAAATGATATCAAAACACTATTCATAATAATTTCAGCTGAAGGAAGAAAATAAAAAGACTATGAGTCTTTCCTTAAGGCTTTTCAGCATCACAGAAGACAGAGTAAATCCATCTGCATCAGCAAAACAAGAATATCACAATCTTATTTCTAAACTGATTTTAGAAAATGAACAAAGAGAAAAAAAAAAGTGCTATTAAGATCTTGGTTATGGGAATGCCCCACCTAAAAATAACCCCCAAAAAATCCTTGTAGTTAATTACATGGTTTAATAGTAGATCCATTGAAAAATTCTGAGAAGGATCAATAGCAAAAAGAAAAGTTTTTCAGGGGATTTGAAATACTTGAACATAGAAAACAAAGCATTTACAGGGATACTTGAAAATGCAAAGAGTATTAATATATTATTAACATATTAATAGAGAAATAAATCTGAGAATAGTGATTTTGGACACTTCAAAAATGAAGCAGTAATACATATTCATTTGCAAAAGAAACAAATCAAGAAATTACTAACAATCTAATCTGTGAAGGTCAAAATTGTGTAAATAGCTATATAAACATAGAAACTTAGTCTAGTATTGCCAACAATAGTAATTTGCTTAAAGAGCCCATTTTAAATTAAGATACAGTTGTGCTTTTGGACAAAGTCTTACCTTGCAAAGTAACTCCAGACCAACAGCAAGCACAAACACTTTATCTTCTTGCAATGTAATCTGTTTTAAGAAAACAAGAAGCATTACTTTTCAGGAATACTATTGTTCAAGTGCTTAAAACTTAAACATTATTTTTGGGAATGTAGAAGATTTTATCCAAGAAATACTAGTTATGATCACAAAAATGCTGATCATTCTGTAAATGCTTGTCTTGTGAAATATTACTGAGAAAAAGGACGTATAAAGGGAGAATATTTGAAACTTATGGAATTTGGAGGCATATTTGGTAACCTATCTGTATACTATTTGGTCTTTCATAAGTTCATCTTCGATTAGCATTCAGCAAAAACTTCAGTTTAAAAACAAAATTTAAAAAAAAAATAATTAGACAAGATTAAAATGAGTAATAAATATAATCTTTTCAGTTTCTATTATTTCTGACTCGCATTTAAGAGGGAACTCCTACTCTGTAGAAATCACCTCAACTATATATAGCCAGCATGATCATTAAATTTTTGCTGTGTTCTCAGCAAAACCTTGCCACTTGCATTAAAGTGCTGCTAAAACATCACAAATGAACAAACCCAAAGTGGGCCAAATTAAATTCTCTCAACAATAGTCCTAGAAGTAATGTTAAAACTTATAACATTTGAATTTCAGTGAATTCATCCTTTGAAATACAGCTTCATTTATCAGTGTTATTCCTACTCTGTAATGCATGATGCACAAAAACCAAGTGGGAGAATTTTTCTTATACTCCAGAATATACATAACTAGTTTCTGATACTAATGGGATAGATCCTCAAACACAGTGTCTACTCTCCACTCTTATTGTACCTATTTGTTTCTATTTCTAATGCTACTTTTACATTAAACTCTGGATTTCATTTCCTAAACTCTTTACAATATCTGTTGGACAATTAGATGCACTCAGTAGATGGACAGAGAACACACTGTAAGCTAACTAATTGTATCACTTTCTGTTTATTTCTTTATATTTTTCACCATAGATTTTAAAATATAATTTATTTTTAAAAAAACTATTTATTTCTTAGATACATCACAGAAGTTTGTGAGGGTCTTTAGTGTCCATAACTCAACAATGAAATATCTCTATTACTACTAAAAATTTCAGTTGTACATTCCTTATTCAAATATGGGTTTGGATTCCGGGTGCCACTCCTACATTTTAGAGTATCAAAGTTTTGAAGTTTACTCCACATTTTTCCTTCATAGGTTATTTACAGAGGCAATAAAGAAAGTGGTGAAATAGTTTTCAGTAAAAGAATCACAAGCATTTATGCATCTTAATTTTTTTGTTGTTGTTGCTATTATTACTATTGTTACAGTAATTTCTATTATTACTATTATTTGTGTTTTGTTGGACCATACTTTTTGCTTGCATGTTGAAGTGCTTCATTTCACAGCTAGCTGCTTTATTCTTTTTAAAGTAATTTAATTGTTTAATTTATTGTAGTTGGCCAACATTTTACAGCTGGCCAACCCACTTTCTATGTCTTTTCCAAGTTACTTGTTCAGAGACCGTTATCAAGTCAGGCTAAAAGCAACTAGAGAATTCAGATTTTTTTCAGTTTTCATTAATTCAACAATTGCCTTTCACTACTTACAGATTTTTTTCCAGCTTATTTGGCTTACTTGTGAGTTCTGTTATGGGATTTGGAAGGTATCAGTATTGCTTTAAATTCATTTAGTAAACCCCAAGAGGGTTTCAGAGCCAAAGCTTCTTAGCAAAGGATTGCAGACTTATTGATGAGAAAAAGTTCAGCTAAAACTTTCACAATGCCTGCAGTTCAATGCAATTCACTTACTCAGAGAAGTTAAACTCATTTATTTGACTTAATATTTATGAATTTAAGTCATAATACATACTATGCAGTGAAGACTGTATATGGACAAATAGGACTGTATAAAGTACCTTCTGGGTTGCCAAAACAAAATAAACTAAACAAAGTAATTGAAGGATATATATATATATATATATACATATATGATTTTTTAACATGATCATTTGTTGCACTGTATAATCAATAGTTTAGAAACTGATATCCACAGTCGTTTATATAGGAAACATAATTTTAGCAGAAAACCTAATGGATTCAAAACAATCTAAAAGATAAGAAATATTTTTTCACAAAGAACTGATCAAAAAGTAAGCAAAATACATGGTATCAGTATGAAAATCAGTCATCTCTATGTTGGGGTAAAAAAACAAACCCTCATAACTCACTAACAGTATTAAATACGTTTTCCAGAAAAATGTGCAACTTTGCAATTGTCTAATTAAAGAGAAAAGATAGGTCAATACTGTTTCTTTTTATTTTTCTTGCTATGTAACACATCAAATTGTTTTGCAGTACCACATAGGTAAATGAAAACAGTCATTAAATATCCTGAATATATATAAATTGAGATTTAAGTAAGTTACTCAAGATTTCATAGAACATGGGATGAACATCCAAAAAGGTATTAGCATATTATATTTCTCTTTGTGCTTAAGAAGATTTTTCTCAAAATGCTGTCTTCCACCTTTCAGTCCCTGTGCATATTGCAGAAAAATCTTTCACTATTTCAAGATGCCTAATCCCATATATATCACCTATACAGAGAAGTAAATTAAATCCCAAATTTCCAGACCAAGGCTAGCATACTAGAATACCCTTTCTCTCACAGTTTTACTAGAATACCATTTATCTCATAGCTGTAGTGAAAAACAATACATCTTAAAAGTTGTCTTGCTCCAAACCACGATGTTAATGAAAGTGATATAAAAACAAAAACAAAAGCAAACTACGAAAACATCCTGCATGCTTAATTTGAAAACTAAAACAATGAGTAAATATCATTCATGGAAAAGGGTAGGAAAAAATAAAATTAAAAACAAAAACCAACATTACAAAAAGTTTAGGGTGAGTTGATGTTTAAAACTCTTGAATTTCTGGCAAAGGTTTCCTTTTTACCCTGAGATTTCCATACCTCTGGATATGCCTCATTACTTCAAAGGCCAGTATTTTAATCATAATAACAGAAACAGGCACCTTGTCTCCAAGACTAGAGTTCAGATTTGATCTCAGACTTCAGGCTGTTTGACTTCTGCCTCATCACTGATATTGTGACCCTGAAAATGCAGCTGTGCATCCTCAATGAAATGAGCAGCTTTTCTTTTGAACCCTGAACTTTGAAAGTCCACAAAACATGCACTTTACACAATATTTAGAACTTAAAATACTTTGTGCACATCCTTTCTTTATTCCAGATACAGACAGAATTTTGCAAGAAGGATAAAGTATGTGACAGAAATATCACTAAAAAATCCTGAGATCTAAACCTGGAGAAAGAGCTGCACTTTCTAATTAAATAAATTATATTTTAAACGTAACTCGATGAAATATATATGTAGAGGGGTCTATTCTTACCCCAGCAAGGGATATTTTGATAAGAGGATGTAACTGAAGTTCCTTAAAATTACTGAGGGACTTCGGGACCTGATGAAATTATCTCTCTTGTTTAATTTTCCATTTGGACATGAAGAGCTGAATATGAATCTTCATAGAACTGGGGAACTTACTGATGGAAGAAAAAGCCCTTAAGTGATGGTTTCCCTGTGGAAAACTATTCTACAGCCTAATGTATCTTCCTGTCAGAACATTTTTCATGATATTTAGTGCAGGCTTTTCTGTTCCCAATTCCATCATATTATTAATATATATCTTAATGTACAACATTAAAACCACTTCTAGCCTTCTTGACATTTACATAATTATGTTCTTATGGACGCCCTTTTGATTCAAAGTGAGGGTGTCCCTATTTCACTGATAAAAAGTTTCCTTTGTTTAGTATTTTTATTTCTTTCTCTTCTGCATTAATAATAAACTATATCCTGGCACAGTCCTTTTGTCCCATTCAATTTATTGTAATTTTTGTTGCAAGAAATAGAGGTGCCACTTCCCTCACAGGTGATGGAACTTTTAAACCATCCCTCCATTTCATAAAGTGAAGATGTAGTTTTGTGGAGGGAACCTCTGCATAAGAACAAGATTGGCATTGGGTGCCCACGCTACAAGGCTATGGATGCAGCAGTTCCAGTAATGACACAATCTTCTCCTTCACTAGATGCTAGTAGAAGTTGACAGCTGCAAATATTATTACTCAGGCAATCTACATGGTGAGACATTCATCTCCTGAAAATTTTTCAGCTTTCATTGTCTGATTTCACAAACTTTTCTTCCCTTACTTTGTCACCACACCCAAAACAAAACACAAAAACCCACAAAGCCTGTCAAATAGCAACAAAAACAGCAGAAGAGTTCTGCTCTTGCAAGTGGTTTATGAGATATGCTTCCTCTTCTGGGATTCTAGTTCCTTAATAAAGGTTGCTTACTTTGGTTATTTGCCCTAACTTCTTTGCATCTACTGCACCAAAGAAATGCAGTGAAATTTTCTAATCAAATTGTGGCATTATTTAGATATGGAGTGTCATCAAAAAAAGTATATAAAAATCCTAATAATGGAAACAGAGTATATCATCTTGCAAATTAAAATGCAACCCTGAAGTCCTTACCTACATCAGAGACAAAAATCTATGATTTTCTTTTGAAGAGCATATCAGAAGGTGAGATACAAAGACTTTATACAAAGATGGGTTATTAAGTGTAAATGAGAAATTCTAGTCACTTATGTCATATATTTCTATCACACATATTTGTATTAGTTGTTCAATTTATTCCTAAAAACTTTGACTTCATTTCTCATTTATTCATTCAGTTGAACTTGTTCAAATAACAGCTCTTTCATGCAGACTTAAGAGTAGTAAAAGTCTGACAACTTGAGCCTAATAATAAATTTAGGATATTTCTTTACACTTTGAAATAAATTATGCCAAACAAGCTTCTCTCTGACTAACATTGAACCTTGCCAGCTAGTTTGGTTATTTTTCTGAAAACCTGTATAGAGAAATAAAAGACAAAACTAACAAGGTCACCATCTTTGCTCATGTCCTCACAAATTAAATAAACATAGACTACTCACTCTTAGATTTGGAGGACATTCAAAGAGTGTAAAAGGGCCAACAGGAAGAAAAAAAAAGAAGCAAGTTAGGGGAGCAAAGATAAAACAGGAAAATAACTGTGACAAAAATTATAAGGACATATGGAATCATCAGGCATATGAATTAAATCTCATGGATAGAAATGTTCTATTACTGGATACAATGGGATGGTCTGTATGTCTGTACTTGATAGTCTTCAAATTTTTTTGAGAAATGAAAATGGAGAGAATGAGTCAAAATACCTAAAGTTACTGAAATGTGAGTTGGAATTAAGATAAGAGAGGAGAGATTTAGATTAAATGTTAGGACAAAATTCTTTACTCAGAAGGTAGTGAGGCACTGAAACAGGTTGCCCAGAGAAACTATGGATGCCCCAACCCTAGGAGTGTTCAAAGCCAGACTGGATTGGGCTTTGAGCATATCCTTGTCTAGTGGATGACATCCTACCCAAACCAATGAAATTATTAGATGGCTTGTTACAAGTATTTGAAAGAGAGAGTGGTAGAAATAGCACATACAGGGATTTGAAGTTCCTGCCATAGTGATCAGAGAGCTGTTCTTAAACCACACTAACACTGCTGGCCCCTGCTATTGTTCACAGCCCATAGCACTAAATTCATATCAAAACAAACAAATTAACTAGCAGAAGCACAAATGAACAACTATTTTAGCCTCAGTATCGGTATTGGATGATACTAGGCTGCATCCAGAGATGGGAGTAACTGCTCAACAAGAAGCTGGACTATTAGTACTGCAGATGTTTCAAATACACTTACATGATGTAGTATATTTGGGATAATTTTATTTTAAACACTGCTGTTTCTTTTATAATTTTTGTAACAGTTTATAAAAATTTATAAAAACTTAGGATTCATTTTTGTAAAAATAATGGACAGTGTCTTGAGTGTATGAAACATAAATCATTAAAAAAACTCAAACAAACAAAGCACAGAAATTTACAATAAAGCTTTCCATGTCAATGGAAATACAAACTTTTTGCTTTGCTTACAAAACATTTCACTCAGGGCAGAGGGGTGGAAGCAGAGCAGCCAAAGGAGCCACAGGAGCAAGCTTGCAGAGAGCCCAGGGAGTGGGCTGGCTGCTCTCATTTTGAGCAGCTGTAGCTGTGAATGCTCTGAACAGCAGCAGTAGTGGGAGGGCCAGCTCTGTGCAATCAGAGGGCATTGGCAGTTTTGAAATCTGAACTAATTCCAACATGTCAATGAAATGAAAGAGACTGTAAGGAGTTAAATAGCTTGGGGGAGGTGGGAAATTGCAACTTTATTTAGGCCCAAAAATAGATTTAGGAAGAAAAGCAAACTAAGCTTTTATGAATATTTTGATAAATGCATATTATTTTGGTTTATTTTCCTTTCTCTTTGGAAATCTTTATTTATTAAAAAGCAAAACAAAAAAATAAAAAGGATTTACATGGATTTCACAGTATTGGGGATCCCAAAATGAAAAAAAAAACAAAAAACCACCCATGAGAGGAAGAGAAGTTATATGCACAAAGAGAGAAAAAGAAAAAAACCTTAAACATCAATTTTTAAACAGATTTTTAAATCTTTTCAATTAATAGGGCATTAATACAAAGAAATTGTGAGCATTTTCTGTAACTGTATGATGGAAAGAACTATTTCTGAAAAGTCACTTGTTTGTATTTCCTTCTATGTAATTACATACTACAGCAAAAATGAAAGCCACAATTGGGATGTTCAAATTTGCATATTTTATGGGATGGAGAAGTGGAATAATTATTGCAATGCTAGCTTTGAACAAAGACAACCTGGATCCAATTTCCTAATTGACTTCAAGTGTCCTATTTAATCTTAAGCAAATCAAAGCTAGAATTTTAAAGGTATTCAACTAATTATTTGAGTAACTTAGGAAAAAAAACCTTTCACCAGTCTTTCTGGAAAAGGATTCATGTCATCTGATTTTAGATCTTTAATTTAAAGGTGTGAGGTTCCTAATCTATGAATTTATGTAGTCACTGGAAAGAAGCAGGCTTCCAACAGAGGAGCTTGTGACTAAGCAAGGCATCTAAATTAAATCCCACAAAAGAAAGGTATATCTGAGACATATCATACAAGGTTAGATATTTTTGTGCCTGAACCTTTCTCTGATCATGTGTTTTATTCCTCATTTTTGTTGTGGTTTCCCCATCATATGAGGCTTTTTTCCCTTATTTACCTTGAAGAAGTTTCTTGAGATTTAATCATAGACTTGTTTATACAGCTCTTTAAAAGAAAGCAAAACTTACTAAAACATTCAGTAAAAAGTGATAGAAATGGGCAAAGATGTGAGAAAAAAAATGACTGAAAAATGCAAGGATTGGTTATGCTAAGGGATGAAAAACCTGACTTTGTAAATGTAGATGGAATACAGAATGGAAAAGCTATTTAGAGCAAATGCTTGCATTTCCTCTGCCTAAGACAAATATTCAGCTATGTGAAAAGATGACAAATGGTTCACTGCTAAAGTATATCTTTCTCATATTGTGATTAAAGTGAGAAACTCATTGCCAATGAAACTTATTTAATATAGCAACCATAAGCAGATCAGTTATAAATCTATTGCTTCAAGGATTTAGAAAGTTTCTAGCTATGTGGGTATGAGCATATGATCAAACATTGCAATGTTACTGTAGTTTTTGAACCTATCTAACCCTTTTACAGCAGTAATAGAGCTTATGGACACCCTGGCCTGGACCACTTGTGACCAGCTGATATTGTTCAATAACTCTTTTTCATTTTATCACAGGCTAGCAGCTCAAGCATAGTCATATCTAGCAGCTGGTAGTTTATTTCTTTGTCCAGGGACATTTTAATCTGTAACTATATCTTTACAATTCATATTCAAAATTTGTCAATAATATATCCCTCTGTCCTTTCTACAACGTTCATGCACCTTTTTCTGTTGCAGTCACCAGGGTGACCTGGTGACCTTTGAAGCCAAAATGGCACAATATGTCCTAGATACTAAGTATTATGGATATGAATTTTCAAATGTTCAACACTGGCTCTAAGCTTAATTACAGTCTGACTGAGGCTGACATGAGATCTGAAAAGGTAAAACAGGTTTTTACTTCAGAATAGTGATATATGCTATAGTCTTGCTTCATGCATGCTCCTTCAAAGACAAGGGTACCAGCCAATAAAATGAGAGAGACACTATTGGGAATCTAGTTATTAAGAACACAGAGATGAAAGGTGTCATCAGGAACTACCAAGAGGCTTACTTGTTTGCCATGTGAAATAACGAAGTTCAAAAAGCATTCCACTCACTCACTCAGTTTCTAGCACTTAGAAAGAGAAACTACACAAAAAATGTAACTCAGAAATAAATTTAAAAATGAGCATTTAATTACGTAAAATGCTTGCAGATGATCTGAAGGTCATTTAAAGACATAATACACAGACACATACATCAACTAATTCTTCCTCTTTACCACTTTCTTTTACTTCTTCCCCTTTTTCTATTCCCCAAGGGGAAAAAAAAAAAGTTGAATAAGTCACAATATATCAGAAGTATATTCAAGGAAATATAGGAAAGGAAAACAGTTAAAAACATAATCCCTAATAATTTAAATTAATATCACAATAGGATAGGCCAAAGGGCTAAGGAGCAGCTCACCAGTTTTCATGCCTTTAATAATTAGAGTCCCTTACTGGAACCTATAGAACGTGAGGACAGATGACATAAACCAGTGGTAAAAGGACCAATCAGTGAGATTGCAGAATGGCTAAACTAACTGTTGGTATTTCTAGTGGTGGTAAAACAGTTCTCACACCAAGCCTGCACAGGAATCCACTGTCAGAGGAAAGGCTCAGAGACTTTAAAACTAAAACCAGTACAAAACATGAAGCAAAACTCAATGAATTGAACAACAGTTGGTCAATAGAATCAGACAGTTCTGCAGAAGTTTGATGTTCATGTTCAGACAAAATACCTGGTTAAGTATCAATTCCTGTGTGGAGAGCAAACAATGTCAGAGTAATGAAAGGTAGCAAATACCATATCAGTATTTAAGAATAGTTTCAGAGATAATCTGGCACATACAGGTGTGAAAACCTAATTTCCACACCAGCCTGTCTGACAGGAGTTTTAACAGTTAGTACAGGCACCCTAGATAACAGAGTTCTGTCATACTGGGGGTTGCAATGTAGAAGTATGGAACTTCAGTGTATTCCTTTCAGTGTTCCAATAAGCATTTTCCTCTGGGTTGTGGAGTTGATATAATATGCTTGGTGCTTGGTCGCCTGAAAGGATTCGATAAGATACCTCACCAAGAAAAATAAAGCAATGAAAGTGTTGTAAGATATAAAAAAGTCAACTTCTAGATTAATACTGATTTAAGGATAGAAAATAAAGAACTGGATTAAATGGACAATTTTCACAGTGAAAAGAGATTATTAAGTGTGTTGATATCCTTCCATGTATTTCTTGTGAAACCTATGAAGATAAAGACTATCAGAAAGGGATTAAGTAAAGACACAAAGCAGATCAAAAATGGATATTGAGAAAAATAGCTCACATGAAATGCATAGCTCAGGAATCCCCTTGGTGAACTACTGGTTGTCAGAAATAAGCAGTCCTTGCATTAACTCTTTCGTCTGTGGTTTCCCTTGGCATTTCCAGTTTCCATTCATGAAGATAAGCTACTGAGATGGACTTTGACCTGGAGTATAGTTGCAGTTAAATTTTATAAACTGTGTATGGGAAACAAGAACAAACCCACAAATCTAATATCTAAAATTTTGTATTCATACTTGGTTAATTAAAGAGTGAGAAGAGCTTTCACTTTTGCATGTAACATTAATAAATTCCTCAGATGTATCCCTTGATGTGAGCTTTAAAGAGTATATTAAAAGTATGAAGTTAGTTGGCTTATTCAACTACTAAAAAGATTCCTTAATCCATGTATACTCTGAAACATCGCTGTTAACAGACAGTATCATATGACATGCACTGTATTTTTGATGTCTGAAAAAAATGGAAATGCCTACAGAAGTGTCAAAGTAAGTATAATTCATTTTAAAACCAATGTGATCTTAATTTTAAAATATTATATCAATTCACAAGTCCATGTTCTTTCATCTGTAAAGAAAAAATTAAAACAGCTAATCAAAAGAAATTGCTGCTCTACTTGGATTTGAACAATAGCGAGATATCTGCTGAATAGATATGGCAGTGGAAAACAGGTTATAATCAGCTTGTGAGTTTATATCTTCAGTTGTAATAAAGTTATTAGTATCACATCCTATGTAGCTAAGCTTGTTATCCTACTCTAATAGTGAGTTAAGATCACTCTAAAGCAAATGTAGCTATATCTGTGTAAAGTTCTTATATACATGAACAGTATTTTACTGCTATATTGCATCAGAAACATTCATGTTGCTCATCCAAATATATTCCATACACTAAATGTTGCTTCAGGACAGTGAAAAAAATACCTTGTACTTCAGCCTCTGAACCCTATCTAGACCAATAGTGACAAAATAGCAAATTTTCCCAGTGCACCTTTATCTATACATCTTCCAGTGGAACAGAAATCATGCCTTTTGACACCTTTCTTAACTGAAATCACTAGCATAGACTTTTCTTGCAGTTGACTCCAGAAAGGAAATAAGTTTCCTAGGGTAAGTAGATTTATATAGATATGATTTAATCATATGTCTTAGTTCAGGGGAGAACTAAGATATCTATGTTGGCCAAGAGAGAGAAAAGGAAAGGCCTTCTTCCCCAAGAAGATCAGTTAAAAAAAAAAAAAGAAGAAAAGAAACCCCCCTCTCCTTTAAATTTAGAAAACAGAACTTCAATTAGAAAAGTATATATATGAAAAGGTTCTTAACCACTATATATATATGTCCAGAAAGGACCAAAACAGTTTGTAATAAACCCTTTAAACAAAAAGGCAAACAAAAGTTAATACCTTTGGCTACCCAAAAAAAGGGATGCAGTTATATTTACGGACAGCAGGTGGCAATGTCGCATCTTGGCCTGTTGGCCTCTCAGGCGAGATGGCGGGGCACAGTCACTGGATCAGCTCCCGTGGGATCGATGGCAAAAGCAGCAGAAGAACTCGTCTCTGTCATGCAGAAAGCAGGCATGCTCTCTTCCTCACGGCAGCTCCTGCAGTGCCTGTGGCCCTCACAGGTGAACGGTTAAGTTAAAGGGAGAAACGCAGTACTAGCTTTCCAGTGAATGCCAGATCTGGTGTGCTCCAGTCCTAGCTCACTCCCGCAAGACGCTGAGCTTCCTGAGCCTGCACAGAAAATCGCAGAAAACCCCCTGCAGCTCCCCCCAAGAGCTGTCTTCCCTCCTCCTCCCAGCCTGGGGGAGACCAGAACAAAAGGCTCTGGTCTGAGTCATTACATGGGACATAAATACTCATTAGGTCTTTTTGTTAGCCATCTTCACAGATGTTTATGCGTTGGCTCCAAGCTTTTTGGGAAGAATTCCAACAAAATGGTGAAACTATAACATCATACTATGACTGTATTTGTTCAATCACTTCAATAAAACCAAAACCAATACCCACAGACTCTTTAGCTAGTTTCAGGCTCACTGAGAAGTTGACAGGTGATTTAAAAGAGTTCTTTGCAGCATATCAAGTAAATGCCTGTGGTTTCCTTTCAATATCCCTTGAATTCATCTGCCATACCAAAAATATAATATCCTTATTTCTTTTAGATATTTGATACTTACACAACACCAAATTAAAAGAAAACCTTGAAGAGATCATAACTACATAGCATAATGTAAGTTGCACATCCTTAACTATGTGCTGTAATGAAATTTCAGCCATTAAAAAATATTCTGAAAAAAATATTCTGAATGGTACTTAACACATCTCTTGAGGATTCTGGTTATGCAGGTATCTCCTGGTGGGCAGAACTGACAGTGACATTAAAATATCTTTACTCTACTGCTCGAGGTGGGAGAGAGGAGCACTGTGGGATAAAAGAAACATCCTGTTAATGTGTTAAGGTGTCCTATAACCTTGTTCTTTCACTTAAGTTCAAGGGGTTCTGACTCAGAGTTTTGTTCAAGGTATATGAAAGACTTTCACAAAAAAAATTAGTGTAGAAAGAGTAAGAATGAAGTTTATGCCTTCGCATTCAATCTCTCAAAATAGTTTGGGGAGGAGTTAGCTATAATTGTTTTGAAGAAGAATGCACAGTACAAGATATTTTGAAAACTGATTTTTTAGTGATTCTTGTGAAATTTTCAAAGAATTGCTGAACCATTTACATCAAGTACAATAGGGTTCCAAAAGACACCAGATGGTGTAGGTTGTGGAGTTTACTTTAAAAGACTTCTCACATAACTTTTAAGCTTGAATGTGACTCTTATAAACCACTGCTTATTCCAACACAAAAAATTAAGTTTATCCAGCTCATGTTTAACACAAAATGATTTTGCAGACTATATTGGACTTCTTCCCAGATTTCACTCTATGCTTCCTGTACAGAAACACAGAGACAAATGAATGTTTCCAACATATTTCAAAATTATTCACATATTTCTTTCCTCAGGTCATTAACAGGATGGAGGTGTGCATTATCTACCCCATTTATCACTTCTCCTTAAATTGATAGGACAGACAAAAAGTCCTGATTGAATGTAGTACCTTAAAATGTGGAGAATCATGCAGTCACTACATTTCTTATCCAATTCCATGCCATCTCAAAGACCAGAGTAAATGCCAGAAAAAGGAAAAGCTCCATGCTATCAAATCTTAAACTAAGGTTTAATGACTTGCAAGTAATTTCTTTTCTTTCTAGTCAGTCTGGTCTTCAACATTAGTTCAGTTGAATATAGAACTATAGTTTTAGTATGAATATGGGCAGTTTAGCTTAACTATTTCTACATCGAAAACAAATATGAACTGAAAAATTGTGAACCTGAACAAGCACATTTTTATTATGGCACCTAAAGTCCACAAAGAAAAGCCTCTGCCATCACCCCCATTTTTAAAGGGGTTTTAAAGAATAACTGCTAGAGCAGCAACAGTAGATGCACTCATTGGCATTCTGGAAAGCAAAACAACCATCCTTTGCTGATGGAAAAAATATCTCTCGATTCTTTCCAGTCTAGGCTACCTGATATATTTCACATTTTATATACTCTATGAAGAATGACATTCATATGAATGATAACTTTACCCTTTGATAGTCTAATCCTTCCAAATGCAGTCGCACACTTCAGCAATTCCCCCAAGGAACAAACTGAAGAATAAAAGACACAACTTGAACAAGAATGCAAAGTGACAAATATAGCCATCATTTGTCAGTGCTAGCTATATCATAATAAGAGATTTCTCAAGAAGCTGTTGCACCACATTATTAACCTCACATGCTTACAACTCTCTAGAAACCTTAGATATCATTCCTAAATGGAATCAACCGCACTACCAGCCTGGTCTGCTGACTACACAGGCAATATTATTTCACTCCAACAGAGGCAGAGCAAAAAAAAATGCTTAATCTTTGCAACTTTATTTATACTACCAAGAAAAAGTGTTCACTATGAAGACCTTATTGCCCAAGAAGCATGTAATTCAAAACTGATTGCCTTGAAATACTCAGTTTATTACCATATAAACCAGGATATGCCTTCCTGTGACTTACTGTTAAATGTGTTGGGCTAAATACCTCCAGAGGACATGGATGCTTTGCCTGTGCTGGTTTACTCTGGCAGATGGAGCTTTTAAATATTTATTAAGCATTCACTATACCCTTGCTGTGATGAAAGAAATAATACGTATTTCTATAAATGAGCTACTCACCTAAGATTGGGGAGAAAAAAAGAAGGTTAAATATCTCAGAAACAAACAGTTGTTCATCCAAGATTAAAGAGCTAAGTTTATATCACACACATACACACACCTCCACACATCCACACAAAAAAAAGCATTACAATAGCTTGCAACCATTTTTTTTTGCACCACACATTTGTGACTAGATAATTGCACATCTCATAGAAAACTATTAAGTGTTTTATGTTGATAGAATTGATGTTATAGTTTTAATTTGAAGGATATACTAAAAGGATATGCTAAACCCCTTGGTCTTAGAAAAATGTTAAAATTCTAAGGCTGGTTAAGTTAACCTCTGATTCTACAAAAAGAATATTTAAAGTTTGACATGAAAAAGAGAAAATCCTTTGTTAGTGTTTTTTATATGTTCACATTTAACAAAGAAAAAATGTGAAAAAATTATTATTATAAAATAAATATGAGTAGTTGCTAGTCCCTAGATGGCTTTTACATAGTCAGTCAGTTACCACAAGGGCAGACAGAGTACACTGTGGAACAGTTTCTCTTTCCACAGCTGAGTTGCGATATGCACAACTTTGCATATCGCAAAGTTTCAACCCAACAAAGGTAAATATGGATAGGCCCTCAGGCTTAACATGCTTATTGGAGAAGAAAATATTTAAATTAAAGGGGGATAGATTGGTTAGCAGGTGGCTAGCCAGCATGATCTCAAACATAACCACAAATATTTATTTTTCATAATTTCTATCTGAATTGTAGTTTTAAATACTTTGGAACTCAAACAAGATGAAGTGATTTTATATCTCATGGAATGGCTATCTCTAGTGGATCACTCTGTGTATCCACAAAGCACTGGAACATGATCTAGAATTTCCAAAGAAAAACCTCAAAATTAAAGTAGTGATTCTGTGAATCCTTAGGGGCCTAATTTACAGTTGCAGATCCAGGCTGGCTTGGCAGAGACTTCTCTTTCATTGCTGTAGCAGAAATATATGTAGGAACAACTGCAGAAGAATAAAAATAAAATAGAAAGCTCTACAATGAATTTATTTGCACACATAGGCACATACAGGCTTGTACATAAACCATAACTGCCATCATAATGACAACTTCTATTAGAAAAATGATTGACATAAAAACCAGGCCTTTGTATGCATCACTCAATTTTGACCTTTAACTTAGTGTTCACTGAGAAAGGAAAAATTTTGTTTGGTGAAGTATTTTGTGTTTTCAAAATGTAATTTCATTACCCACAGAATTAACATAATGAAGCATTGAGAGAAATGCTATCATATTTGATATATTTTTAAGCACATAACATTAAAAGCATCAATAATTTCATAAGTTTTATATGTGTGTTGTTGCCCTAGATAGATAATCAGAGTAGTGAACCATTCAAGTGTTTAGTATTATAGCTACGTTTTTATCTGGAGACAAAAGTACAACTTAGAGGAAAATTAGAATACAAATAGATATGGCTATAGAAGAATCCAACATGGGTTGTTTTCTAATCTATTCACTAAGGAATGCTAAATCAAATCTTTCTCAGTGTTGGACAGCAACTTTGGATTAAAGCACAAGAAGGTATAGGCTTTACAGAGGATACATGGCCCACTCAGTTAACTTTCTTGGGATTGTTGGAAATTGGATAACCTAGCATTGGTACTAAAACACAATTATTAATCCACTTGTTTCTAAGTCTTGCTGGAAACTCAAGATTAAGTTAAAATGTGTCTTGAACACATGGTCTCACAAGTTTACAACAAACATTTTTTAAAATGTTAAAATATGGCAAGCATATCTGAAAAAAGTTTTTGATAACTTGAACAGTATTTTCAGACTCCTTGAACTTAATTTAGCATACACAAGTGCTTTAAGTCCAGCTCAGCACAGATAATACCAAATATAAGCATAAGGTAGACCTCCACTAACATTAGCAATTCTGTATCACAGCTTGTCAAACTGCAAGTAGAAATTTCACAGCAAAATGCCGATAGGAACCATATTTATTAAAAAGTACCCTATCATTACTTTCTAAAGATCTGGTAAACAGAATAAGACAAAGAACCAAGCACAAGTAAATGTCTGTTTGAATGAGGAAATGGATACTGTAATACAAACAAATTCCAGGCAAAGTAGAATTCAGAGTTTTTTAATATGTCATTCATTGACAAATGAGAAACCATGTTAAAGTGGTTTGCCCTGGATTTGTTTCAGGCTTTTCCTTAAAGCATAACAAGTTCAGCTTTGATTTCCTACCTGGGAAAGTATGGGAATCTGCATCCTCAGTCATTCTCTGTGGTTGCTTTGAGGCAACGTAGACAAAATTAAGAATCTCTAAAAAGTTCCTGTAGAGTGGGCAGAACTTACTGTGGGGTGCTTTATTCAGTAAATGTGATTTTCAACATAAACAGTGAGGGTGGTAGTCAAAGATATGTCCGACTTCCACTTTTATCAGCTGCACAACTGTGCATACAGTTTATTTCTGAGATACTGTCACTATAGTAAATTCTGCATTTCTGGCTTTGTTAACCTTCAAGTACTGAAAGCTGGATAAGATTAAAATTACCATTGGTATTACAGCTATGCCTCATAGCAAATGTGGTTAAAAAGTTTCAAAATAATTAAGTAAATAAATTTCATTAAAATGCTATTATTTTTTAATACAACTTGGAAATACAAATTCTACCATAAGAATATGAAAAAGTCTCAAAAATGCCAAAAGTTTAATTGTTTAGATTTAGTTGAAAGGTGCATAGACCTAAGCGTCTGAATAATGAAATATCTTTGAAACTAAGTTTTGAATTGGACACAAAACTAAAAAGTCGTACAAAACCCTGTCCATGCTCCTCTTACTCTTCTATTTGAAATGGCAAGGGATAGCTGCTTGGAATCTATGAGGGAAACACATTATCTTGGCACAGGCATCAAAACAAATAGGAATATTACTAATGCGAAGAGAGAACAATCTCTGTTCTCTAACGTGCCTTACTAACACACTATGAACTCATGCCAAGATGTCCAGTTACTTCTAATTTCAGTGGGAATGAGGCACAGTGTGAAAGTCTGAGGCACAAATGCAAAAGCATTACCATCTGGCCTGTAAAAATATTGAAAGCGTTTTTGACCTTCAAAAGTGAATGTGGTAATACTTGTGAAAGCAAGAAACAGTTCTTAAAGGGTTTATGGATATTTTGAGGGCTTTCACAATAAATTAGTGCTTTTCAAAAGCTAAATTAAATTTACATTATTTATAAAAGTATTAGTGAAAAAATAACATTGAAAGATATAATAAAATTGATGTTACAAATCTAATCATACATCACTACTAGTGTGAATTCAAACCAATGGCATGCATTTATTCCTATAAACTCTTTTTTTTGCTAACAAATAACTTTCATAAGCAAGACATGCATGTATTTCTTCATCTAAATGGTTCCCATGGAAAAAAAAAAGTTTGGGCCCTGCTGCTTCAGAACATCTGTAGAAGCAAAATACAATGTTATCTAAACTGCCTATGCTAAATTGCCCACAGACACATACCACTTGTTATAACCTATTAAAAAGTGCTGCTAAAAATAATCTGTCAAATGTCTATTTTAATATATTTTAAAGTGATCAACCTATATACTTTTTTAGTGTTAAACCTGAACTGCAATTTTGACAAACTCATACTATTCTTCGCTCATGCCTCAAGCTCTGACATCCTTGACAGGCTAGGAAAGTTTATCTTTCTTTAACTTGCCTTTAAGCCTTGCCTGCAAACCTGGTTGGGGACTCTTCTTTGTGTTTACATCTACATTTGCTGTTCCAGCTGTATCTTACTTCATCCTGCAAGTTCTGAGGACAGCCTGGAATTTCTGCTCTCTAGGTACATGTGATTGGCCAGAATTGAACCCCTTTATCATAGTCTTTTTTAGGATATTTAAAATAGCTGGTAATTTGGCTATCTTTTCCTAAGAAAAATAGAAGTTTTTCAAAAATTTCAGTCTTAATTTTTTTTAATTTTCTTTTCTAAAAGACTTTATAGAAAAATTGACTACATAGCTATGGTTCTTTATGGATCCTGTTGAAGATTGGCAGAAAACAGGTTGTCCTCAGTTGTCCTAATTTGTATAACTTTCCACATAGCTTCGCAGCAAATCCCAAAATAAGTTTGTTCATTTGTCATTTATGTGATTTTTGTCTTTCATCATTCCTTAAAGTATTTATGACTATTACTACTAAAGACATTAAACATTGTTTACCTTAATTACCTGTGCCTTGCAATCATCTGTCTTTCACACAGCCAAAAAGAAACAAGCAAAATATTTTTAAAACAAAAAGTTGAGCTTGTTCTTAAGAGTCTGGAATAGTTTAAGGCATCTCACCTGCCTAAGACTTTAAAATCATTCATGGGAATACCTGCAGAAAGCAATTCACACACCAGAGTTCCCAATCGGGCAATACGGAGATCTCTTCATTGACTATAGAAAGACCTAGGGTGACTCATCTCTCTTGAACCTGTCAGTTCACCAAGATGAATCTGAGCCTGTATCATATGTATGCTCTCTGTATCCCATATAATATTTAAAAAATAAAGATAAAATCTTTAGCTAGGTTTCCTAATTGCATTCACAAAGTTAGATTGTAAACCAAGTCTCTGCAGGTCCTGCCTAGATTTTATTTGAAAACCCAAAAGTACTGTTTGGGTTCAAAATCTAGTCTCAGCTTTGTACATTTCTTTCTGTTTTGATCAGTTAACCTAGAATTAGATAAATGCATAAACAACTTCCTTATAAGCACAACAGGGTCATGGCCCACGCACTGCAGAAACCCATCTGTGTTTAGCCCAACCTCTGCTCTCCTACTTGGCACTTAATGCTATTAAAAAGCACAAGGTGATCTCAAAAGTAAAGGGCAAGGAAAAAAACCCTAAAAGACACACTTGTCTGTTTCTTCCCACAACTAAAATTGCTTTTCTGCCTGACATGTGTAAGATGAATAAACTAATTACATTAGCCCTGTCACTTTGACAGGCAGCCCACAGCCAATTTTATGTACAGAAAGCCAAGCAGGCTATGAGAATGAAACCTATTAGACTAAGACATCATCCTCATTCCAACAACTGTCTCCTTAATTCTTGTTGAGTGCTTAATGGTCACACCTAGTTATAAAATACCTATATGGTCCAATGCAGACAATTAAATTGCTAAGTAGTATCAACATTGCAGTGAGTTTTCTTTTGGAAACTACAGAAAAGTATTAAATATCCTGGCATCTCATTCCTAAATTATCTAATTTCATTCTTTCTGTTTATTCTATTGTTTCATTCCTTTCATCTATTTATATTCTTTAAATTATGAACTTTGAAAAAATAACAGTAACACAGGACCTTAGGGAAAAAAAAAGGCATAAGAATATTCACAGTAATATTTTAATTGAATAGGATAGACTTGAATGCTAATTACTTTATAGTAAATACAAAACATACACCAATCACGACATCTGAGATGACTTTTAACTGCAAAAGTGGCAGTAACAGCTCATTCATGCCAGAAGCATTGAATATAGAAACATTAATACTTTTGAAAGAAAGTCTGGGAAAAGAGTTGTTTATGTGTCATGGTTTAACCCCAGCTGGAAACCAAGCATCACATAGTCTCTCACTCACTCCCTCTCCTCAGGAAGGAACTGGAAGAGTAGAAGTGAGAAAACTCATGGGAAGAGATAAAGACAGTTTAATAGGGAAAACAAAAACCATGCACACAAACAAAAGAAAACAAGGAATTCATTCACCCCTTCCTCTGGGCAGGCAGGTGTTTAGCCATCCACAGGAAAAGAGGATTCTTTCACGCATAAAGGTGAATTGGAAAGGCAAAAACTCCAAATGTCCCTCCCTACTTCTTCTTCAGCTTTATATGCTAAGCATGATACCCTATGATCTGAAATATTCCTTTAGCCAGCTGGGGTCAGCCCCTGTGCTGAGCACCACATGGTCCCCCTGAGTACAAAGTAAAAGGAAAGGAAAACCTGCTGGTGAGGATGATGGTCATAGTCTGGTTGAGAGTAGCAATCACAATCCTGTTGAGGTTCTGGTCCTCCTCTGGATCCAATAAGTGGTACCAGAAATCCTGAAACCAAAAGATTATATATTTTCAGGTGGGAATGCCCAGTACCTCCCCCAGGTCTGGGAGTTTCACAATGGCTGATTTAACTCTGTTAATCATGGGACATTTTCAGAATCTTTGATTGTCTAAGTTGTTACAGCTGGCTATTATGCCAGTCCCTAATAGCCTATTGACATGACCCCTCAGGCTGGGTGGGAAGGTGTTAATGCCTCCCTGGAGGGGAGTTATCAGCGCTGAGTCATTGGTGTGAAGACAAAGGAACACTCCCCTGCCTCACAGCATTTTTTAACACCCAGCTTGTAGCCTGAGGGATCAGGTGTGCCTTGGGCAGCTGCTGCAAGTGATCCATTATCAGAAATTACATAGAGGGTGTAGAACAGTTTTGGTTACACCCACACTGGTCCCAGCCACTGTAACTAGGCCACTGAGAAAGTCCAAAAAGCATCTCAGGCACATGATGTGCCTCTTGGGGATGGTCCTGTGCACGGCTAAGAGTTGGACTCAATGATCCTTCTGGGTCCCTTCCAACTCAGCATATTCTGTGATTCTGATAAAGTTTATCCCAGCCAAAACCACTACAAAACCAACATCTTGGTGCTAAGACATAAAACAACAGGGAAACCTACTATAAAATTTAGTTTAGGAACAATGATAGTTGTTCAATGCATTATATATGTCACTGTATTCAGCTCATTAATGAATATACTTGAAAAAATCGCTACATGCATCTCTTCTCTGCTTTTCATTGCATTAACTTTTGTATGACACGTCTTTCTGGAAACATGGGAACCTTCCAAGAAACCAATACACTGAGGTTGATAACTATCTCTGGATAGCATACATGTTTGCTTAGGTCCCAATAAGGTGTGGCCTCTGTGCAATAGTGGGATAGCACAGGTGTTTAAACAGCAGGCCATATGTATATGTTGAGCGCTGCCTAAGCTAGAGAAACTAATACATAAATGAAAATGGCTCAAGTCTACCTGCTCTGTCTCATGAATCCAGATAAGCTTACCTATTACCTAACCTCTTGATCTATAAATGTGGTTCAATCAGATTATATTGTGACACTAATTGTCAAAAGAATATGTTCTAAAATCCCTCCTAGACTTGTATGTTGTACTGCTGTTAGCCAACTGTGTCATCACATTTTCACCTATGGACTCCGATGAAAAGTTCCTTTTGGTTTTAATATTTTGTATTTTTTAATTTGTTGAATTCTAGGAATTAAACATTTATCAAGGTGAGCTTTCAAAATCTTATAGATATGGTCAGTTCTGCAAAGCTTAATATAATTCATAACAAGAAGTGTCACAAATCTGTCTCAGTATTTCATGAGAGCGACTCTAATAAGATGAAACTACAATCAATTGTCAACAGGGGGAGAAGTGTTCAAGGCACATGCTTAGTTCTCAATGCTCTTCCATAGTACAGGAATAGCTATCTCATTCTTCTGCCATATGGGTATCCTTTTTGAAATGAGCAATCAATCCAGCACACTGTTCAAAAGAGATTTGACAAGGGCATTTGGTGCTGAGGTCACTATGTCCTTCATACTCTACAGCTAGTCTCGCTCACAAACTATGCTTTTTTCATTCACAATCATGGACTAGAATGTTGTGCAATAATTCATGTCTTCTAAACGAGTTCAAAAACCCCCAACCAACTAATAACAGAAAGATCTCCAATGGTTCTAAAGGTATAGTGCTTTTTATTTTGTAATTAGTAGATTATGATACCAAGACCATAAAGTAGGATGTGTTTCACCTTTTTACACAGATATTAATAGCCTGTTCCAAGTGACATGAAAACCTATAGCTGGATTTGGAAAAACTACATGAAAAATTGTTTATTTCTATGTTAGCCATTTCTGGAGGGGGGGCAGAGAAGAGAAAGAAGTCAGTATTAGAAACAGGTTCCAGAAGTTTATATTGGCAAAGGGTTATATATGGCATTAATCTGTTCATGAAATTGAAGTATTAAAAGCAAAATGATAACATATATTGTCCTAGTTCAGCAGGTGGGACCAGTTATCACTGTGTGGGGATGATCAAAGCTATGTATTCTACCCCCCTCTATTCATTTCCCAAGAACAATGGACCATTTGCAGTAGCTGCCCAGGGAGTCGTTAGCACCTTCACACCCAGCCTGAGGGGGCGTGGCTGCTAATGGGCCATCAATGGTTCAACAATACCCCACGACTCAGAGTTAATCACCCATTGTGTGAGTCCCCGTCCTGGGGGAGGGACTGGGTGCTCCCTGAAGGTACATAAGTGGAGGTAAGAAGACCTCAGGAACTTGTTGGATCTAGAGGAGCAGTGGGACCTCAACAGGAGGAAACCATCACTCTTGACCAGACCCCAGCCATCATCTGCACCAACAGGTTCTTTACTTCCTTTTGCTTTGGACTTGGGGAACCACACAGGTCTCAGCACAAGGGCTAACAAACCCCTTTGGGCTTGTGCCCCAGGACACTGGGTTATACTGCTGGGTTTTGGTGAGTCGAAAGCAGTTTTCTCTTTGTGTCAGTGTGTTTACTGTAATACCTTTCATTAAATTGTAATTCTGATTTATAATCCCTCTTGTGGTGGGTCCATTTCTCCTGCTAGTTTACCCATAAACCAGCACATATATAAATCTGAAAATATTAAAATCTAATCACATGAGAGCTAAGCCTAAATAAAGATTTTATCTTAAGTATTCAAGGTCATTGTCTTGTGTCTGTTGATTATGTGCACATTTGAAAATCATGCAACCTCCCCCCCCCTCTCAAAATGCTTTATGCAATGACTAAATGACTTCATCTTTGGCAACAGAATAAGGTTAAATGGCTTTCAAGAAACATATCTTACATAGTCTTGTTTGTAAGTCTCCACAAAAACTCAGTGCATATACATTGATGGAAACTCTGTTGTGCATCTGGAACAACCACACTGTTACATAAAGAAGACAAATGATAAATAATTAGAATAAAAATAATATCTAATTAAACTGCTTTTAAACTATGCCTAGAGATTTTTGCCTCAAAGAGAGAAATAACAACATTGCAAATTCATACACAGGCTATCTACATTTCTAATAATATTACATTTGATATAAAAAGAACTAAGTAATATCTTGAAAATTTGGGATCTTCTCTTGACCAATTAACACTGGAAAACCAGGTAAAGTTGATAAGTTAGAAGCCACCTTCAAAATTCACGTGAGCACACAAATAAATTGATAATATTAAGCATTACATCTGACTTCTGTGGTCGTGGCTTACTTAGGGTGGGATTAATAAGAGCTGGATGCTTTAGGTTTTCATTTACTTGATATCTTCCTCTAGTATTTGTATCTACCACTCTGAATACTTGTGTATGTATGAATGTTTGAGTGACATGTATTGGCAAAGTTCACTGATTTATCTTAGGTATCCCATTACAAACTATAGATGTAAGATATACATTGTTCCTAATATATCCTAGAAATTATTATTATACATTAACCTCTCCTGTTCTAGAAATAGCCTGAGAAGAGAAAGGAATAAAGAATGAGGGTGTAAGTTTATAATTCTAATGCTTGGGGTAGAGCAGCTAACATCTTTTTATACTTAATGCTTTTAGCAAGGACTGACATTCTACTCTGTTATGTTTTATCATAGTCATTGTCAAGATGACTAGGATTTATTTCTTTAAAAAAGTGCATATCATGCAAAGAGAGTTTTGTGAAGCTTTTGATTGCTGCCAGTTTCTCATACTACAGCAGAAAACATACAAGAAGAAAACATACATTAAATATGATGATACAGTAGAGCCACGTGTCAAAATATGCACTGTATTCAGTGCAAGAATATTCAAATATGCAAATAAAACTTGACTGTATGGCTTAAACTACCCAAGCTGCAAGTCATCTTTCCTCCTCATGAAAATTACTAATCATCCCTTTAAATTAAATATTTAAATGTTCTTCATAATTGAAAAGCAATGAGACCATCACTGGATTTCACCTAAGCAAAAGTTTAATAAAGCATTACTTGAGAAGTGAAAAAAGTCAGCTCTGGTGCAGTATGTTTTTTGTTTCCAAACCACAGAATAATTATCCTAAAACATTCCTTAAAAGTAGTAATTCAGCCTTTCATCTAAATCTGGAAATGTTTGCATAAACATTCAAAACACACATTAGGGATATGTGAGGTCTTCTGCAACTTTAGTTCCACAGGGACACAGCTTTTGCTTTCTGATTCCACATCTGCAAGGACATGTTCATTACAGGTTGGAACAAGAGCAGAACATAAGTACTATGCTCAATCACAATTCAGAAATCTTCAATTTAATGTGCCAAAACAAGAACATTCAAATTAAGTAGTTTTCTTTTAAAATTATTGGCCAAGAGGGAGAGGGATACAAAAGAAGTAATTCTTAATGGAGACAGCAATTTGGAAAAATAACTCTGAATAGAGAAAAAGCAAAAAATAGATAAAGAAAAAAGGTCAGACAAACTTAAAATTTGTATTTTTTTTTCCCCTCAGTCCCTACAACTACTTTAACAAAATAAAAGCCCAACAAACAAAAGGTTAAAACAGATCACTTCCTTTATAGTTTCTCTATGAGTGCAAAAGAATTCTTAAATATTTGTACTGGTGCCTTTACTCTCCTTGATGTTCATCTTCTCAATTGTGTGAAGGATTCTTCTATTTCTGACAGCTATTGTTGTATCTATCCTTCTAAGCATTCTCCAACCTCCCCTCAGCACCACCCGCCAAAAAAAAAAAAAATCACACTACTTCTCCTAACTTATTTTCAAGTTTGGCTTTTCTTCAGCAATAAGGGACAAATTATTGTTCTTTGTGCTTTTAGATTCTTCTATGGCAAACAATATCCTACTGATTAGCACAACTTTTCATATGTTTCTGTTAATATTAGTGCCATGTTATGCAGAGACATATATGTTTCAGGCTGAAAAACTAATTCCACTGCTGGCAGCATAAAAACTGAAAAGGAGTAAAAACCATGTCTATTAGTGCTATATTGTCTGACTGAATTTCATTAGTGAAAAAGGTATACCCTTTATAATGTAAAGTATGTGAAACAGTTTTGCTCATTTGAGATGGAAAATGCTATAAAAATGACAACTATTATTTCCATTAAAAATTAGTATTATTGGAAATAGTGTAAAGTTGCATGAATAAAACTTTCCAAAAGCCAGGTGGCTCTATTTATTATCAAGCTTAAATGAATCTAAAGTAACAATTTAAGTAATAGTATCTTAGAAACTCAAAGCTAGCTTGACCAAAGCTAACCTTATGCCTGGTAAAAGATGACCAGCATTAGGTCTATGAAATCAAACTCTAGAACTGAACATGGAAATAAATGTGAAAATTGTCATTTGAATTAATTCAGAATGAAGTTAATCCAAAACATAGCCCCATACCAGCTACTACTGAGAAAATAAACTCTTTCTCAGCCAAAAACTAGAACAGTAGTGTAAAAGGTTAAACTCAAAATTTGATGGTATGACTTACATAGACCTTTTTCAGCTGTTAATGCCCTAAGTAATTACTCCACAGTTTAGGACTGATACCAGTTTAACAAAATTAGTTTCATTTCATCTCAGTAGATGCCTCTGCGAAAACCAACCTAGATGTTAATGCAAAAGAAGATTATAAATACATACCCATATGACTTTTTAGTAATTTAAGTGAAAGCTGTAAATTGCCGATCAAGATGAGATTAGTAGCAAAACACGGAAACCTAACGTACTAATCCATCAATGCCCTCAGTCATGACCATTGTCTCCCAAGTTTGAAAAAATACTAATATTTTCAACAAAATATTTTATTTTTAACACCAAAGAGGAGCAATTTTAAGGGAAGAGCTTTTAGCCCATATACAACCCTAGAGAAACAGATGAAAGGTGAAATTATGCTGCTGCTGCCAAAAGGGGAAGGAAAAAAACTTTCCAAGAGAACTTTATGTGGGTAAAGTAGAGAAGAGTTCTTTTACTTATAGGGTTTTAGGGACACAGAGTATAAAGGAGTATAAAAGAGTATATAAAATATAAAAAGAGTATAAAAGTATAAAAGAGTACAACATGTGTTGACAAGTAACTGATAGAAAGGACCAGTGCTAGGTTGAAATCACAGCCTCAGGAATACCATGTGAGCTCTTTTCCAAGCACCACCGCTTCAAAACACACAGAGTAAATTAATCTGAAAGGCATCCCTCTCATTCCGGCTGTACCCAGCCAACCCCTAAGCAACTCTGCCATGTCTTACCAAAGCAAACAAGGGACAACAATCTGCCCCTCCCAGGTGACCCCTTCACCTACAGGCTGGGAACACTGACTCTTGTAATAACTGGGCCCAAGTCAGCTCACCCAGCACAAACAAGGGAGAAACTCCCTTTTGCAGCTGCTCCCCTGCAGTGCTCAGCTACCCCCAGCAGCTCACACTGGTACCCAGTTCCCATTACCAGTCTCATCTTCCTTGAACTAGGACTCAAGGTTCTTGAGGTCTGGCCTGGGAGAATAAGGGAGGGGAAACATCTCCCCCCTGCTTAGGAGAGCAACTGAGGGAAAACCCCCCTCTGCAAGCATGTTGAGCTCTTCTGAGCTTCCCCCTCCTTTAGGAGAGGAGAACACCAGGCACCACACCAGGCTGGGCAGCAGGAGCAAGGCAGGCCCGCAGAGAGAGTGTGTGTGTGAGAATGTCAATAGAGTGTAAGAGCTGTGAAAGGCTAGCTACCTATGTGGCAGGATACTAATTTTATAACACTACTCAATTATCATATCTAAAGGTTGCATCCAATCTAAGAAATGTACATACCCAGAATTTTCTTTGGGACCACCCCATGCCACGCGGCTCCTTGAATTGAGTTGGAGGTCTTAAGACCCTTATTTCATCCTTTATCATCATCTTCATGCCACTTTCCCTTATCAGAGCTTCTCCAAGGTTGCTGGGCTCTGCTTTCTTGTTTTGACTAACATGGTATCTAATTGTCTTAGCTCTGGTACATGTTTCCCAGGCAGGGTGTTCCAGCTATTATCCGACCCTTAAGACAGCTAGCACAGGGTTGGAGGCTGCTAGCTACTCTAAATGTAAGAAACTACATAGATGCATAAAAATCTACAAATACACAAAACCCCTAAGGCATCACTGCTGTAAAAATTTCTTGATGAAAAGTATTTTTTTGGTTTTGGTTTTGGTTTTTTTTTTGGGGGGGTTTGTTTTTTTTTGTTTTTTTTTTTTTTTTTAAATAAATCAAGATCACTGACATACACTTCAGTTTCTTCTGGACCAATCGTGACTTTTCTGTATAAATTCATAACAAAAATCACCTTAACAAACAATGCATAACATTCTCTTGTTCACTTTGAGGGATAATGTATTCATTCTTGCATTTATTTGACAATACTGTAACTAAGATGCATTTTTTCCTCACTAAATTGTTCACAGTTTTGCTCTGCTGGCAGACAGCCTGTATTTCTCAAACTTTGCTGTTTCTGCACGTAATGGTTTAAAAGAAATCCAGATTTGACCTGAGGAATACACCATGGCTTATTCCTTCCAAAACGAATAAGAACTCTGACTTCAGAGAATAGTTACTTGACTTTCCCAGCTAAACAGGTTTCTGTTCACGGTATTAGTCTCGTCCCTTAAGGCAGAGATAATAATCAGTCATTCAGACAACTAACCTATTTCCTCAGGTTACTTCCATTTCTGCTTTTTATCAGATCATTTTAGAGGTATTTTTTGTAAAAAATACTGTTAGATTTTTTTTTTCATACCAAGCCTATAATTTTATCAGCTGTGCTCATATGCCTTGAAGTGTAGAAGGTCTTCCAACAGCAGCCCAGTCACTTTATCATGAATGTATGATTATCAAATTAATGCCAATGTGGGACTTTTTACTGTCTGGGAAAAAAAGGGCCTTAATTCCAGAATGCAGTAATGCAGTATCTGCAAATTTTTATTTTTATTTTTTTTTAAAATTTTATTAGAACCTACAAAATAGAGGTACCACAGTCAGGTCCAGACACAGTCATGTTTCCCTTTAGAAAGTTATTTAAATTATTTAAAATATTTTTGTAGTTGGTGATGCTAAATCATCTGTCTCTTGTGTCAAGAGAATATATTTGTGGGTTTTAAATAGGAGCAAGTGACATTTAGGAAGACAGATTGAAACAATATCAGAACTTGTGTAAGGTTTGTCTCCCACGGCTTGTTCAATACCTAATAACTGGTTAGTGCAGCAACTGAGCAGTCAGTACTGGGCAATAGAACAGCAAAAAATTATCTAACTTTCTAAAATGCTACAGGTATAAATGTTGCTAATTACTGCACCTCTCTTCTAGTTAACCAATTATTAATACAATATTGAGAACAATTTAGTTTGCTTTGTTACATTCTTGTACACAGAGAAGTATTCCACAATGACCAGGCACATTCCATAATGACTACTGTAAAATGAAAACAGCTCACTGGAATTTATTGTTAAAAAAAAAAAAAAAGAGTGCATAGTTATAACTCCTATAATATCCTTGCATCAGTAAATCATGTTCTCAGATATGCAGTTAATGATATAAAGTAATTTAGGTATCCGTATGATTTCTGGTTTATACCACTACACTATGGACCAACATCTTTGTCAGTATGTCTAAATATGATTCAATGAACGGATAAGATATAAGAAACTATTTCTTCTAAATTCAAAACTTTTAGAAACCAATAGAACTCCCTTTGGATCCTGCTGTTCTACCCGAAGATTTTTCTTTAATTATACTGGCCCTGGTAGAGTCTCAGTTTTTCAGATAGCTACCTCAATTAATATGAACTATTCATAATTTTTTTGGAGGGAAAGGTGAGGAAGGGAATAATCAGTATTTAGAGCTCTCATATTGTTTCATAATCAGAAAACAACCTGTTAAAGGTGTTTCATTACAACCATCACCTTAAGTACTTTAATTAAAAAAAAAAAAAAGTTAAACAGTGGTGGTTCAGAACAAACCAATAAAAAAACCTGACCTGAACAGCTTGACTTTTACCAAATTATCTACCCTGTTACATGATGCTTTAGTTGACACTTTACATTTTGCCATGCATAATCTGTGATATTTCCCCAAAGGCTTGAAACCTTAAAGGATTCTGTGACAGCGAAAGCAATCAGCAGTGAATCACAGTTGAGTTGGCACCTTCCAACACCCTGGAAATGTGACAAGACCATAAGTTCCCCAAGTAGCCTTGGAAACCTTCCAGTGACATGATTGCTACTTATTGTCAAGAGATTCATAACGAAACTCCAATCTTTCCACAAGTTTGGAGAGCCAACAGGGAGTTAGAAATCACTCAGCATGATCTTTTAGAAGCTCAATAATATTGTTTTCACTGACCTAATTAAGTCATGATACTGTAACCCTGATGCAGAAAAATACTACCACAACACAAACTTTTTTGCAGCATTTTCCTTTAAAAAAAAGTGATAGCATTTTCTTGGAGAAAGAGAAACAACAATTAAAGGTATCTATGGCTTCCTCTGAAAAGCTCAACATAAAAAGAAATCAAGCCTTGATTTTCAGGTACAGTCTTTGCTTCAGTATTATAACAAGTAAACACATTTTATTCTGACTTGGCAGTTGCACAACTTCTCACAAATTCTCCTGGCTTTAAAATACTTTTCCATCCTAGACAGATGCTGATAGCTGAACTATAATTCCCTAGGATCTCAAGTTTTTTCTGATGTTCTACTTTTCATTTAGTATTTTTCAACAGGAAAAAAAAAATAATATTGCATCTGACGATGAAAACTTCAGGGTCCTAAAGAAACTTCAACAGATAACTCATGTTGGGTTGAGGTACCAGATGACTGAGTCACTAAAGGACATATAAGAGAAATAGAAATCATTGTTGCAGATATTTTTTTCTTGTGAACTAAATATTTAAACTTGTTTAATTGAAACTGTGCTGCAATTATTGGTTATCAGTTAACTGTGAGAAATTCTTCAACATTTGAAGTCAGAATTCAAATGGATCTTCCAACAAAGTGAAAACAAACCAAAAAAGGATTTGAACAGTTATTTGGTAGATTTGGTGTGGGGGTTTTGTTGGTTGCTGGGTTTTGTTTTCTTTTGTTTTGTTTGTATTTGAGTTTTGTTTTTTGTTTTGTTTTGGTTTTTTGATGGCCAAATACAAAACAACTAAGTCTTCTCTGTTTTAACTTCTGCTTCAGTTTCAATCCAATGCAGCACTCTACTGATCTTAGTAAAATACTGACAATCTTTTTAATCATAGGTCAAAATAAAAGTAGATGAAGCCCCACCATGTCATATAATTTTTTTCTATTAACTTGTTTGCAGAACTAGTATAGTTTGGGCATTTTGATGCAGATTGCTTACAGATTTTTTTCTTCTCCTTTGTCTTTTGCTCTATTACATGTCGTATCAGAAGGGCTGTAATATACTTTCCCTTCTGGGCACAGGCTTTGAAGAATTTTAACATTATATTGAAACTCCTCAAATACATTTTTGTCTGAAATTGTAGAAGACTCATAGACATTCATTTTCTTGTGATTTAATTTTCCCAGAATGCCTATTTGCCCTTGTTTCCCTGTGCAAACCAGAGATTATTGCATTATCTAAGAGATTTAAAATATTTGAGATATGTTGAAGAAAAATCTTGCCTATGATTGTATTTGACAGATTACAACCAACTTTAGTAACTTTAAAAAAAGCTCTTTTAAAAATATTTTTTCTATAAAAATGCTTCAGATAATCTCCTTTAAGGATGTTGTTTGAACTTTTGTAAAACTAGAGGAAGACACAGAAAACAAAACTAATAAATCTCTACAAATCCTTGTAATTTTACAGTTCTGTTCACCTAGCTCTTTCTAAAGCATATCAGTGAAAAACTTGATATCACTGAAACTGAGTCACCATTATGACTAACCCATATTTCCTTTATTTCCTCACAAATCAGTGAATAACTGAATACTAAAACTTCTTTGACAATGTTCAGTTAGTACTAGCTTATCATTGCAAATCACTTACAGCAGTAAAAGTAGGATCACCAAACAATCTGAATACTGCAAATGTGTTAAAGAATAAATTAAGCTGTTCTATTTGGGAATTATGAGAAATTACCCAAATATTTTCTTTACATAGGTGTTTAATAGTGATTTACCTTTGTTTAAAAAAAAAAAAACACCCAATAATAGAGTTCTATGTTAGTACCTTTTTTTTGTGACCATCTAAGGTTCAGTTGACTTCCTATGTTTTCACATAGTTATCACAAGGCTTACCTTGTGATAATGAAATACCTTGTCTATTTCATAGTAAAATGGTATCTTTATCTAGAAACATTTAAGAAAGCAGGGTGAATGAGTCCCAGAACTACAACCATCTGATCTTTCTTTTAGTTTTAGTTGGGAACATCTGCATATGAAATAGGAAGTAGTTCATACACCTGGGCTTGACTAGCACGTGGAGTAGCTTTATCTTTTCATTGTAATATAAAGGGGTAATAGCACCTTAAATTGCCAACAAATTGTGTTTAATCTGTCATTTGAATAATTTGTTCCTGTTCCACAGAGGATAGAACCCAGACAAGAAATCCTTGTTCTTCTGGAGTCAAATGGAATCCTGTCTTTGACTTCACATCCATATGAGAATGGAGGGGGCTACTGAGGAAAAAGTCCTGGAATGGTGACATGCAGAAATCAAAACAGTAAGAAATCTCCTGAATCTGTTTTGTATTTTGAAAGAAATAGTCACAATTTCTGAAGTTCAATAATTTTGAGTTTAACTGATAGCTAGAAAAAGATCATTGTTTAAAAAGGCTGAACTCCTGTGTGTCAAGATGAACTGAGCATGTAAACTGGTAAAGTTTGGAATTCCCAGTCTGTGCCATGATTTCACAATAGTAATCTTATTGTTACTAGTGTCAGAATTCACCTTTGTCATATACTCAGAAATGCACTGCTAACTTAAATGCACTACATTAAAGTAGTTGGAAACAATATCTCTTTTCATCTCTCTTCTGAAAATAAAATATATCTTCTTATTGAAAATTAATAATTTAGATTTATATATATTTATAAAGCATGGAGGTTTTTAAGCTGAACTCATGTTGCCTTACATTGGTTTGACTGCATCAAGGGAAAGAACATGCTTAGATTTAGAGCCAAATTGCTCTTCATGGACCAACTAAACATAGCCAATCTTGTCATGCAGATCTCATTATCAAGAATGCAGGGGAGTTAAGAGTCTAGAATGGGCTAAAAAAAGTCTTTCAAATAAAATCCACTGAATGATCATAGCTAGAACATAGCTATACTTTTAAATGTGAGTGTTAATATTTGCAAAATTGCCTTGTAATAATGTTTTATATTTAGCCAAACTGGTTAATAAATGCTAGAACTTTATCTTTTCAAACTGGGAAAATATAAGACAAAACTCACAATAATATGCTTTTAAGTATTATATTCAAAGTTAGCCTAAGAAACTGAATAAAAAAAATACAATGATTAGATATTTTTTGCAAGTATTTTTTTCCCCTGTATTTTATGTGTCCTATATATCACTACCCATGGCAAATCCAGGAAGGAATGTTGCAGTTCTTCACTATAAAGTTGGCTCTCGTAAGCTGAGCTAGGTGAATAGCTTCCAAATAAATAGAAAGATAGAAACATAATTTTAATTAAATTAACAGTATTCAGCCTGAAACCAACTGCAAGGTCAAGGCAGTCTTAATTAGGTGAATTTCAAAAGAGCTTTTACATCTTTCCCTTACGTTTCTGTTTTAAACCCTCTTCTGTTACAATTTAGTAAAATGAAGAAAAAAAATTAATATGCTTGTGTACTTAATATATATACTTTATACAAGCATATCTCCAAATTTATCAGAAGCTAAATGCACTAATGGTGTACCAATGGTTTTCCACTAGAAGTTGTCTTTTCCTGTTAACCTTCTGGTACTAACAATAGAAGTTTGACGGATATTAATAAATACATCAATATCTCAGAGACACTGCAATGAGGTTTTTAGCTAAATTATCTTCTATAAATGCACTTGGATCTTATAAGCAGTTCAGGGAGAGAGAAAGATCTACTTTTAAGCTTGCATGTTCTCACAATGCCTTTCTACTGGTTTTACCAGTACCTTCTTTTGAAAACTTCAACCAAAATTAATCTTGGGGTTTTTATTGAAAAGTGTTAATTTATTGAGACATGTGAACATAATGTAAAGTCCACAAATCTTTTCAATATATGTGATTTCTAGTAAAACAGAAATATATTCAACAAGACCTACTTTGCAATTGGCTGAGTTTTCAGTCTTTCTTTACTTTTGCAATATTAAAAAGAAAATAGTGGATGAAAATTCATTTATTGTATGCGTTAGCTCAGAAAACTAAAATCAGATTGTATCACTCTGGCAATTACTAATGTGAGGCAGGAAAAATTTATAAAATAGAATAAATAATTTATGTGCATTTCTATACTCTTGAGATTAAGCCAACATACCACAAGATGGCAGATAAAGGCAGATAAAGTGGCAACATGCAGAAAAAATGTAAGTTTGCGGGTCAGAAAAAGCAACTGGTTTTGAAGTTTCCTTAACTTAATACTACAGAAAATAAGTTTCAGAAGATAACTTACAAAAAACCGGCATTCATGTTCCCCTTTTAATGTTCTTGAATAACACTTAGACACTAGAATTGACACAGCATCTCAGATTCAACATTTAGATCCAGATGGAGTATTTAATTAATATAATCTTCAAAATCGGGAAGACTTTTCTCCATTCATCATCCTGGCTGTAATTCCAGAAAAGACAGTGAGCTCTGTACCACCATCAAGCCTTGTAATGTACTAGGTACAGATTATGAAAGGCTGGGATTCCACTTATTTGTGAGAATTTGAAACTCTACTTCATCTTCCACAGAAGTATGCTCAACCACTGAGCTATAATTATGTGAAAGCAATGCAGTTTCTCTGATTTTCACTAAGAAACTTTTTACACTTTGCATAAAGTAGATATTAAGCTAAAATATGAGCATGATAGCTTGTTGTTTCATTGAGCCTATAAAAAGTGGCTTCTCCATGGACACCTCCTTGTCACAGGGGAGAAGTTTACGTGCCCTTATGAGGTTGTGAGCTATGCTAGCAGTGGTACATGCCTCTGGTAGGGTCTCCCATGCTAGTCAGGTCTCAACTGAAGGGTCAGACAAAGTGTGTCCATGGGCAGGATGGGCTCGCTAGCCCCCCGACAACCATCCTAGGAGCAGGACAACTCTATCTTCAAACCCAGGTAGATGGAGCTCGCTTAGCCCTGTAAGGCCATCCATCTTAGAGAAGGATACTCAAACCAAACCTACATCCTAAGGACTTCGCTGTCACCCGTCCAAGCTTGCTTGGCCCTGGCAGATGAACCTTAGGAGTAAAGGGTGGGGCCAGTTCTGCGCATGGTGCGCCTCACCTAAAAAATTCCTTGCACAGGCTCTAGGGATTCTCCCACAATTGCAAAGCCCTGTAGCAACACGTGAGGGATGAAATGGCAGGTGATAAGGTGCATTGGAAGCCACAGCCCCAACCCTGCATGCAGGCGGTTCAGGACACTGGTCGCTCGAGTCTGACACAGAGATGACAGTCTGTTCGGCAGCATCCTGAATCACCAAACAGCCTTTTTCAAGGAGACCACTGCTTGCTCCACATGGAGAGGGGCCTAGAAAAGGTGGCCTAACCAAAGGTCCTCTCCATCCTTCACTCAGTTGGCTTGCCATGGCCAACAGGCATCTTCCTTGCGGTCAAACTGAAACAAAAAAAAAAAGACAAAGGCATATACCTGCCTCCCAAGGTGTGTCAAAACTGACAGTAGCATGTTGGAACATCAGAACCATGCTCGATTCTGTGGATGGTGGACATCCTGAGCGTTGCTCTGATCTAATTGCCCACGAACTGCCTCGACTCAACATTGACATTGCAGCTCTCAGTGAAGTTCGTCTCCATGAGGTAGGCAGCCTTAAAGAACATGGCACTGGCTACACACTCAGGCAAACCCAAAACTGAAAGTCACCTTTCAGGTGTTGGATTCATGATTAGAAACTCCATTGCCTCCAAACTTGAAAACTTGCCAACAGGTCATTCCGATCGCATTATCTCCTTACGCCTCCCACTACACAACAAGCAACATGTTGTTCTCTTCAGCCTCTACGCCCCAACTCTCCAAGCTGATCCTGATGAAAAAGACAAATGCTACATCGACCTGCACCACCTTACCCAAAAGGTTTCTGCAGATGACAGAATCATAATCCTTGGTGACTTCAATGCCAGAGTAGGTAAGAACTATGAAGCCTGGAAAGGAGTACTAGGCAAGCATGGTGT
>VWZF01000654.1:3875-46568 GCA_013396755.1 Sclerurus mexicanus
CCCCCCCCCCCAGTCTTGGGCATCATTTCCTTTTCATTGATTGCCATTATAGAGACATTTTAAGGTGCAAAATAATAAACTGATACTTCCTTAAAGATTGTCACTTGTATCATGACTTCACACAGCTGAAACAGCAACATAGGATCATTATTGGTAGAAGTTTGTCTTAAACAAATTTATTGTTAGATACCTTGCCTAGCTGCCAGTGTCTTCCATTTTGACTACTTTTGCCCAAGACAGCAAATGTTTTGTTTACTTGAAATTCTCTCCTACAAAAAAACCCTGGGCTCATATATTGGGTGCTGTTCTGTACCAAGTGTGCAATCAATATACAGCCTTAAATATAGGAGGGACACTATTGCAACCTAATTAGTGATGTGTTAAAGTAATTTAGACTTGACAGAGAAGATAGATTATGACGCTATTGATTTAACTGACAGTGAGTAAAGGAAGATAACCTGCAATGTAAGCCCACAGACAGTTATCTGTTAAGTTTTTATGCATATTTTGTTCAGCAAGCTATACAAGTCTGACAGCTATGAATCACTTTTAATCTGTCAATTTCAAAAATTGTAATCAGAAAGTTCAACTGAAGGAGAATGTCTGTTTGACTCATCTTAAATGTAAGATGATTACTGTTTGTCACATTTACAAATTATGCTATTCTTAGAAAAAAATAAAGCTAAGATGTTTAACATGGTTATTGTGTAATTTGGAAGGCAGAATGCATTATTGCATCTAAAATAGATATATACATTTGCACAGTGAAACTTGTTTGCTAATGGATGACATGTAGCAATAGCAATAGAAGTAAAGATGGTTTTCATTGCAACAACTTCATATACATAAAAATATAGAAAGGAAAAATACAAAAACTGCTGAATGTTCACTTTCTCCTTCAGATATACAGTAGAGATATAAATGTTGCAACAGATGACACAGTTCCTAAAGATGAATGTGATTTTCCAGATACAAATTTCTATTATTTTACTTTTAAAACACTTGTGTCTATCATTGGTCTTGCATACAGACTCATAAGATCTGTTGTGGTTCTATGACACTTTGCCTCATTTGAAGCATTTTTAAGGTAGACTTTATCAGGATAGGCTTCACCAGCGGCATTGAGGTTTAGGATTTTTTTCAGCTGAAGTAGCATGATTTGTGGAGGTACTATGATCAAGTTAATACCTGTTGCCTTTATAAGGTTGTTCCCACTCCAAGAATGTTTTTCATAGTTTCATCCTGTTCTTCCTGAGTTTCTAAGACATTCCCTTGCTCCCCTGCCAGCTCTGACAACTGCTGAAAAATAGACATTCCATTTCTTTCATCATTACTTCATCCTAGCATGAATGGGACCCTGGGACCATTGACAGACGTAGGAGGCACAAGTTCTTGCCTTTAGAAATTGCCCTCCACTGTTTATAGAAATCACAAAACTGACTTGGGTCCTAGAAGTGGTGCAACATGGGAGGTCAGGAGGAATTGTGTGTGGTAACCATTAATTCAATAAAAAATTTCAATAACTCCACAGGGCCTTGAAAATGGCAGCTTGTATTATTTTTCTTCATTTAGCTGGGTACTCTGTATATAATGACAATACACAATATAGTAAACTAAACTGCAAGTACAATATGGTCATTAAAGAGAAAAATAATTCAATCACTGAATAACAAAGATTTGTTGTTAAGATACAAAAAAGTTTTGTTGAGTCAAAAATTAATTTCACCAAGAACAAGTAGTTCAGCTACAGTTTGTTCTGCCAATCTGCATTCAGTGACTTATCATTCTTTTGTCTGGGTAACCATGTTTTCAAAAAATCTAGGAGTAATTTCCTATTGCTCATCAGAATTCTTTACTGTACACTTGTTACTGGAAACTTTTACACAGTTTCCTGGAATTATTTACAGTTCCCTCTGGAAGGGAAATGTGCAGTGGGGATTTCAAGCCCCACAAGAAACTTCGAAATTGCTTCCCTTGAGCAAGATATCAAGTTGTCCACTAAAGTGAAGAGTTTATTTTTGCAGTCAATGTGTTTTATATTAATGTGAGTCAACCAATTGCTTCACTCGCTAACAACTGTGTGTTTGTATGTAGGGGTGTTTCACTTTAAACCCTTCAGAGATAAACTTTCACTTTCCCCTTTCTAATTCGAAGAGTCATATTTGTAAAATTCAGCTTCTTTATTATTTAACTGAAAAAACCCCTTAGTTTTGTAGTTACAATGCTTCCAAATGACGAAGAGTACTTCAAAAGAAAATATATTTATTTCCCGAAGTGTTACACAGATGAAGAATGTCTTTAATAAGCTAGTGCCCTCCTGCTGAGTTTCTACCATCAGAACATGTCTATGCTAGGCAGTGTTTCATTTCTATTTAGTTTCAATTAAATGTCTATAATGTAATTACATAGCAAAGGAAGGATCTATTGATGCTGTGAATTTGATTTGTACTAAGATTACAAAAAAACCCTCTATGTTGTCTCCATAACTTTAGAAATTATTGTCTGTTCTTCTAGCTTCTTATGTGCAACAATAACATCTAGCAAATGTCAAATCCTGTAATTCTTTTTCCTGCTTTGAGAAATACTTTAGTTGGCCATTGACTTTAAACGGAGTGCTCAGAATAAAACATCCCCACTTAAGGAAAAAGGAAGAGACTCATGGATGGAAACAATAAGGTGGCTATTCTGGATATACAGATAATAACACAATTCACGGAAATAACAGTGTGATCTTTTTAGCTTGTGAAACTGAAGCTAAACAAACAGGAATAGGAACATTTTTACCATTTGTAGAAATAGCTAATAATTTTGTGATTTCAACTCATATTTTTAGCCTTTTTCCTCTGAGAAGCTGGCTTTCCATCAGCCTGATAGCAAAACTTTGCTTTCAATAAAATTGTCATCATTTCACCTTGAATGTATTCATAGAAGTTTTGTCATTCGAGGTATATGGATCTAGTTTGGATGAAGGATGGGCATTTAATTAAAATCTTAGTTTGTATGTAAAAATGCTAGTCAAAAATAGAAAATGTCTTATGATCGTACTAGTAGTGTATAGTTTGTATCTTGCTATCTTTCACATATATGCCATCTTTTTAGTATTGCCTCAATTAGTTAGTTTATTCTGTTCCCACAAGTAAAAGCTGGTTTCTCTGCAAGTATATGTGAATAAAAAGTTGAGAATACTGGAAAGTAAGGGTGAAAAACATGAAAATGGTCCAGAAGTATAAGTTTCAGCTTTGTTCTAGACTTGTGTCCCCGTGTCATCATAACTGACCAAACTTTTCATTCAAATGGAAAATAAAATGCATGAGAGTGTAGCACTGACTACGTCTTTCCTCGGCAAGAAGTTGATTGATTTTCCTTGACAGTTCAACCTTGATGTGTCACTTCAGATAGATTTCAGGTCACTTGGACCTGACCTGGCCAAAAGGGGAAAAAGCAGCCTCAGCAACCACTGCTTTTAACTTGCTGTTGGCATACAACTTTAGGAAGGCACGAAAAGTTTGTCAGGGTTGTATCTCTTCATTTTCATACTTTTATAGGGAGTTAATGCCACAGGCCAAGGAATGACCAGAGAGTGGGACTTACCAGCCTAAGCTGTTCTTAGATCATTATTACACCTAGTGACTTCCAGTGTAGACTAAATGCCATTACACAGATATTTCAAACTCAGGACAGAGTGGTTATCAGTGGGGTGGAGGGGAACAGAGGAGAATATGTTATCTTCTGCAGATACAGTTAATGAACCTCTAATGTATATCTAAAAATTACAAATAAAAATTATAAATTCTTAGAATGTGAATTTTAGACATAGAATTTAGACACTAATAATGAAATGTTAGTTACCACAATAAACTCTATATTTCCACTATTTACATAACTTGAATTTTTGCCTTATAAAGAATTTTTTTCTAGTGAATGAAGCAGCAAATAATCTGCTTTTTTTCCCCCCCCATTTCTGACAATGTTGCTTGCATTACAACTCTGAATGAGCAAGTTAAATATCTACTGGAGAGCAAGGAGTTGGGCTTTTTTTTTTCCTTTGTTTTGTTTTTGTGGGTTTTTTTTTTTTTGTTTTTGGGGTTTTTTAATGAAAGTGTTATGAACCTCTGTTTTCACCATCTTTGAATGCCGTTTCCTGGAAGCAAAGGTTTTCATAACTAACTTTTTTTTCTGTCACATTAAAATGCTTCATTTAAATTAGATTTTCAGAGCTTCTTGAGTACCTTAAAATCGAATAGATATATCCTGTAACACAAGTCTGAGCGAGGAGATAGTACTATTCCTGTTTCACAAGACGCATGTCTGAGAAAGTTATTTACAGAGAGATTTGGGCACAGTTGGGAATTGAACCTCTGACTCTTGACTGCACACACACTGAAACACAAGAAATTCCATTTAAATATAAGAACAGATTTTGGAGCTGTGGTTGGTCTCAAAAGCTTGGACAGTCTGTCCCGAAAGATTTATTAATAATCATCCTCAGAGATACTAAACCCTAAAAGACACAGTTGTGGGTAACCTGCTTTAAGTGACTCAGCTTTGAGGACAGTGGTTGGAATGGATGACTTCCTGAAGACCCTTCGCCATCATTTATTTCATGATTTTGTAGTGCTTTAATCAATTGGCAAATTTTCCCTGCAGAGTTTTAAAGCAGATATTGCACAGAGTGGAAAAGGCTTTTGCAGATCTAGGTGGGTGCACTCCTTGCTTTGTAAGGTGTACAGATCATGGTGTTTGAGTGAACAATTTTTTCCTTCAAACAAACAAACAAAAAAATCTTAGAACTAGTTGAGGAACAACTGAGTTCCCTCTCCATGGAAGACTTCAGTTCCTGAATCAGGCTGTGGTGTATATGTAGAATGGACAAACTTGCCTTGAAAATATTGGTTAGCCTTTTGAAAATGTAAGGGTATACAGCTGTTTTATTTTTCTAGCTAGTGGTATGGGCTTTTTTCATATATACAAAGCTGATAAACTTTTAAGGGAGAAAAATTACATCCATTGGTACAAAAATAATTCAGAATGTCTGCTAGGAAATGTTACTTCAGTATGAGAGTGAGTCTATGAAGCAGCTCCAGTGGAAGGTTTCCTTGGTCCTTGCTAGATAATCAGCAGTGCGCTCAGTTTCAGAAGAAGCTAGTATAACTAACCTATGTAACACCTATAATAAAACCTTGGGCTATATCACAGGGAGCACAATGAGTCAGTCAAGGGCAGGTATTATCTCCCTTCACTCCACACCTGCTAGGCCATGTTGGGATACTGCAGCCAGTTTGGGGCCTGCCATATGACAAAGGTATTGATCAGAGAACCATTAGGATCATCAGGGACTGGAGTACTTTGCTGTGGGAGGAGAAGCTGAAGGAATGGAATTTGTTAAATGTGGAGAAGAGACAGCTTTGTGACCAAACTACAGCCTTTTCATAACTACAGGAAAGTTATGAAAAGGATAATGAGTGAAGCTCTTTACAGTGGTATATGACAGGACAGCAAGAGACCATGACAATGGGAGAGCAGTCAGACACCAGAAGAGATTGTACAGAGAGACTGTGAGGTCTCTGTCCTTGTAGGTTCTCAGGTACGAACTGGATAAAGCTCTGAACAACTTGTTCTCATCTCATAGGTGGTCCTGCTTTGAGCAAGAGGTTGGACTTGGGAGTCGCTTAAGTTCCCTCCAGCCTGAGTAATCCTAAGGTGCACTCTCCTGTGTGTATATCCATAAGATGAAAATACTTTCAATCCCCTTAAAAAAAGCCAAAAATTTGTAAGTAAATGGCATGACAATTTTCTTGTAGAGAAGAGTGAGTAAACACTTGGAAAAGAGAGATGAAAATATTTGTGAATTATTTTTGTGCATCTTGTGTGTTTTGAAACATCAGTATACTTTGCATATTTGTAGTCGCTTTTTACTGTATTTCTTCTTCTTTTTTTTTTAGTTGAATATAAACTGATAAGGTGCAAGTATTTAATAGTAGGATAATTTCTTTGTATTTTCAATCCATTGTTTCAAGGTATTTACTAACAAGTACAAAGAAGCCTACATATCTGGGTAAGAGTGGAATTAAACCACATATTTAGTAGATTGTTCTTGCATTTTTTTCTAAATAGATGATTTTTAGAAAGGTCTGGAGAAGTATCTTTCAAATACAATATGTTAGACTTGATTACAGTATGAAAACATGTGGCTACTTCCTTTTTCTCTCTCCAGATTACTAACTCTTGTTAATTTAGCACAGAAAATAACTTCTTTTCCCAGACTTTTTTTTCTTGTTTTCTCTCAAGACATCTACACATCATCACATTATTCTTTCCCTCTATTGTCATTCTCCCATGGTTTTCTGAGGTGTTTTCTGTAGAAATCCATTTTCAACTCAAGTGAAATTTTGGTTGAAGGGAGCTTTTATCTATTATTAAGGTACAACAACTTTTTCTTTGATTTTTGCACTTAAATTTGACTAAATTTTCTCCACCAAGACTTTTCAATCCCAGCTGCCCAGACTGAAATTCTGCTATGACAAAGTACCTCTTGCTGTATTCTACTGCTTTAGGAAAACTGGCTAATTAGTCAATAACTAAGCCCTGAATATCCAGACTCATGCAGACGGAAAATGGAATTCCAAGTGCACCATCCTTGCACTAGTGATTTTTTCATAGACCTAAGAGGAAGAATGTGTGGATGGAAATGTATTGTGGGATGGTTTAAGATCCTTACTGTGAAATCAGATAGCCTAAAAAGCTCATTTTTTTATATCAATATATCAGTAGTCCCTGTTCTGTATGTTATTTCTAGTTGATTTATTTTAAAAATCAGAATCAATCTTCTCATGATATTTTCAGTAGTATAATAAGAAGGGAAAACATAAAAGAAAAAAATCTTCTGGAACAGTTTATCCATTAGGACTCCCACAATATTTTGTCTTATGATCTGCATCAGTGGAAAGAAAAATTTCTATGACTTTTGCTGTTGAGATAAGGGATTGATAGTTATTTTTATCTCTTGACCAATATTGCATAGAATCCAGAAAAACCTGTGAACAGCATGATCACCCTGAGGCAGGTGTTAAATGAAAGGTTTAGCATCAGGTTTCTTTAAAAAGAAAAAAAAAAAGATAAGATATTCAATTGGAATGAAGCAGTGTCCTGTCCCCTTATTAATTTTGGAGGATGTGTATGATATTACAAGGGATTTATTCTCCGATTATTCCATGTCTGAAAGACTCAAAATGGTGCTCAGCTGGGGCAGTCAGTAAGCAGACCAAACACGTGACAGATGCACAGACAACTTCAAAGATGTCAATACAAGTGCCTGTGGAGATAGTTAAGGAGCCAGATGCTGCTGCTTTGTATCTTCCACAGCTCAGCCTGTGTTCTGTGATCACCTTCCAAAGAGGGTGTGTGGTTCAAGATGCTGCAATAAACAACTTTCCATCTAGTCAATTTTTGTCCCTTTAATTCCTTCAGCATTCATTTAGCAGGTGTACACAGGAAACATAAGTGAGTATATGTGTGTACATCTATATGGGTTTGTACTGTGTGTGTCTAAGCTCACACACACTCACATGTGCCCCCCAACCCTCTCTGTTCTCATGTGCTTTCACACCTGTTAGGCAATTTGAAACATATATTTTAGAGTTTATCTTGGCAAAGATTACTATGTGGTGCTTTAAAACAAAGAAAGAAACAACAATAAAAAAAGATAGTTTAAGTGTTTTCATGTGCATGTGCATTGTAGACACAGCTTATTTTTGTTTCGGTTATTTTACAGTAAATGTACTTTTTTTTGTTAGCCCTTTCTTTGTCCTTGTCAAGGAGTTCAGCAGACTGCTTCCTGTACCTGTCTTTGGTTTGCTTGGCTACAAGAAATTCTGTGTCTTTCCTACAACTTTATACTGCATTTATCTATTGAAATACTTTATATTGCCATGTTATTTATTAGTCAGCATCAAAGAATAATCTTACTGTGCATCAGGATAAAGAATCTTGTCTTGTTAGGGAAAAGGCCCTTAAAGTGATAATTATTATAATTTATTCTAAGTTTCTATTTTACACAATTCATAGGAACTTCCTATACTAATTCCTGTTAAAAAAACCCCTGAGTTCATACAACATTGAAGTCTGTTCACTGAGCCATTTCAAAATTTTATATTTACTGTAAATAACCCTTGATTAGGAGCTGTCAGTTTGTCCATGACTTTGCTTACTGAACTAGATCATGTCACTCTAATTTAAAACTAGAAAGTTTAATAATTTTTAAGAAGAAAATGTTGGTTTTGTCCAATTAATGTTAAGTAAATTTGGGGTAAGAACTGATTCCAAAAGTATTTCAACAGAAAATATTCTCATTTTCTGTTTACAATTACAGAGAGACCTGACAGTATATTGTGATTCACTGTATTTTGACTTTCCTCAATGGCATCACAGTTACTTCATTTTTCAGTAGGTGAAGACAGGTTCCAGTTTTTTTTTGCCTGAGGAGATGGGGAAAATTCACCTTACCTCTGGAATCCTAAAGGCTTTCCTTGTTGCCACAGTACTTCTCAGAAATACTTTAATGAAAATACTGCTCTTTGCTGTCATAGTTGGCTCATGGTTGTTATAAAAACTGCATGTAATTTTTTGGCTATATGCTATTTCAAATCTGAGCTGTACATATTATTCATAATATTTTTATTATATTGTCTCTATTATTAATTATGATATTATGTGTGACTGTGGATGAGGTAATGCACAATAGTTGGATGGAGGAATTTAACAATTAGTCATAATGGTGGATACTTTCTGTGCTCAGTGTTTTTGTGAAATTTCATTTTGAGCCAACTTTTTTTCAGTTGGTGGACTGCCTTTCTGTCCAGGCCTTATTATGAACAGTGTGCTAAGCTTACATAATTCAGTCTAACTCTGATAGTGGTAAGTGGCTATAAATTTTTGGGGCTGTTTTAGCTAGGTCAGTAACTTGGCTATTTTATCTACTAGTTTTGAATCTTCTCTTAATACTGTAATACTTAAGACTGTACTATAAAGTACATATTTCAGTGTACTTTTTATGGTTACTTTGGGATGTGTATGACTAAGAATGCATGTAGTAATTTGTTCTATAAAGTTGTTTACAGATTCCACCAAGTGATGCAGTTGATACCTGTGAGGGAAGGGATGACATCTAGATGAACCTTGAGAAGCTTGAGAAGTGGGCCCATGTGAACCTGCGTGTCTTACACTTGGTTTGGGGCAACCCCCTGCCTCAATCCAGGCTGGAGGATGAACAGACTGAGAGCAGCCTTGAGGGGACGTCAGAGACACTGGTAGATTGAAAACTGGACATGACCTGGCAATGTGTGCTGTCAGCCAGGAAAGCAAAGTGTGTCCTGGCCAGCAGATTGAGGAAGGGGATTCTGCCCATCTACTCCAAGCTTGTGAGATTGCACCTGGAGTCCTGCATCCAGCTCTGGGGTCCTCTACACAAGAAAAAAGTGAATCTGTTGCAGGATGTCCAGAGCAGGCCCTGGAAATGCTCAGAGGGCTGGAGCACTTCTGTGAAGAGAGTCTGAGAGAACTGGAGTTGTTCAGCCTGGAAAAGGTCCAGGTAGACCTCATTGCAGCTTTTAAAAACATTAAGAGGGATTATAAGAAAGACTTGTTACCTCTGCCTGTGCTGACATGAAAAGGGTTTTTTTAAACAGTTTTAAAGCAAAAGATCTAGACTAGATATGAGAAACAAATTCTTGACTGTGGGGATGGTGAGGCACGGGAATAGGTTTCTTGGAAAAGCTGTGGATATTCTGTCCCTGGAAGTATTCAAGGCCAGGTTGTATGGGACTCTGAGCAACCGGGTTTCATGGACGGTGTCACTGCCCACAGTAGTGGGGTCAGATTAGATGATCTTTAAGGTTAGCTCCACCACAAATCATTTTGTATGATTCTCTGTATAGGACTTAAATTAGAGGTAAGGAAAAAATCTTTATGATGAGGATAGAAAGGCACTGTGACAGGTTTCTTAGAGAAGTTATGGATGGCCCCCCATTGGAAGTCTTCAGGAACAGGTTGGACACAGCTTTGAAAATGTGAACTATGTGTTCACATAGCAGGCCTATGGCAGGAGTCAGGCAAGATGATCTTTAAAGAAAATTATGCACTTGGAATTGCAGACTTGCTTTCTCACACTTTCATTGTGGGAACACAGTCCTGCAGCCTACTGGGTAAAACTCCTACAAATCATTCCTGATAGAAATCTTCAAGGATTTCTTTCATAATTCTTTCATAATGTCATAATTTTTGGTATTCTACAGAGTTTAGGAGTTGGTAGGGGATGCTGGGGAGGTGTGTTTGGACATTCCTTGAAAAATATACTTACCAGTAGAAGTAATTGTTTTAGAAACCTTAAATTTATCAATAAACATTGGGAATAAATTTAATAGAAAACTGTATAGTATACACTTTCCAGTTTTAAATCAAACATTTTGTTTTAGTTATGTGTGCTAAGAATATATATTAGTATAATTTTAAGCAAATTTCAAGGTGTCAGCACCCAAGGAGGCTGTGTCTTTTATTAATTCTCAAACCCTAATTTGTGTCATATTTAAAAAATGAAACACTTTCATGTAATTATGTACAAGAAAGGGAATGGTTATAAGTGAAAAATAATGAGCAAAGGATGTTTTTCTTTCTAATGTAAACATCTGGCAGTATTCCTCCTTGCTTACACAATTAATGGGCATTTAATTGGCAATGATCAGTTTATTGCATCAATATGAAATGAGTATTTCCCCAGTAACAAACAGCTGTTGCAAAAATTTCACAGCAATTTAGCAAACACCAGGTGATAGATGTATCTAGTATGAAGTCTTCTGTCTCCAAGTGAATAGAATAGTGGTGAATCAGAGAATGACATAAAAAGGTGGACTTACGGATTGGTATGATTTTCTTACCCCCCTCCCCTCCCCAGTTTCTGTAATATTGTTTCTAAATCAACATCAGTAAAATTACTTAATAATTAGACAAAATCCAGTAGATTCCTACAGCAGCATTAGAAGAAAAAGTCTCCATTTAAACCCAGAAGGCATTCAAAATACTCAGACTCTGACACTGTATTTTAAAATTACACTGTTTTACTAGAAATCTAACTATTAAAAATCCTGTTTAACTTAGAATGCCTGGGTCTTATTATAGACCACAATTTGAATCCATTAGACAGGAATTGCTCACACAAACTTGTATCATTCACTGTAAGTTAGACCACACAAGAATAACTTATCATTATTTTCTTAATTTCTATAATTTCTCTAAGAGTTCTAACACAGCAGTTTGATTCATTTTGAGTTATAAAAAAAACCCCAAAAACACACACAGAAAAAAATTTGCTTCATTCACAAATTACTGACAATTAAGTAAAAATATAATTTATTTCTACCAGCTGTCTAAAATTAAATGCGTTACTTTTGAATTTGTGTTGCTAGTGAGCAGCTTTTGTATTATGGCTTAAATAAAGTTTTTCATCTTTTATTATGTTCTCTCATTACTAATTTAGTATAGTCATAATAGCTATGCAAACTTTGTGTTAGTCTGCTTCTGGCATAGATTAAAACATACATTTTATATGTAACATGCAGGCCAGTACTGTGATTTGCCAGTACTGTGATTTTTTTGAAAGGCTGGTTTAATTAGTGAGGGAAGTAATTTTACTTCTGCAAAATGCCTTATTTACTATGTTATTTTGTATTAGCCTATGCCACAGTCTGCAAACAATACACTAAGATGAACAAAGACTCAAAGGACAGTTTATATAACAATGCTTTCATTTTTTTATGTTCTCATTCCACAATAATTCATCTCCATGACAAAAGCAGATAATGAATCATCTTCTATTGTGCTTTTCTCCATTAAGATTACTATTTTTGATAAAACAAAAGGAAGCTGCCAAAATGACAGGAACATTCCTATATGTTTAAATCAATACATTGATCAGGCTTAACAAACAACTCTTTAAATCATTAATATGACAATCCAGTTTTTTATTAATTTATGTGTATCAATAACAGATTACACCACTGTTGTTTATAATCTTTTAGAAAACACACAACAATGCATGTTAAAGGAATGTTTTATTATATTCCATTAGCAAAATATTGTATCAGGTTATTTTCCTTTGTCCATAACCTGTAATCTTCAAAGTGAAAATTCCATAAAGTATTAAACCAAACATTTTGATTCTTTATAATTATTTAAACTAAGGCCCTTTACTGCTGTCCAGATTTTTGCTCATGAAGAGGTCTCATAAAAAAGTCATTAAGAATGTCACACACCAGTTTGGTGACATGTAATAAGACACTAAAAAGCATTAGTTTGATCTCAAGTTACTAAATTCAGATGGTAAAGATGTATTTAATACTTTTAGATGGTTGCTAAAGGTCATAAACATACTAATTCTAAATCAATAAAAATTATAAATTTTTGCATTTTATTTGTATGAAGGTACAAAGTTGATATTTATAAAATTGCCAGTCATGAATTTCATTTTTTTTTTTGTACAGTGCAAATAAAAGGCAAATCTCTACAAACTTGCAATCTCATTAAGTAAAGAAATGATAGAAGCTGCTAAGCATATTAGATATGAAAGAAAATGGTCTCAGAACACTAGAAACCTCTTAAGAGGAACTTTGTTTTAGATATTACTGCATGTGGAAATTTTAAGGAAGGATTCAAGCAAGTGGAGTGAAGTGTATTCACAAGTATAATACGTATATATTGGCTTTATGTAGCAATTAATAATCTATGACATTACTCAATGCTTTACTTCTGCCTTCCTTGGCAAGAGAGGAAGATTTATTTTTGTCTATTAACTTAATCTTTTAAAAGAGAAGATAAGATGGATATTTAGAGAAAATATTAAAGCAGAATTGTTTTGAAGCTACTCTTAGTTACTGCACTGACTCAACCAGAAATTGCTGTTTTTTCATTATGTAACAATCTAAACAAGAATGTCCCTCTGATTCTGCATCTGAATTTCTCACTGTGGGATTAGAGTAAAGCACTTGGATTAAACTGTGAATATTTTATATATAACACAGTAAAGTAACTGGATTGAGTTAAGCTAATAATATTGCATGTCATTAACTATCACAAAATTCAGGTGAATTTAGAACCTCTGAAAATTTCTTTAACTGTATTTTCTTTTTTTATGAATTTATGAGGCCAGGTCATAACATGTCTGAAGAAAATGAAGTCTTTTGTTACATGAATGCAAATTCAGTGGCATGGCAGCTGAGATACCGGATAACATGGATGATTGTAAGTATATTTTCATCACATTGTTAGTGAACATCATAGTAAGTTCAACAATCATTATCTAATTAAATATTCTTAATATCTTCTTGTTAAACATTTCCTAGGTATTAATTGATTATGAAGATTCGATACCTATTTTCATTCATAATCTGCAATGTCAGTAGCAAATGATTTTGAATTTTGGCAAATGACCATCTACTTAAAAAAAATTTTTTTTTTCTCTGTTGTCTTCTAAGTCATGTAAGTAAATTAGTTTGGTTTAGGCAATAGCAAACTAAAAGCAGAAGTTTTTATAACAATGTTTTCCAAGGTGTCTCCTATACACTGCAAAGAAAAAGCATATGTAGGTTCTGTGGTATTTTGATTGTCATAATTGTATATGAAGAACTGAAAATAAAGCAGTGCATTGTGTCTTATTTGACCAAAGCTATTTGGAATAGAGATTCAAGCTTTTCATAGTGAGTGAAAGACAGTCAAGACTCTGCTGTTACATGCTTGGTTTATCATCCCAGTACATCCCTGACTCCAAGCTGGTTCGGCAAGAATGCATAACAGGATGGATGAATGCTAAAGTGTAATACAGAGAAGCAGACCTCTGGCCACAGGAAAGCAGAGTGTCATTTGTTGAAACTCTGTCCAATATTTAAAAATCCTTCTGCTGCTCTTGAAAAATGTAGTCGGTATCTGCTTAGGTTCTGCTTGCTTATTTTATTACAGGCCTGTTAATGCCAAGTTTTCCAGAATTATAAAGAGAGTTTCAAGTATTTTCAGTGTTTTGTGCTTTGCATTGGACACAAAAAAAAACCCAAACAAAACCCAAAACCCAAAAAAAGCAGCTGGAACTTTCCCAAATTAAAATGCATATTGAAACTTAGAGGTAATGTATTTGAAACGTCTGCTACAATCTTTCTCTTAGCTTTCTTGCAAAGCTGTTACCTGAAGGGCACTTCTTCTGCCTATTTAGTTTCATACTAGTATCTGCTATTTTGATCATACAGGGAGTAGATAATTCACAGATAGCAGGGATTCAAGTCATGACTTGCACTTGAGAATTACGTCTCAGGCCTAGAAAACAGCTTGCAGATTTAATTAGCTTTCTAGTTTCTACCAATCCTGAGGACTGATTGGTTTGTGTAGAGTAAACCAGCTTCTCTGTGTCAGAGGCAGCTCAAACTTGCAAGAACTGCATCTGAATTGCATTTTTCAGCCAAAAAAAAAAAAAAAAATCCTCAATCCTCGGTCTTGACTGTTTGGTGGCAAGAAACATTTGAGAGGATTCAAAAAGTTTCCTAGATAAATTCTTCAGAGCTGGCACGCACAAGCAAATATACAAGATGAAGAAAAAGCTTTCAATCTTTTCCATTGTGGTTGACATTTTAACTCTGGGTGTTAGCTGCAGCTAATTAATACTACCCTGAGTTGCTTACCAAGTGCCATTTAGTGGTCAGCAATGGTAAGATTATTTATCTAAGAAAGGTAATTTTAGCCTCTCTATTCTTATTAGTCACCTGAGCTATTAAAATTTGATTTCTATTGTCAGCTGAGAGAAAATTGAATGTTTATGACATTTTATTTATAAAATTTCAGGTACCTTGAACAGTATGGTCAGTTGATTTATTTTGCTTTGTTTTCACTTTTTGATGCATCTGAAAAGTAAAATTGTGTGGCCAGTAATCAAAATAGTGTGGCCAAAAGTTTCTTGTGGAATATGAAAACTATGGCAGTACTCGGAGTAGCTATAAAGTAAGTTAACCCTGATAATCTTCTAGTTACTTGTTTGCTCCCTTTCAAGAGCAGATTTATTTGAAAGAAACTGTAATCACTGGAATAAAATTAGTTTATTTCCATATTTTCCTCTTTGTCTATAAAATTTTTATTTATGCACATTACTGTGGGGGAACCAGCAAATAATTATACGGACTGGAAATGACAAATCTCTGGGAAGACTCGGGAAAAGAAGGAAGAGAAGATGTCTCAGAAGAAAAAGTTACCTAAGTCCTGGAAGTGACCTGCATTGAAATGGACCTGTCTAATGGTTTATCATCCCAGTGTTTTGAGATTTTGTAAAAATTCTGATAGAATAGGTAGCATATTGATTGTATTAGAATAGTAATTATTACGTTTGTGTGGTACAACTGTTCCTATTGGTTGTTCGTCCCCTGTTCCCTATTGGTTCAAATTTGGTGCAATGCACCACTTCCTAATATGGTTAATCCCGCCCCCAAAACCCCTTGTTTGGCATAGTTGCCACCCTTCTTTCCCTTTTTTGTCGTGCTCCGCCCAAACTCCATCCTAAGTCACTCCCTAGTTCCAGAACCTTCCCCCCAAACCCTATAAAAGCCTGATGCTTCCCCCTCAATAAACGCCATTTCTCCTTCACCCTTGGGAAGTGTGTCTGCCCTTCTTTGCCACACAGAACGCAACACATTACTAGTACCTTCTTTTGTATATATACATATGAGGTTCTTGAAACTTGCAACTACAAGTATTCAGTTTAGAACCTACAGAGGAATTCAGACAAATATTTTCTTTGTAATATTTCTAATGTTAGCCATTATACTCTATTTCTAATTTAAAGCAGATGATACAGAATTTTGATTGTATTAGATACTGTATGTCCAATCAATATCTATGACCATAACACAAAAAATATGTAATAAACTAACTAAGATTATTGCAGAATAAGAAAACGAGTTCAACACTTAAAGGACTTTCAAAAATATATATATTGTCATATTTAAGCCCTCTGACTGTTAGACATTTGACGTACAGTCAGGTCATTTACTGATATTAGTATATTTACTGTTTTATTAAATCTTGACTACATGGATGTATTAGTTGGCTTTTTTCTTAATAAAAGTGAAATCAACTTGATCTCTGATAAGACCACAAATATCTTACCTTGCAACATTTGCCTTTGAAGCAGAGAACTGGAAAAAATTTATGACTCCTAACTCTTTCCAGAGTGCTAATTTCTAGGAGGCACAGGATCTTTTCTATTTTCAACATAAAGAAGCATCACATTTCTTTCTCTGATTTGCGTGACTGACTTCATGCATACTATGCAATAATTTATTTTTGTTCTCACAAACTACTGTTTTTTGAGAAAATACAAGGTTTTCTACCAAGTTATGTTCTTTTCTGCTTCTATTCTTAGACACTATTAAAACAAGTGCTTTATTTAACTTAAAAAAATACTTTTACAAAAATCTTAGTAAGACTGGAATTATGGAGTATTAGTAAGAAAATTAAGGTGTACTATTTTCACTCTCTTATGCAGATGGATCATGATCAGGACTTGTGCATGGGTAGCCAAAGCAGATGATAGATGTAACATATTTGATGTGCAGTTGCTGCATATCACACTACCTCACACAGTAGTCTGGCAGGATATGCACTACAGAAGCACTCCAATGTGGCAGTGTTGCCCGTGTGAAGGAAATGTTAAATTTAGCTTTTTTATTTTAAAAAGCTGCTTATGTTGCTCTGCAGATATACAAAGATGTGAAGACAGTAGAAAAAATGTTCAGAAAGTAACATCTGTTTAGGAAGCTTCCCTCACCACAAAGTACTCTGCTGATTATTAATGAACTCAGAAAGCAAGATTTCCAAAGAAAAGATTCATGATATTCCTCAAAAATTCTCCTCTTTCTCAAGGTCCCTCTGGTGTTTATATAAAGGTCTGTCTTTGGGCTTAATTTTCTTCTTTTTTTTCAAGTGCAGGGATGAAATAACTGAGACAAGTCTATGTTGTCTGAAGTGAAGGATATTTATTATTTTAAAAAAGTACTCTTGATGGCATAAAGAAAAATTTTCCCATAAAATTGCAGGAGGAGAAAAATTTTCCTATAAAATTGCAGGAGGAATGTGTAAACATGCTCACAATCTTACTTGGAAATTTATTTAAGCCTTAGGAGCAATGCTAAAGAACTCACTATGTCAAGTTTACATCTTATCTCAAATATAGCATTTCAGTAGATGATTAAGCACAATGGCAAAGCATCTGTTCTTGCAGCAATGCAAAGGGAAGCCTGCCACCTCATGAATTACCAGAATAAGTCCAGGTTTCAAAGTCTTAGTTAAGAACAGATTTACCTCAACCTGATTGTTTCAGTTCACTAAGTCCTTGGGTAACTGGGTCTTGAGACACTGTGAATGAAGATGAGTTGCATGTACTGAGAAATACAGATTCTAGATGCTGTACTACTTGCCATCATATATTTAAAATGACATACAGCTGCACAGTCTTACATCAAATTTGCGTGTTTCATAGTGTTCAAAAAAGCAACATTGCTTAATCAGAGGAACATACTTGGACTTCTACAGGCTTTAAGGATTCCTGAACCAATAGCATAAGCTAAGGGTAGAATGTTGCTCTTATGCTTTCAGTGGGAAAATTAAAAAGTAGTTAAATATTTATCACAGAATAGTACTGTTTCTCAAAGATTTTATTTACCTTCGTCCTGCAGAATTGGTCGTGCTGTTTCTTCTCCTAAATTTCAATATTTTTCTTATCAATGCACTCTCTGTCCTTTTCAGACAAGAAAGATGTGTATTTTCATCTTTCAGAAAATTAGTGCTGTATGCATGAAGGAAATACTGGGAATGGCCAGTGTTTGAAGTGAAAGAAAAACATGGGGTACAATACCACACAAGAAGAGAGACCTTTGTTTTTCTTCACACAGCATTTACGTCCAATAACCTTGCATTAGATAACAGAATTTTTACAAGCCATCCATATGATCATCCACATTCTTATAATCAATAAAATGTTTTGAAATGTACCATAGATTTTTCCTGTTGTATTGCTGAAAAATTTTTGATTGCCTGACTGATGCAATTTTTTAGCTGCTTTGCATGCATAATTTGCTCATCAACAAAGTTTTCAGTGACGCTTCATGATTAGCTCTTAAGCCCCTAAAAATTCCTGTTGCCATTTTCAAAATAAACCAGCAGTTGCTCAAGCATCCTGCAGTAAAGCTCTTAAGAATAAAACAGAGCAGCACAATGTACCACGTATCAAAGCGTAATTTGTGTTTGAAAATATTTTCTTTGCATTACTGAAGGCTCATACAAGTTTTGCTAGTTTTCCCATCTTCAGCACTTAGATCCTCAAGCTCATTGGCTTGCAATTAAAATCCAGCCTTGAATTTCCTGTTTATCTTAGCATTTCAAGCACACACAGCTCCATCAGCTGTAGTTGATGATGAAGACACTAACTAGGCCTTGACTGCGGGTTTTGGTCACTTTTAGAACCATACAAATTCTTTTGACAGAATTAACAAGATTAATTAAATGTTGTTAGTATTTTAGAATAATAATTCTGTGTTTCCTAACACGGCAAAAATTGTCAGGGTGAGCTTAATGATGGTGCACACTTGGAGTAAGAAATAGTCAAAGTAACTCCCTGCTGGTTGCTATATTCGGCCTCAGTCAACATCATTTACTGTGATGTTTCTGAGTAATGGGAACATGGAAGAGGAAGTCTTGCATGGGTGTGCAGTTACTAAAGGTTTTGCAGGTTCTGCAGGTTCTGATGAAGTCAAAGGTTACTGCAAGCTGCATTTATGCCTCTTGGCTAATACTGAATCAAAACCTGCTGGTTAACTGAGTGATGACACCTGATGCAAAAAAAATGTGCTTGGGAGTCAGTTTATTGTTTCAACAGTCAGACCCTGATCCTGAAAATGCTGGGAATGGTGCTGTTTATCCTCAAAGAGGAAATAAGAATAAACTATTTAAACCCACATACATAAATTTCTGCTTGTGCACAGTCTGTTCTTCACATAAATGTAGGCTTTGTAACCAGAAGGAATGTATAATAAATTACCAAAATGAATTGTGTGGATGTGGCATGCACAGCTTATTTAGCTTTTATGCTGAAATCATGAATTCCTTCCCATCCCTAGCCCTCCAAGGTTTTCAGGGAGAAAACTAGATTTGAGACCAGCATGAAGTTCCTTATTGATACAGACCTCAGCAAAGACAGTCTTTAGGTACCTGACAGGAAATATTGAACACTGGCTCATGTTTCAAATCCACTTGTCTTTCTTTACATTTCCATCAGCTTAGGTTCAACAGTCTGAAATCGTTCCTTGAAAATAGGTGCCTAAAGATTTTGTTTTCAGGACTCAGCAAAAATCTTTAATGAAAGACAGTTTAGATCTGTTTTCTGCTACTTATGTTTCAAGAGATTGCCACTTCCACTGGTCATATACCATTTTTGAAGGGATGTCCATGATTCTCCTGTCATGTAGTGATGCAGACGAAATATTTCCAGCAAATAGACTAGGAAAAGGAAATATTAAGGGCATTTTTTTTTCAGTCAAGTGATTAGACTTGAATTTAGGTCTCAGAGTCTCTATGAGCCTAAACTAAAATTTTCATAACCATTATAGGAATTAGGAGATTTTCAGTGTCATAGAGGAAATTCTAGTTCCTAAAATATAACTGAGTGCTAGTCTGGCTCACTGTTTTTTTTTCATATGGAGACATTTGACTTGTGGATTGGATCCACATCTCTACAGACACCGTTTAATGCCCTACTCAAATATTTAAATTAAATTTCTTTAGAGTATTGAATGTAGGATACCCATCCCTGCTGTTATGCTGTTAAGGTTATGTCTTGTTTTCAAACTAGGAGACCCATTGCTCATGTGGATCATACTGCAGCAGACACTACACTGTCTTCATAAGATTTGCATTTGCCAATTGCACAGCAGAAGTTGACCTCACTGTGATAATGAACCTGGGATCGCTGCCTTCAGGACTAAATAACTTTCATGATTGGTGATTTAAAATCTAGCTACTGCTATTTGGTTTTTTTTTTTGGTTGGTTTTTTTTTTTTTTTTTTTTTTTTTTTGCTTGNTTTTTTTTTCTTTTCTTTCCTCTTCAAAATGTACACTTGGGAAGCCTCAGAGCACCTTATGCATGATGGTTCAACTGACCAGATTTGATGACAAGTCTGGCAGAGAAGTGCAGTAAGAATGTGCGTTGCTTTGGGAAAAATAAGTGATAACAGTTATGAATGTTCCTTAATACTTAAAGTTTTAAGAAATGTTGAAGAAGTAGTCAGCTCTCTTTGAGAACTGGTTGTAGAAGAAGTCAAAAGATAAGGCTGAACCTTTCAGAAATTTCACAGAATGATTAGGATTACTATAGATTTCAAAGAATATTCTGAGTTGAAAGGGACCCACAAGGATCATTGAGTCCAACTACGAAGTGAATGGCCCATACTGGGATCAAACCCACAACTGTGATGAAAATTAGCACCATGCTCTGGCCAACTGAGCTAATATCAGGATCATATAGGTGTCAACTTATAATATATACAGACAGGTGAAGCTTTGTGTCCTTTTAACCAAAATTAAAAGATTTCTGTCAGTACTGAAACTGTATTAAAATGCTGCAAATCAAATCAGACACAAGAAATAATTAACATTAGAATGCTCCTAATATCTGACAATAATTATTGGAATAGTATTTTCAGTCATAGAGGAAGAGATTAATACTAAGCTTCGCAGTAAGCAACACTGTAAATTACAGAAATGAGGTGGAGTTTCCTAGTTCAAACAGATATAAATCTTTCATAAAATAAATAACTCCTAAAGGATTGCCTTTCCCACCTATCTGTGCTAAACACCAATTTCAAACCAATAGTGATAAAAACCAGAATGCATTTTAGAGATGCTCAAGTACCGTCAACACAACTTTGTGTTCTAAGACCTGGTAACCTCAGATACTTGGGGTAGTATATATATATATATGTAATATATATAATGACAAATATATATATATAATTTTATATATGTATAAAATAAGGCAAATCAAATTTCTATGGAGAAATCACAACAAATCAGTAGGAGTAAATGTGATGAAGTTGGTCTTATATATTTCTAACTATCCTGTAAATTTATCACTTATCATAGTTTGTAAGTATCCTTACTTAATCTCAATAAAAGTAAAATTAACTCACAGAAAATGGCTATGCAGGGTTTTGTTGTTTCATGAGGAACAAACAAGAGGAGCTCAAAGCTTTGCCCCGGTCTGAGGTTTGACATCACTGGCATAAGGGAAGCCTGGTGAGATGAGACCAGCTGAAGGACCATGTCTGCATGAATGACCCAGTCGACTGTGAAATTGTGCAGGATCTGCTGCTCCAGCTGGATCCCTACAAGTCTACGGGGACTGATGGTTTCCATCCCAGAATACGCAGAGTTGGTTGATATCATCACAAATCCTCTCTCTATGATTTTTGAGCAGTCTTGGGAATTCTGAGAGGTCCCATCTTGGTCCCAGTTTGGAAGGTGGTGAACATTTTCAAGAAGAACAAGAAGGAGTACCCTGGAAACTACAGGCCTGTCAGTCTCACTTGAGTGCTTGGGAAAGTTATGGAGAAGATTATTCTGGGAGGTATTGAAAAACCCCTGAAAGACAATGCAGTCATCGGCCACAGCCAGCATGGCTCTGTGAGGAGAAAGTCCTGCTTGTTGGACCTGATTTCATTCTATGGCAAGGTAACCGACCCAGCTGATCTAGGAAAGCCAGTTGATGTAATCTTTTTGGATTTCAGTAAATCTTTCAATACTGTCTCTCACAGGATCTTTCTGGACAAACTTTCCAGCACACAGGTGCATAAACACATGTTGTGGGGGAGCAGTTGGCTCACCAGTCGAGCCCAGAGGGTAAGAGTGAATGGGGTTACATCAGGCTGGTGACCTGTCACTAGTGGGGTTCTGCAGGGCTCCATCTTGGGCCCTGTGCTCTTTAATGTCTTTATAAATGGCTTGGACATAGGTCTGGAAATGATATTAAGCAAGTCTATAGACAATACAAAATTGGAAGGAGCTGTTGACTCCTTCAAAGGCTGGGAGGCCCCTACAGAGAGACTTCAACAAATTAGAGGACTGGGTAATCACCAATCAAGGGTAAGTGCAGGGTTGGGATGGGGCAACCCCAGATGTTCATACAAACTGGAGAATGAGATGTGCTGTGGAAAAGGACCTTGGAGTCCTGGTCGATGGCAAGTTGAATATGAGTCAGTAGTGCCCTGGCAGCCAGGAGGGCCAACCCTGTCCTGGGAGGCATCAGGCACAGCACTGTCAGCCACTCGAGGGAAGGGATTGTCCCACTCTGCTCTGCATTTTGGTGGCCTCACTTTGAATATTGTGTGCAGTTTTGGGCACTCTAATATAAGAAAGATATTAAAGCATTGGAGAGTGTCCAAAGAAGGGCAAAGAATATGACGAAGGGTTGTGAGGGGAAGCTGTGTTAGGGGCAGCTGAGGTCACTGGAGAAGAGGAGGTGGAGGGGAAACCTCATTGCAGTTACAACTACCTTGTGAAGGGAAGAGGAGGCACAGTCACTGACCAGTGACAGGATCTATGGCAATAGCCTGAAGTTGTGTCAAAGGGAGGTTTAGATTGGATATTAGAAAAATGTTCTTCACCAAGACGCTGCTTGGGTACTGGAACAGGCACCTCAGTGAAGTGGTATCAGCACTAAGCCTGACAGAATTCAAAAGTATTTGGATAATACTCTCAGGCACATGGTATGACTCTTGGGGATGTCCTGCTCAGGGCTCAGGACTTAAGACTCGATGATTCTTGTGAGTCCCTTCCAACTCAGCATATTATGTGATTTATGCTTCTATTTCAAATGTTAGAAATGTTAGTTTTTAAACATATGTAATTTAAAACTTGTGGCCTCTATACAATAGTGTTTCTGCTGTAGTGAGCCATCTCCAGGTATGTTCATAACAGCACTATCTACAGCAACAGGTTTTAATTTTGAGTAGTTCATGTTCATATATACAATAACTCCACTACTTTTATTCTGCATGCATCCCAGCAATTAAAAAGTCATTTGAATTTTTTCTGAAAATGACAATTTTCTTCATTACTCTGGTTTAGCTGCTGTTTTTTCAACTTGTGGTTTTAGTTTTTAGGGTAATTTCTAGTCTAGTGGTGAGTTTTCTGTTTTGTCTATAAAAATAGGTCTAAAGTTGTGTCAGCAGACTTGGAGCTTAAAAACATTATATGAACTCATTTTTTAAAAAAAACGAATCCAAAAAAAAGAAAAAAAACTACTTCAAGAGACATACCTTTCATAGCAGACGATGTTTCTGGACATGCTCAGTGGTGTAGTTCAAAAAGTAGGGGGAGCAGGAAGGTGCAATTATGTTAGCTACCAGGTTCCGTAACCCAGACTGAAACTGGGCTAATTTGAGTTATGAGATGTGTATAGATACCAAAAACATGACTACAAAAGAAAAAAATTGTTAGTCAAAACAAGAAAGAGCACTGTCCCAACTAGGGGATGACTCCTTGCATGATATAAATGGCAAGGTTTCTGCTTTGGTCCATTCAGAATGCTCATTCAATAAAAGGCATAATCAGAGTTTCTGCAAGAATCCATTTAATGGTGAGCTTGGTCTTTTACTGGCACAGGGAAAGGAGGGGAGAGAGAAGGAAATCTACAATTATACCTCCTTTGTACCTTAACAAAATAACCATCTAAATAGAAAACATCTCTGAAGGATGTTGATGGAGGAGGATTACTTTCCCTGCACCTGAAATATGCAGCTCACTGCAGTGTGGTGCATGTTCACTGGGTTTCAGGAGCTGATTTCAGCAGTTGATTTGTTTTGTTTTTTTTGACCACTCACCTTCTGGCAGTGTAGCTTTGACTCTAATCAAGTATACAAGGTTGTTTTTCAGATAAGCTTATGTACATTTCTTGGGGATTTTGAATATTTTACTTTAATAGCCAGTTTAGTTAGTTAAACTAGCTGACTGATCTTCTATAGGAAGAGTGGCCCTCAAGGTGATTTTCAAAATATCAGCCTAACTTCCACTCTGTGAGTGGCCTCCTGAGGGGCTTTATCATATATCCATTGATACAGATTGAACTTGAAATAATGGTGCAAAAAACCCATCATCCTTCATTCCCACAGTGGTAATCTCAATATTTTCTTAAGAATTAAAGTTTACAACATGCCCTTGTTTCTATATGCACATATTAAAATACCTGTGACTGTCAATGGCACAAAACTCAGCAGTGTGTGCTGACACCTCCTTTACTATCCATACTCTTAATAATCTTAAAATTGTTGCTTCATGAAATTCATTCTTTGATGCAATAAAATACAGTTGGTAATGGGATTCAGGCTCATGATAAGGAGCTGTTTCTAATTCATATGCCTAAGAGAGACATGCCAGTGTGGAAAACTTTGAATTCTGACCCTTGAAGAGTCAACCTAAACATTGTATTAGCTTACAATGTACTTTATGCAAATTTATATTTTTCTAAACTGGTTAATTATAAATTTATCCAAGCCTACTTTCTAATCTTGATGGATATATTCTAATTAGGCAAACTGACTTGTATCCCAAGTGACATAAATTAAAAACTTAGGGATAAATACACACCTAATTGACTGGTGGCATGCTGAGGATATTTGATTTGCAGATGAGAGTTCATGGAGATTATGAGGCAGAAAGCTGTGTGAAAATATATTATGATGTGGATTGTATTTTGCCCTGCAAAGATATAGTTATTTAATATTAGTGGTAGTTGAGTTGATTAAACCAATAGGGTGTAGCTGATGTTTTCTGTATGCTGTTTGCTATGAAATTACTATAACATATATCACATAACATTTCCTGTTTATTTATCTGATTGCATACACATAGTTTCATCAGAGCTTTCTGAGCCTGGAGATACCCATGTTTGCTTAATATTTGACAAGCACAATTCAAAACCCTCTAGGCTCACCAGGCCTGTTTCCATAATCCTTAATTGGGAAAAATAAGCCTTGAGAGCTTTGAAATAGCATGCTGAAACTGAGATCAGGGGCTGGCAACACTAACCATCAAAACTCCCTATGTAAGCCCACAAACAATAACCCATAACCCACTCCATGTACCATCTCTTCCCAATATTTGACTGATAGTCTAAAAAAAATATGGAGCTACAGAACAATTAGACTTTTAAAGTTCATTTTAAATAGTAAAAGTATAAAACCCTGGGTTAATTTTATTTTGGAAAACAGGAATAAACCCTTAACTGTTTATAATATTTCTGAAGTTAAATATCAGTTTGCTATTTCCTCACAAATAATGGTTTATGTTATTTTTTCCTTAACTACCTGAAGGGAATTGATCAATATAAAATTAATGTTAAAAGATATTTGTAGTTTATCAGATTATACAGTAGGAGTAGGGTTACAACCAGTAATTTGTCATTTTACTCTTCATTCATTTCAGCAGCTTTTCTGAATTCTGCACATTACTGAAGGGTCATAATGGTGGCTTTAAGTAATAATAATGTTACATTATAAGAAATGCATTTCCACACACCTTCATGGTTTCCTACACATTTGTGTTTTCCAACTTTTTGGAAGGTCTTTCTGCTCATCCTGCCACTAATTTTCAGGACAACTGTCTTAGTAGCTGTGGACTTAATAACAATTTAAAAGTTAAAAATTGGAGACTAGTTGAATGGAAGGCAGGCAGACCATTAAACTGTTTACACTGGGTTTGTACTCTTTTGCATCTTCTGGTGATTTAGATTTATCTCAGAACAGTGATGGCATATGTTGAATAAGTGGGAAAGGAGTTTGGGGATATAATAATAATATGTTTATTAAAAACTGCTTTCTTCAAGGCACAGATAATTCAATTTGTTATGAGGAAGGAAAGAAATATTGTTTATCTTTCAAAACTCAGCTGAGCAAATATGTACTAAGCAGTATGTGTTAAAACAGTGTCAAAACAGACATTTGAACAGTGAGCTCAAAGCTGGGAAAGCTGCTGGCAAAGCTTAATTTTGGAGGATTCAAGGTTGCTTTTGGAAACACTCCCCAAAAGATTATTATTTAATGTGCTGCAGTAAATGTTATGTAAAATGATAACGCTGTTGTCCTAAGCACTGCACAAAACATGAAGCCAAAATATTAAGACTAAATATTAAGAAATCAATGAGTTCATATTGCATTTTTTAGGGTGGCAACATTTTAATTGCACTTTGAAAATCTTTTAAAAATAAAATAAAAATGTGACTTTACTACTGTGAACAAAAATGATGGTACAATAGGTAAGAAGCATAAAAATCTGCATTTATGATGGAAGGAAGGCAGATGAGAAAGATGGTTTAGACTTTTTTCTGCTAGATGATGGTTTAGATTTTTTTCTACTAGATCTAAGTTAAGAATATTGCCCATAACACTACATAAATGAATTAGTGTGTTGAAATCTTGATATTAAGTCCAAAGTCTGAGTGAAAGGCTTAGTGTTAAAAGGCTGCTAAAACTTAATTTCTCCTAAGTGGGAGTTGAAGAAAAGAACTGTTGGCTTATAGCTATGGAGATATGAAAGATTTGTTCAAGGTGCAAGAACAAAAGATGTTTACCAGTTACTTTTTGTTTGTTTGTTTGCTTGTTGTTTTGTTATTTTTTTAAAAATTTATTCTTAATTGCCATTAGACAAACCTCTATCTTCTACCTCAAAAACATTTGTGTTTTTGCTGGAGTGATTTACAAAATCTGAACCAGACTTGCAAGCAGCTGAGAGACTGGATGAGGTTAAAGAAACACTAAGGTGAAATGCTGACTGTGTCTCTGCTGCAGTTCTCTAAGTTTGTTTTTGGTGTGTTTCCTCTCTGACTCATTGAGTGTAAGTCATCACTCTACCAAGAAGTTGTAACTTCATCAGCCCAAGTAAATATGATTTTATTTTCTGAAAGATTTAAATTTTTGATTCATCCTTTTGACTCGTGTGATTCCAAAGACTTTCCCAAACACTAAAAATGTCTCCCTCCAGACATCTTTGGTGTTCTCTGCCACAAGAAGAATTGGTGCTTAAAAATTAAAAATAACATCTCTTCCTAATCATACTATACTTTTGTGTGCTGGCTGCTTAATGTAAATCAAATACAATATGTGAACATTCTAAACCGTAAGTCTTCTCTCACTGGTCTTTCTTGTTAACACTGGTTAGGTTAGCTAAGTGAATGGTAGCATGTGTATAGTTAGTGAGTTTTCCTTCTTACATCTATAATACAAGTTTATAATGGAAGCAATGTCATATAATATTTAAATCTGACATTTACTGTTTGCCCTAGTAGATGGGCTTTCTTTTACTTAAGTGCCATTACTTTTATGTACTCCATTTTCATTGCATTTAGTCCCATTTTAGTAATAATGCTTGCATGATTTACCAGGAAAATGCAATCTTTGCCCTGAACGGCACAGTGCAAGAAAAAATGGAAGCTGTTAAGAGGCTGAATGGCAAAAAAGTATTATTGACCTATGCTGGAAGCCATGTGTTTCAATTATTTTCAAGAATCCATTTGTCAAATAAGTGAAGCAATGTGGGACATCAAGTTCAAGCTGGGGTTATTGCCTCTCTACATCTGATATGATGTATCTTCTGTAGCCATTTAATTGAATTACCCAATTTATTTTTCAAGCAACAATGCTCTACCAAGAGCCATGACATTAAACAATTAAATACTAGTTTAAAAGTCTGCATTTTGTATAGTTCATAATTTCTCTGCAGCAGACAGTCGGCCTAGGGCCGTGCTGCATTCTGACACAGTAAAACCTTAGCAGGTCAGGGAACAGCCTTCCTGTCCCAAATAGCAAAATTTTGAGGTCAGCATGTGTTGAGAATGTGAATGCCTATTGACTGGCCAGTACTGTAGAAGCTGCCCTCTTAGTTTCCTAGGAGATGAGAAGAAGGAGTTACTGTTAGCTCTCATGCTTCAAGAGCTTCTGGATTTCTAGATTGTAGACTGGAAATTCAGAAAAGGGGATAAAATAAAATTGTTACCAAAAGATTAAAGTAGAACCTGGGCTAACTTGCAAAGCTTCCTTAAACTTCTGCAGCAGTAATAATTACACAATCTTTGTTGCTTTAATTGGCGAGCATGAGATTTGTGTTTGCCTCTTTTTACTTTTCTTACTGGAAATATTTTACCTGTAGTGAAATTGTTTACTTGAATGTTCATACAGTGCAGTAGTCTGCATCTGTATACTTTCACAAATATTTAAAATACTTTCACTAGTTTTACTAAGAAATAAGTTGAAGAGCTGAGGGATTACTTTATTTCTTTGCATTTTCCTGGTGTTACTGGAAATCAATTAAAATATAAATTTTTAAAATCTTAGAGATTTTCTTTTCTTATATACATATAGATACATATTTTGATATGAAAAGACTAATTACTGAAATAGGAAGAACAGTAGTATTTTTTTTTCAATTAATATTCAACAATTAAATTTTAATATGGTCAGGGAATTGTTCAGAGACTTTTGTATGGGGATACTGCACCTTTAATTATCTGCCCTCTGGTGCCAAGCCTTTTCTTTTAGTGCTTCCATAAAAGCTTACTGCAGCTAGTTATTGAGCAAATTAGTACTTGAGTTTTGGTGGAAAAAAATGTCTTTATTAGTCCTAAAACCAGAGTCACTGTGCATTCCCAGAAGGCGTGATTTTGTTTGATGAATAAATCTAGTAATTATCCTGCTGCTAGGGCTGTACCGCAAATGTCACAAACAGATAAACAGAAGGAGTAAGCCTTCCGTAAATTCTCTAATTATCTATGTTGGATTACTTATTGCCTGCAGATGATTTATGAGCATACAGATACATCCTTAAGTATTTTCATTTGAGTTCACGGATGCAAATAATTAAGGCACTAGTAATTTGCAAAAGAAAGTGGCAGGTCAGGGTCATCTCATTATAAAACTTGTGCTCATGTTCATGCTATAGGAGAAGATATAGGTATGAGCTCTTTGACTGGGCTTCCACCTTTAATATCTTAACTTTCCCATCTATTTTTTTAGTATAATTCCCAATTTTCCAGAAATGTGTCTTAGATCTCATTTTGCTTAGATACCACTCAGTCAAAATAGAGATGATTGTCAGCTTGATTTCCAATACCCAGCATGTATGTGAACCTGGAGAGCCACGCTGGAAGGGTTTAACTAATAATACCGAGGATGGTAATTTTCTTCAATCTACTATTGCTGTTTAAATGTTGAGTTCATGTTTCTGCATCGTCATATTAAATCCTACCATATCCCTTGGCACAGTCAGTGGTTGAAATCAAGATTTCACCTTTCTTTCTCAGAGGAGCACAAAGAATGTATAGAGCTCTTTATGTAGGAGCACAGAGCTGTAAAAATTTTAAAAATAACCAAGGCCTCTGTAGGTTTACCAGGAGCAACTTTTTTCCATTGCAGCTGCTAAGGGAAGATTCTGCTAAACATTAAAGCTACTGAGAATTTGCCTCTGACAGTAAAAAGCATATGAGTGAAATTACTGGAAAGGTAAGTGCTATACAATGTGTATGGTATCTTCTCTCTAGATGCATCTGGGTTTTGTGTGTTGATATTTGCATGTGTTTCTATTGTCATGTACCTATTAATCTATTTTATCTAATAATAGAGAAAAACTTTGAACTAATGTGTTACAGATTTTTTTGGATGATATTTTCAGTTTTACTTAAAAGTTGATGCAGTGGAACCAGCATAATTTTTAGGATAAGGAATTAAAACAATGTGAGTGCTGACAGACAAAAATGGGTATTTAGAACTGTTGCAACCACTTTTGCTCAAGGCTAATTCACAGAGTGTTCTTCTGTTGTAATAACTATTTTAGTTTTTTAGTTATGCTTTAGTAAGCACATTTGAACAGGCTTTAACATGGGGAGAGGAGAACTGACTTTTACAAATTTCTATTGATATATTGAATATCTAATCTTCCAGATGTACTCCTGTCATAATAACTTATATTAGCAGAACTCATTTTCAGAATACCCAGTAATTGCATGGATCTGGATCATCCTCTAATGATACAGTGACAAGCCTTAGCTGAAAATTCTTCCCGAAGTTTTAAAATGGATATTTTGGAATAGGCCTCAGAAATTATGAGAGTGGCTATGGCACAGTTTGACATGTTGCCTAGAGTTTCATTGTACAGATGAAGGAGACCAAACAAATAGAATAAAATAAAATACTATTTCTTTTAATACAAAACTTGTATTCCATGGTGAACTGATTTTGGACTTGCTTGTGGATGTGCAGAAATACAACAGTACTGACCTACCAGCCACACATAAAATGGGAGTAAATGAGATAAATAATGTGACCTTGACATTGTCATTAGTCTAGCCGTGGAAATCTGACCTTTCTGATAATTCCTTCTGGGCACAATAAACTTTGATGTCACTTTAATGTCACATTGTTTCATAAACAATATATGGATTAGATAGAATGGCACTCTTTTATTCCTAACACCTGCATATCATGAATCTGTTATCTGGATGGACAGGAGTTGTTGCACTATTAGAAGATTCTCCTTAAACTGAGTATTCTTCTCCCTCCAACTGACCTTACTGCCCACACTTTGTTGCTTTAAGTGTTTTTTTTCAGGTTATGATTAGATGTTTAATTTTTATTTTATTTGTAATATTAACTGCTTCTCTACTGAGTCAAAATACATATGAAAAAAGAAAAGATGTTTTATTGAAAAGACCAAAGGAATCAATGGTTTTCAAAAAGACTATTGACAATTAATTTGGGAATAAATGCTGAAAATCTGTCAAGCCACCATTTGGCATCTGAAGCTCACATGCCATCAGCTAAAGGGTCAGAGCTTTTCATAAGTCAAGTCACAGGTGATCTGCCCATAGAGACAAACTTTGCTTCTTTGTGAACACATGACTTTTTTTTTCCCTCACTTCTCTCCACTTAGGAACATTAGTGATTTGGCAGCCAATAATGGTGAGAACACGTGAAACAATTAGCATACAGTGATTTTAGGAGTTTGGGAGAATTTTATGTGAACAGTCCATCAAATATTTAATCAATTTGATGCTTCAACCGCTGTATTCTTGTTTTGTGCTTAATTTAATAGTGTTTATTGTTGCCTATGTTTATACAAACCATCTTTTGGGTTATGTGTATGTGAACATGTATATAAACTGAGATCCATTTCCATCCATGGAATTAGACCCTTGCACATATGTTGAGTCAATTAATAAAAACAGCAATTTGTGATGTCTGACCAATTAGTGCATTTATTGAAAGTCAAATATGAAAGATTCATTCTTACAACAATCTAATTTTAAGAGATTGTAATAGTTTTGAGAGACAAAATCAAATGAATAAAATGTTCAAATATAGCATGAACTCATCAGGGATGAATGTGAACATAATATGAATCAGAATTAATTGCTTGAAATAATTACTGGTAACTATTTCACTTATTATAGTATGTATAAAGACATTAAAGGACATTGAAAGTTTTGGCGATCACTTCATTTGTTGTCAATAACTTCTTGAATTCCTGACTGGTTCACAATGAAGATATGTGCAATAAGACTAAAATCCTCTTTCTAATGAGTGGGGTTTTTTTGTGGATAAGGGAGGAATGGAGCTTGCAACAACCAGAAGTTTTAAAATTTCTGGTTTTTTTTTCCAACAAGTCTGGTGTCCATGTGTCCAAAAGGATTCAGCTGCAATATGGAATTGCTAATTGGTCTCTGTCACTGTCTTTTATTAGGCATTATACAAAAGCTAGCCTAGATCAGTGGCTTCTTGTTTTTATGAGAACTAGTGAGACTAGACTGGGCTTACTAAAACTTACTAAAAGTTTCATAAAGATCAGATAGATATTCCAAAATGTCTTTCCTGGTTTGTGCAGAAGGTCCTGACCATTTCCTTGTATGAACATTTGTAAGAAAACAGTGTAGATACGTAGGTGCTGTATTTTAAAAGCATTTCATATCTAATTAATAAATTACATGTTACATGCATTCAGAAGAAAATCCTGAAAAGTAACAATAATAGTGGTACTCATATTTAATTATAATATTGGTAGCATTTATTACTCTCTACCATTTATCATTATTTCATTTAAAATTTTTACAATAAATGTGAGAGTTAGGCATTAATAGGTCAGTTTATGCAAGTGGTTTTTTTAATTGTCCTATTTCATACATTTAGTCTTGAAATTTTATCATAAGTTCTTAGCAATTTCTTTTTATTTTTGGTAATACTATTTTAAAATGTAGGTGTTTATATATGTTTATATATAAAAATATAAATGCCTTTGATTTTAAATCAATGAGTGTCATTGAGTCCACTTTTATTTCAGTACTAATTATATACTGACTCTGTATTTGCAGTTAATAAGCTTAGATACTAGAGGAAAAATCAGTGAAAAAGATTACACCACAGATAAATTAAAAAAAATCAATTAGTTTGTTAATGAGTACTCTACCATTACCCAAGGTGGCAGAAACCAGCTGGGGAAAAAAACAGCATCCCTGAATAGGACATTTTAGGTGCCTGAGATCTGCTGAGAATTTCAAAGGAAATGAATATAAGAGGCAGCACTATGTGGGTTAAAACTGGATAAATTTCCTCTTGAGATTGCTCTAGCTAATAAATCTAGGAACAAAGTGATTCACCTTTAGTGTATGCTATAAACCATCTTCTGATGCCTAGAGTACATTGCTCACTGTCCTGTATTAAAAACAAAACCCATAGCTGTAAATGTCAATGACGAAGATTGTTAGAGCTCTTGCATCTCCTCGCTTTAGTGGAAAAGCTGGAAATACCCATTACCTCTTAGATGACTTTAGGATAACATTTTGCATTCAGATATATAAATGGCATAAAGTCAAACATGATCTGGCAGTGAAATGCAAAATGTCTTCAAAAAGTCCTTGGACTAAAATGGAAAAGTTCAATGGCAATGCTTATCCATTTGTAAGTATACTTCTGTAACACATTTCCATCACCTTTCTTTTGTTTTGTCTCTCTTTGTTAGGTCATGACTAATTTGATCAAACTGTATACAGAACTCAAAAAACACTTATAATCCATACGCACGTTCTCAGCCATGTAATTTATTTTTGATACCTTGGGTGGACATACCTGGAAAGAAATAGATATTTCCATGGCAAGAAGGTACTTGGATCAGGAATCATTGTATATTAACGAATTTTTATTATTCTTGTCTGGAAAAAATGGAAAATACCTAGGAGGACTAAGAAAACTAACATTGCAAGGTATTAATTTTTCCAATGGTATCACTGCCTAAGTAAGACAGAGAGTTAAGGATATCAGTTCTTTCTAAAAATCTTCCCCCTTTTTCCTTCAGAGACTTTCAGAACAAAAATGTTGTTATGATTTGTTTTCAGTTAAATCTAACAGTTTTTGTTTTATTAAACTCTTCTCATTTACTAATTGCAGGCCATGATGTTCTTGCTGTGTAGAAAGTTTAAGTATTGATGCCACCTGAAGTCACAGTCTGTATTGATTAAGACAGATGTACACCACAAGAGAATTCCTCATTTTTAAAATAGTACAGGTAGTTTTAAACTATTGCTTCAAAGAATATTTTCTGCACAAGAGAAGAACTTCTGTCGCTGTGTATAGTACAGACAAAAGGCAGCTAAGTATAGTATTTTTATGTTACTATGGTACTACAGTAAATATAGTGATTCTTACTTAAATACTTTCAAACATATAGTTTGTCATCCTGTTTTGGGAAATTTACCCTGTTCACTGTGAGCAAGGAGCACAGCAAATGATCTGGATGACTTGAAGTCGTAAGGAATGATTGTTTAAACTCAGTTTGTTTCCAAACCATTTTGATTTTAAAGTTTTCAGATGATACAATAGAGAGACAAATATCTTCTCCTGCTTTTGAGCCATTGGAAAGATATTTCAATGTTTAAACTTTTGGGTTGGGACTCAAGAATAATTCTGTATCCTGCTGACTTTCTCATTTTCATTATTTCTGTGTATGATGGTTTTCCTGTACTGATATCACAATATTTTAAATCTTTATTTGAAAATCTAGCCATATGATCTACTTCTCCAAATTAAATTGTACTTAAGACTATATTCTTAATACTATATTCTCTGTACTTTGTCTTGACTGTGTTATCTCAATCTGATGACTCCTTAAACACTAGAATTATGCTGTTTTATATGACCATAAGTTTTCTAAATGACCTTTTAAAAATTATCATCCATTTAAACACATAAACCCAACAGATTAAATACCATGGGCATAACTTCCTTATTACACTGCTTGCCATCACAAGCATTTCTCATTAAGCTGTGTACCTACGGCAGGTAAATGCTCTCAGAACACAACCTTTGTGTCAAATTAGGTATTTAGAGAAGGTGCACACTCTTTATAAATACAGAAGAGAAAAGTTCCATATTTACATAACTGTCTCAATTTCCATATAAAAAAATCTCAGTTTTGAAGAACTTGTGCCAAGCTTATTGCTTTTCATATATAACACATTGCGGAAGTAGCAGAGAGTGGTGAATGATAGGGATCTTGGAAATTCCAATTTTCCAATGGAAATACATTTTCCATTTTTAACCTCCACTAATCTAGCAAGCAATGGATTACAGTGTGATTCTTGGCACTCATTAAACCTTGATTACCATTCCATCAACAAGTAGGAGCAGGTCTTTGGCATCTATAAGGTATTGATAGCTATCTGAAGCCAGTGAAGTACTACGACAGCTGAGGGAGCGCTCCTCCTTCACCCCCCCCTCCGCCCACGTAGTCCCTGACATGTCCTGCAGGAGAGAGACACACCGAGACCACCACAGAAGGTGCAGAGAGAGAGAGAGAGTTTATTTAGTATGGGTCGGGGTATTTAAAGATTTAACAGCCAATGGGGAAGGGGTTAACTAAGGGCCAATGGGAGGACTTCACCTAGCTCTACAGGAAAGAATTCCTGCATACTGAGGTAGGGAGATAAAAATCCTCCCAAGGAGTTTTGGGAAGAAGAAGGGTGATTCAGGGAAAAAAGACAGGGAATCCATGTTACAATACAGAGAAAACTTCTACTGTTAAGTACACTCGCACAAGGTACAGCATTGTGTATGTTGCCTGTTGAAGTTTCAAGAAGTCTTAAGCTGAGAGTGTGCAAGAAAATGTACCAGCATGACTAATTTCAAAATTGAGACTACAGTTTTCCTTATTAGGTATAGTTTTTCAGTTTTATCCAAACTTCTCAGTGATCTGTTTGTGAATGTTCATCATACTTTTGTGGTACTTGCATGCATCATATAATGTTCTACAAACTCTTTAAAGATTATAAGGTAATAGCAGTGTTATATGGATAATATTATTCCCAATGTACATATCTCATGCCTGATGGTTTATATTAACATCCTAGCAAACAGTTTCTCTTAAGAGAACAGATATTTGAAATGAAGGGTTTTGAGAAAATTGCCTGTTACCAACAATTCTCTATATATTCTGTCTCTCTGGCTATAGGATCCAGATTCACAATATGTTCTGATTGTACATTATTCCTCTTATGTATGACTGAGTAAGTTACAAAACTGTTAGCAACATCATAATGGTCTGTGATTTGTAAATGAGGAGAGTTTGATAAAATGAACACTATCAAATTTAACTGAAAACAAATCATAACAACATTTTGTAGCTGTGATAATTTCTGGAGGAAAAAGGGGGAAGTTTTCTTAACTCTCTGTCTTACCTAGGCAGTTGATACAGTCAGAAAAATTAATACCTTGGAATGTTATTTTTCTTAACTCTCCATCCCTAACAGTGTCGTTCTGCCCAACCTCTTCTCACAAACCTTACAATACTGGAGTACATTATTTGTTGAGTATTATTTGCATGTTTTATGAAAAGAGGTGATTGAGATTTCTGATGACTCTTTCACTACTTACCTTTAGAATGAAGTTTAGTTTACTTAGAGGTTTTCTGTTTCTCCACATTAAGAGCTTTTTAGACACAGGTAGTCCCTGGATCTCTGAAGAAGTGCATATCTAAAAATGTTCTTAAACCTTGCAGAATTGAAATCTGATGGCTTGTATTGCTTTTCTCTGCCTTCTCCTCTCCCAAAAGAAAGTTAACAGCCAAACTACTGATCAACTTTCGGACAAATTGCACCAAGCTCATTCACATTCAGTTCAAGGTATATCTTGAATTAAAAGCTTTGTCTTGTCCTATTTTGGTAGATGGCAATGTATGACGTTTTTGCTGGGTTTTGTGGTTTTATGAGGGTGTTTAATTGGGAATTTTGGTTCTCCTACGATGCACTATTAATGGGAATCACTTTTCTGTGTGCAAGCAATCAGCAGATCACTTTGAAGGAGGGTGTTTTAGAGCTGCAGAGCAGGAAGTTGTGAAGGTTACAGGGGGAGAAACCACAAGCTGTTAGCCCACTTTATAGTAGCTTTCTTTCTGGACGTGCCCAAATTAATCCTTTTTTTTTTTTTTTTAATTCAATTCTTTTCAATTTCACTAACTGAGGGTATAGTAAATCAGTTCATCTTGATGTGGAAACTCCAGATTTGTGTCTCTGGAGATGTGCTGGCAATCATGTGCTGGCACATGTGCTTTCATACATCCCTGGTAGAGTTGGGGCTAGAAGCAGGGCTGCAGTGGCACAAAATTTGTTTCTGAAGGTGTTTTTAATGTCTAAGCAGAAAGACTGAAAGGTGAATTAGGGGAAACTTGCTTTAAATTCTGATCTCATGAGCTATCATGCTTTTCAATATTTAACTGTAAAAACAGCACACAAATCATAACACAAGTAGTTTTTACCTATTGCTGTGTAAGTAGAGTCTTCTTTATACCACACCCTTTTCATTCAATTTAGTTTAAATTTTGCAGCACCAACTTTCAACTTCTTTATAGAATTATGGATTGATATTTCAAAGGAAAACAGTTGAAACAAAATAAGCTCATGCAGCATTTTAATGATGATATGTGGAAGACTGAAGTTCAGGGCTCTTCTTGGAATCAAGCAGTGATAGAATTTATTTGTATCCAGGTTTTTTACATTAGTCATCTTATGTATATGTTTTTTGGACAGGGAGTTTGGGGTGTTAGTGGCAAACACACCAGTCACAGTTATGTTGATAATTTTGTAGTACATTTTTCAACCCACAAATCCTACCCTGTGCCTAAGGAAAGACTGATCAAACTTACACACTCTACACTCCATAATTAGTTTTGACGTCTAAAAAAAGATGTGCTGAATATGTTCCCGATTCTTGTCCAGAGACAGTGAATTTTAACTACTTCACAGTACTTTAAACCTAGAATTGTGGTCAGAAGCATCTAAATAAACATCAGCAGTTTTCCATCTTCGTACAGATCATGTTGGTAATTTGCAGTAAAATTTCTACTAGTTATCAAAAAGAACAGCATTGCTTTTCATTTATTTTTAGTCATCAGTTTACCAATTCTAGGACTAAAGTTTAGCTCTTCTGCTTTTCTCATAGGTTCTTTGAACTGCTCTATACTATTCATTTTCTTCATCTCCATCCTTCACCTCAAATAAAGGAGGAGGACCTTCCTCGAAGAGACTTGTGAATCCCAAATTTTTATATCTGAAGTTCTGCAACTCAGATTGTGTGCAGCTGAATCCCAGGTCTCCAATACAGAAACATACTTTTTATTTCTCTTATTTAGCAATGACTTTTTTTTTTTTAAAGTGATAAACTGGTATTTGCTGGAAGTAATAAGAATTCTCTATTGGCCTTCAATGGTTTTTGGACTGTCACCGTACTTCATCAAATGTCTCTATTTATAAAGGTAATGTGCTGATACTTAGGGTTCAGGAGTAAAAGGAATAGGAACACGATCATTAATGAAGAGCAAGGCCAAAAAAACTATACCAACATTTGTGGAAGCTGACTTTGGCAGAAATTGCTTATGAATTCTCAATGTGCATAAAATTCTGGTTACGTCAATGTATTAAGATATAGCAGAAATTAAAATGAAAGCAGGACAAGGAAAAGGTAAAGTGAAAGATTTTGCTATTAGGCCATTGCTTTGATCATGAGGTTTCAAATATATCTATCATCCTACATCTGTGAAGCTGTATTAAAAGGTTAATGAAGTTTTGTACCTTTTTGGACTTATTATACCTGAATTACTGTATCAGCAAATACAGGGAATTTAGTACTCTGTGATTTATCAGGAAACTGATATTGTAAAAGACTAGAAAGTCATAGAATTTACTTTCAAATATATCTTAATACAGTTCTTAGAGGAATAACATGTTAATATTTTTGCAAAGGGCCGTGCAATACTCCTCATATTCCTGGGGGGAAAAGAGTCTTTTTGAAAAGGAAACTTTCATGTTTTGGCAACTCTAGTGCTATGATTTATATACAACCTGTAGACCTTAGCAGCAAATGCTCATAATTTTAATGGTTTCAGTAAAAGAACTGGTTTACATCAGTTTTGTAGTGCAAGGCTCATATCATAAGACTATGCATGTAATAGGGACACTGTCATGTGTTAAATGAGCATAGCTTGAAGTATTATTTTTTACAAAATTGAAAGGTTGTGGCAGTAATAAAAAGGTTGAATAGTAATGTCTCTAATTGAACAGTAAGGCCTCTTTCCTAAGTCACTCTTTCATCTATCTTTTTAATTATTGCATTATCATTTTGCACTGCAGTTCACAACGAAACGACCATTTGTGTTTAAGTGAAAGCTAATTATTAGGACTGAATTATTGTGCAGTTTATTGATCCCTATGGTGGATTAAGGGCTTTAAGTTCGTCTAGACAGAATAGTTAGCAAAATGACAAAAGGAAACATATAAGACCCTTGGGAAGAATCCCCACGCTCCATAAGCAATTAATGCCTGCCAGGTAATGGAATTTAAGTTTATACTAAATCTAGCAGTGCTTTGGCATTTCAGCTGCCTTATAAACACATTAGTCTAATGAATTAAGACTTATGAATTTTGTTGATACACAAGTAGGAATAGTTGTAAATGCGAGATATTTTTAGACCTCTGCTGAAGAATGGAAACATTTCTTTCAGAAATTGAAGAAAAATGGAATGTGCTTTGTGCAATGTTTATCTCTGTTCACCTTGCTCTCTGTTCATGGATGTGCATTAACAATTTCCATTTCCTGAAGGCCACTAATCTCTGTTATGGATGTGAAGAGTATGCTGTGAAAAAACAAGGGAAAAAAAGTCATGACCCCTCCCCAAAAAAAAAAACAACACAAAATCCAAACACAGTACTGCTGAGTAAGAAGCGGAACAGGCCATTCATCTCAATCCAGCGCTGGGCAAGTTTAAAAGCCATCTGTCATTATCTCGATGGGAACGCCCAAGTCTATCCTAAGCATACAGCCCTTTATTATTTATAAGGTGTCCTTGGGTGGACTGTGAACAGATCAGACAAAGTGGTTTTACTGACTAGTCTTTTCTTATGCAACTTTTTGTCTGTAAGAGCTCTGTTATCAAACACTTTCCAGGCAACATGCCAGCCAAAAGATCTGTTCAAAGGAAATAAATGGGTTTTTAAAGACACATTAGAGTCCTAGGACTTTGCTTCAAATATTTTATTTTATATAGATGTTTCTGGTAAGTTTTTCAGGGATTTTTTACTTTGAGGGTTTTTTTCTTCCTAAATCCAGAAAGATTTGCATCTGGGAAGACTGGTAAAATATGGTTCTCTAAGTAAAACATGGGATCAAGGCTCAGGACATGGATACTGTTTTCTTGGTTCTCTTTGTGACTTGCTCACAGCATTGGACAGCTCAGGCTAGACAGCTCCACTAGAGTCCATGTTTTGGGTCTCCCAACATTTCAGAGAGGGATAATTGGTTTGAGAGGCAGCCATGCTACCGTGCTATCTGGAACTTGGTCAATACCTGGTTTGAATCTACCCAGTAGAAAAGTGGCTGAAGGGACTGCTCGCATTTATTCATATGAAGAATGTGCTGTCTGCTTCTCCTCCCATTACTGCTGTCTTTTTCTTTTGAATGAATAGTACAAAGTTTTGCAGCCTAAAAGAAGTCTTCTGTTTTGCTCATGATTGTATATTGCTTGTAGCGTGTCGCTGACTTGATGCTGATACCACTTTTAAGATAAATTAAATCCATGGGGTTATAACTTTTGTCCCCTAAAAGATAGAAAAAAATAAAATAAAACAACAAAAAACCCTCCAAATACAAACAAAAAAACCCAACTAAAAAAAACCCAAACAACAACCAAACAAGCAAACAAAAAAAAAATATTTGCTTTATGATCCGGTTCTTAATACTGTTTCATTTCAATTTTTAATCTTGTTTTTGTTGGACTTAATATGTAGATGAAGCTACTAAAACTTAGGTTGCAGTAAAATATTTGGTCATCTAGGAGGGTTTTATATAAAGTAGTCTTCATAGATTACTTATTTCTTAAGGGGGGAAATAATAAAAGCTATCTAAATAAGTGATTACTATTCTGTTCCCTTGAGGCAAAAGGAAGAAATACTTATTTTGTTGTATTCTGGGTGTTTGCTTGAAAAAGTTAAAAATAACCAAATGAATATTACATAATTTAAATTAAGAATATGTCCATTAAATAATGACTTCCTGTGCTGCATCATCAGTGAGAAATAATGCGAAGAAGAGAATGCTTTTTAGGGAAGGGCCTATTCTTAACTATCTTTTATTCTGAAATACAATTGTGTAAAGATTATGTCTACACTGGTAGTAGATAACTGCTGGCTTCAAGTCTAGTTTGAATTAGGCAAGCTTGCCAAATAGGAGAACTTCTATAATGTGACTTATAATTAGTCTGAACACATTCTTTTACTTGTAAAATGATGTCTAGGTTATTTTCCAATTTGTGGAGGAACTGAAGCATAACATAAAATTAATCTCTTAAGTCAGCAGTGGTCATCTCTCGTACAACTTGTATTCATTCCATCACTTACTAGCAAAAATTTAACTTTTGTTTGGTGCCAGAAAAGAGAGGTTTGAAGACAAGTTTAGGAAACTACTGGGATGACTGCTGCTCTGTATGATCTTGAGCAAGTTAGTTCTTCTGTGTACATCTCTTCTACCCCCAAGGTATGTCAGGTTTTTTTCCCCCTTTTGTTTACCATCAAAGCAAATGAAAAAAGTAGAGAAATTCTAAATGTTGTGTAACTCATAAATGCATATAAAATATTTTTAGAGTTAGATTTGTGCTTGTTTAAACGTGAACAAAACATCTCAAATATGATCACTGTTCCCCACACTATGATTTCTACTAATTTAATAATCAAGGAGGTCAGCTGAGTCCTTGAATCTAGTGAGGTGCCTATTCCAGCCTTCTTCCCTCAGTGCAAAAAGAATATGTACTATTTAAATTAGTGTGCTGAATATGCCCTGTTTGCTAACTGTCCAACCATGCAATGCCTTTCATTATTGAATCTGGTTCCTGGGGTGAATATGATAAAAGACATGCTGGCTGATGGTCTTAGATTAGCAATCAGCCTAGTAATTGTCTGGAAATATATATTTAATTCATAAAAAGTCTTAAATCATGACACAATGATGGGGAAGTTTTTAAAAGAAAATGAAATACTAGTAATCACAAAATAATTAAGAATGTTGAAACTATTCTTTTTCCTGACAATATAAAACTTTTTACGATTTCTTTGCCAACATGTGTAATTTTCATTATATTCACATATGTAAAATAAATTAAAATTAATTTACATAGCAATTTTTCTTGAAAGATGCCTTAGCTACAGAGGTAGATCGATAGAATGAAAATAATGCATTGAGATCTGTCTTTTTAAGAAAATTAAAGTTTTTACAGAAGTAATATAACATATATGTTATAATATATATACATAGAATGATCAGGCATAATAGGATGAAATTAAAGCTTGTGAGATTATGCTATCTATTAAAAAAACACCCCCAAAACCAAAGAACATCACTGTCTCAAAATAGGTTCTGGAATGTTCTTCCACTAACTGTTGCTGAAGCCATGACACTTGTGATATTTCTAGTTGCACAAAGAAACATCATACATGCAGCAGGAAATAGCTGTAAAATGTGTAAATCTTACCTTGTCTATCAGTCTTTCATTCTTTCTGTATTCTACTTCACCTATAAAGAAATCTTTAACTATTTGGCCTTAAATCTAAAATTTTTTCAGGAGTTTGAATTGGTACCACTATTGTTTCTGTGAGAAGTGGAAGTTGTTGAGTTCTGATTTGATGTCCTCATGATGAAGTTTCTTCCAAGCCAGGACAATTGTTCACTCCAATAAACCATCATCAGTTTCTTTCCTATGTCTGGTTTTTAAACTGTCTGATNCAGAGTACTCTGCCAGACTTTCTTCATCATACTAGTTGTTATACTCTTATGTTTAGGTTCCATTGTTTAATACTCCAGGCAACACAAGAGATGATCTATTTATGACATATATCAGATTTTTCCAGTCTCAATGACTCTGATGGGCTTCACAATTCATACAAAACCAGATTTCTCTGAATCTCACAAGCAGATTATTCTCATTTTATGTTATGAAATGGTTTTAATATTTTCTTTTCTTTTTTTTTTTTTTTTCTGGTATGGACATGATTTT
>VWZF01000654.1:47528-67678 GCA_013396755.1 Sclerurus mexicanus
TTTTTCTGGTATGGACATGATTTTAAGCATTCAGAGCTCATGTGAACTAGATCCTCTGGTTTCTGAATTGATCATTTGTGTTCAGATATAGTGTGTGGCAACTCCAAGAACCTTATGACCAAATCAGTACTGACTTTAAAAGGTTTGTATTCTGCTGCAAATCACTATGTATTCCTTAAATTCCAGATGTTTCCATCATAAATGATTAAAAAAAAAAAGTTCAGATATGGACTTACATATTCTTTAGGAAAAAAAGAGTGTATTACTTCCTTGGAAAAAGAATTTTGCTACTTAAAATATTAAAGAACAAGCTTGTAAGTGTACTTCAACATCCATTATAATTCTAGAGAACAAATTTTGGAAATATGTGTTTATTCTGCTAGCTTCAGACATCATGAAACTTTGCAGACTGCCAGAGGTAAGACTGTGAGCTAATCTCTTAGACCTGTTAAAATCATACAGAACTCAGATGAGTGTAGAAATTAGGTGCCTACTCCACTGTAACCTGTCTGCATTATTAGCTAGTGTAAGATTGTATTAGAAATAGACTGCTCTCTCCAAAAGATGATACGTATTAATTTATCACAGAAGGACAGAAACCTCAGATTATGTTTTGATAAACATTCCAAAGTTTGAACGCAATATTGAACTCTCTATGCACTTCTTTCTGCAGCTTTCCTTTTTTCCTATTTGGGTATTCTTTCCAACACTTGTCTGCTTCACAGGTTGAATTGTCATCCCAACTGTGTCAGTCAGAAGATGTTGAGGAACTCAGTACTTCTGTTATGCTAAAACAAGGAAGGCAAGGAAATATGTGGCTTAATTCATCAACCATGTATGACATGCAACTGATATAAAGAGCAACAGCATAAATGAGAAATTTCCCGTTGCTTCTAAAAGGGATGGATGCTCTTGGCATCTGACTCTGTAGAGTCACTTTTCCCTTTCAGACATACAGCTTAATTCAACACTATAAGGCAGATATTTAAAGAGCCATTAATGTGCTGTCAGGCTAAAAAAAAAAAAGGGGTTTAACTACATTGGAATTTTTGAGTTCTTCTCTTTCAGACAAACCAAGTCCAACCTCATCCTCTGAATTAGTTTCTGAAGTCTCAGGATTTTTTTCTCTTTCTTATATCACTGAGGAATCACTGTTGATTTCATATGTGATCACATCTAAAGACAAAATAATCACTTTCTGTCCTCTACTTTTAAAAGGGAAAATTAATTGAGTTCATGACCTTCAAATGCAAGTACTGCTTCTTCTTTCTCAAGTAAGAAAGAAAAGTCTTCTCTATCCTATTTTGATTAGAGAGTTGCTCTTAAAATAAATAATTGATTTGTTATTTATATTTTTTTAATAGTCAAGACCATGAAGCATTTTTGCCACAAATCACCTCAGGTTCTAGATATGAATCTGCCCGCTTGTTTCAGCAGGTTATCTGCACAGTTCTCAGTTCTTCACTCCTTTGTCTCTGTTCATAATACTTGTAAAATCTATATTTGTGCTATCAAGGGAAATCTGAGAGCTTAATCTGAAAAAAAACAAGAGCAGAGGGAGATCTGCAGTCATGCAGGATGCATAAAAACCTCCATTTCTGCTTTATGCAGTTCTGTCTAGTCTCCATTTTCCTTGTATAATATTTACTGCCTAAGTGGTAAGTGCACTACAGAGGATTGTGTTATCTAAACTGAAGAATTAGAACAAATGAAATAATTGCTATTTGATCTAGAAACATGTATAAAAAGGCATTTTTGTTGCTCCTGGAAAGAAAAATGGAATAATTTTCTCCTGATAAAAGATTAGCTTAGACACTTATCAGAGTAGAGTCTGATTTTAAGTACTCTAGTAATCCTACTTCTTGTTTCCATAAAGCCTTGACCAAGATCTTCTCTGACTCAGTTTCTGCCCAGAAACAATAATTAGAGACTTTTCTGGAAGAGCTATGTGGATGTATCTGTCTTAGAGGATCACCAGTCTATATTTTTCACTTATCTTTCAACTTAAGTATCAAAAAGTACATCACTGAGATATCTTAGATCAAGCTCTGGGCCTTCAGGCATAAAGGAGGCTAGTGAAAGCTTGCAGCTTTTGAGATTTTCGTTATGTTCAGCTTTTCACATTATAAGTGTTTAGTCCATTGCTATTTGTATGTGACTTTCATAAAGATACTCAGTTCGTCTATGATCCTCCACGAGCTAGAAAACTGTTTTCACCTTATGAACAGAAATGTTCCTAGTCTTGTTTGTGTGTAAAGAGACAAAATTAAATCATGTGGAAGAAGAGATAAGTTGCACTGATTCCCTGTGTGGTTATGCATATCATATGTGTAGGTATGAGGCTGAATAGCACTCCTTGAAAAACTAAAAATTTCCAGCTGGAAAACTATTTTATATTTTTTCATTATATAAATAAGTATATGCATATATAAAAATATTTAAATAAATCTCTAATTTGTTACAATACAAAATGAAATCAGAGCTTCAGGTGAAAAATCACTTCATTATTGGTTTGTAATTTATAGCATTTGAATGATTCATCAAAATTATTTCAGAAAATTGGGTTTTATGTTGTAAACATTTCATATAAATCTAGCATGACGTTATTATTGTATTGCTACTCAGAGTCCATATACAACTGGTGTAAAATGCTTGCAGTATGATATGTTTGTTCTGAATGTGTTGACTTTTGACTTGTTCAGTTATTCCCAGCATTTCAAAGGGAAAAAAGAAAAAAGCAAGGAGAGAAGTCACAAAGAGTGACGTGAAATCTGAACTGCATCTTGTAGCTTAAGATATAAATCTCTTTTTGAGATAAACCTCAAACTGAGGAACAAAAACCATGGTTTGTGAAAACAAGACTTCACAGGCTTATACAACCAAAAAAATTTCCAGCAATTCCTATGTCATTTAGTCTCATACACTAAAATGCCTTATTCTTTTTCCTATCATGTCCTAGTCTGTATTGCCTGATATAAAATCCTGATTTTCATAATATATATGACTAACCTACAGGTTGTGTAAGGGTTTTGGCACATGCATACTGTTTCTTTTTATACATATAAAATAATTGCCTTACTATCCATCATACTATAAACTGTGACAAACTGCATGGATGTGTTTCTCCTTTGCTTGTTTTTATCTATAATAATTTAGCTGTTTCCTTTGATCTGGAAATTTTAAAGCCTTCAAAGTCCATGGGTAGCAAGGGGAAGGTTACTCAATGTAACCATGTTACATTTTACTGTCTTGCCTTAAACACAAAACAAAAAAAGGTTGCAAAAAGACCCCCATCTATTACCAAATCAACTCAAAAAACCAAAACTTTTTCAAGTATAACAGTAGTTTTATTAGTCTTCAACTGTTTGGATTTACATGTTATCTGGAAGGTAACTGTTTTAAACCTGATTATAATTTTATTTCAGTCTAACAGGTGTACACATTAATATGGTTTTGTTTGAACAGAAATATCTATTTAACAGTTCAAATAAAAGTGATATTGTCTTAGATAACCTGGGAGTTTCCTTGTTCCAATAACTGCAATTTCATAAACCTTATTTCAGTTACTTTTTTTCTAAGAAATATGAAAGCAGTACTGCAAACATAGTTACTTAAGAGTACTTTTCAGAGTAAATAAAATTCATAGGAAAGTAGTTAATATAGAGCTCTCTGTCTGGAATATAATGAGACCATTACATTTGCCAGTGCACTTTACTGAAAAATCTCTCCAGTCAGAATGTAAGAATGGTTAAAGCTCACAATTTGACTGATCAGGTTTAAAACTTTTTTGTAATCTAAAGGTAAAGATAATTATTTCTTGATATAAATTTAATCTGTTGACAATGGGCACAAATACAAAAAACAAGCATGTACTGGACATCTTTATTGGTATAAATCTAAGCAAACTTCAAATGAAGTAGACATAAAGAAACAGTTGTTTTGTTTTGGTTTAATTTGATTATGTTAATGAAATAATTCGAAAAAAATAGGGTAGTACCTGTGGTACAAGACATTGATAGGAAAGGGAAGAGTGGAAACAGATGAGCACCTGAACAACAGAAATAACAAGAAGGAGAGGACATAAAAGATTAGCACAAGGCAGGTGTGGCATGGACAGATTTGCACACCATCAAACTTGGGGCTCTGTTCCTGTTTGTCAGTGTTTAATATTCCCATCTTTTTAAGTTAAGATATTCTACATGTTTGGTTAAAGGTTTGGTCTAGAAGACAGGGAGGTACTGCCTTGTGATGATTGCTTATCTGGAAATACCAATTTCTATCCTTTATTTGTCTCAGTAAATTCTGATGCTTGCAAATTGTTTCACTTTCATAGTTTGCATTTTCTAGCATATGTCTTAGTATAGAACCTCTGTGTGTATTTTAATGACTGTATAGTGTTGGTAGGCTGTATGGATTGTCTGGCAAGACTTTTACTGGAGGATGTTTTGTGTAAACTTTGATGGATTTGGGGGTTTTGTTTATTGCCAAAAAACTAGAAGAAAAAAAAAGGAAAAGTAGTTTTGAGGAAAAGAGTTGATTTAAATAGTTCTAGAAAATTAACTTGAAGCAGTTGTTCCATACATGCTCAGCTTGAGGACTGAGTTTTCTAAAGAAGCATGTTTTACAAAGATTGGACATGTTAGAAGATCAGACACTACTGGACATAAAGTTATCTTCAATCTAGAATAGAAACAGCAAAGTCCCTTTGTGGTGATTCCTAATTTGAAGGAAATCTCTGGAAAGTCTCTTGAAAGGAGACGTGGTTGGGATTCCTCCATCAAAATTCATGTCTAATCCCAGAAAATGTGGGTACTCTGCAGTAAGTGCAAATCTCTGTCAAGGTAAACACCTCCCTGAGCAAGTGGAAACAGTACTGAGAGTTGTTTTGAGATGTTAGGGCTTAAAATTCAAGTTCAACTAAGGAAAAACTATGCTGGCAGAAGACATTCACCCCCAAAACTGAGTCCAACACTAAAAGAAACTGAAAGAAAATGAACAGAAAAAATTATGTGTCCTACGCTGAGCATTTCTTCAAAATCAAACTCTAACTGAAAACCATTACTTTAAAGGATCTCTAACACTAATCAAATGTTAAAACCCCTACAGAAGTTTTCATTAAAAATGGAATATATTTTCAGTATTTTACAGGCTATTCCTAACTTCTAGTCCAAGGATGTGAGCCATGGCAAATTTGTTCAAGTTTTTTTCCTATGACAAAACTGTGGTAAAATTGTAAATGTTTTAGCACTGAAAACAGTAAGAAAATAGTTGCAATATGTAACATGTTTTACTGCTCTTATTTTCCCAACTTTTGCATTTGACTCTAGCTCTGATGCCACACATAGCCAAATTATATTTATTTTTGTCATTGTAGAAGTATGGTGGTGTACTTTAGTAGGAGCTTAAACTGTGAATATACCAATGCCTTGAACCACTTAGAATGTACAAGTGTTTTTTTTCAGTAAACCAATTCCTTAATGTCAAATAGGCAGATTGAACTTTGCATCTCTTTCCCAAGAACTTATTTTCTATATTGTCCAGAAGGTCTACACTCATCTTTTATATAAGTAAGCAATGAAGATAGGAGATAATACCCTAGTTTTCTCTGACTCCTTTACGTTCCCTATATTTCCTTTATTTTTTTTAGTAATTTTTATGTGATACCACATCCCACACCATTCTTTTCTTCCTGGTTTTGAAGAGCACTAAACTGTTATTTGCCCTTCCACATGATAACACCCTTTACACTTGTCGTAGTTATGAAGGAGGTGCCTCCTTAACATACTTATTTCTCACCTCCGTGAGTTAATATGGGGCTTACATTTTTTTATGAAAGTACCATCACTTTATGTTTTTTTTAAATGGTGTCTCTATTTTTCCAGGTTAAGGAGCACTGATAAGGATGTCATGCGGGGAAATTCCTAAGAACACATCTAAATAAACTTTGAATTATAATTAACAAATTGTTTCTGAGTTTTAATTACAGCTATTTTGGTCTTTTTGTTTTGGTATCTTAAAGCAACCTTTAATGATCTGTGGTGTTTTCACTACACTAGTGATTGCAGAATTGAACTATCCAGTTGTGATTTTCCTTGTTTTTTTCTCCCACAAACCTTTAAATTCATATCAGGATGTTTAACGTTCCTGTACAAATGTATGCACTCTACATATCTTTTAAGCTAAGGTAAATCAGTAGCGTAAGTGGGCCCTTTCCTCTCTCTTAACACCAGAAAATATCAAACTTTATTTGTTTAAATAAAAAAGCACATTTGTCTTTGATGTGAGTGATAGAGATGTTTCTAATTCTATATGAGAAGATATCTGTCTTTTCAAAGAGGCCTCTACACTAACGCTATACCTTGATTTGTTCTAGCCTGCCTCAAACAGTCACTTATTTGTTTGCATTCAGTCCAGGTGCAAGTTGAAACTGCTAAGAGCTGGTAGTGTTTGTTCCATTGTGATCATTATTCAGCCTGATATTTAATTATATTTCCATGTGGATTTGTAATGTGGTTTAATAGTTTTATTTTACTCCTGTGATTATTTTCTGTTTGTTCTAATTTCTTTTTGGCTCTTTCTTGACCTTGAGGTGAAAAAACACAGAAGATATATTCCCTCAATTTAATGCCAGTCTGAGGTGTTTCTCCTGCATCATCAGATCAATGAAAAGTAAATAGCCTACACTTCTTGTTTTACAGTGCAGTATTGATCTTTCTGTGGCTTTTGCTTTCCTTTTTCCCTGTGTCTTGTGTCTTTCAACCCCTGGGACTGAACTGATTGCCATAGATTGGACAAGCTAACAAGCGCATGATAAGGAACTAGTGTTTTGTGGTATACTCACATTCTCATGTCTGGTATATAAAGCCTGGACCTCTGCATTTAAAGAGAGGTGCCATTTTGTGTATGGCACAAGTCACTATGAAAAAGAGCCACAGGGAAGGCACCGGAGCAGCAGAGGATTTTCTTCTCCACACTGATCTTTTATTCCTACAGCTGGTGCCAAGCTTGGTGAGGACATTAGTCCTCTGAAAAATAAGACAAGTAGCCTGTGGGGAATGCCAAAAGCTGCTTTTTTCTATGGCGATAGATGGGATGGTGGCAGCCCGTGGGTAAGTCTGAACTCGATCTTATAACAACTGTGATATGTGTGTCAAGTCCTATTTAAATTTCGAGCAGCAGAGACCTGTGCAGAAAGTTTTAGAGATTAAATGAATATATAGAATTTCTAATTGGAAATGGGACAGTTGGCATCATGTAGTGAGTATATTTTGTAGTTCAAAATAGGACTGAGGAAAGCTGAAGTCAGTACTTTAGTAAATAAACTGAATTAATCTAGTAACTTTGGATGGGCTGGGATTTTTATGTTTATTTTTTTCCAAATGTTGTGAAAAATATTTTCCCTTTAAAAAAACTAAAGTTTGATGACAAAACCTTGGGTTTTCATGCTTAGGAATAGTGCCTGTAGTGTCTAGGGGTCCTCAAGTGCTACACAGATTAAGAAATCAAATCTCTTTCAATTTTGTCTCTGGGTCCTTAACTGTGCAAAGTGATATCTGGTACTGAAAAGTGGTCAAATAAATAATTGATATTATAATACATGCTAGGCAGTGTATTGTTTCTTTCAGGGAAATAGGTATTTGTGCTGTGCAGTTTAGCAGTCGTCTGATGTTGCTTCAGGTTTGTGAGAATGCTGTTCCTGTCTCCAGGTGCTTATTAGTCCTTATTGCTGTTGGATTGCTACCATATTATTCTGTTGTAAATTAGTCTCACATAGCTTTCCATGCACTTAAGTTGGTTACTGAGTATATATTCACTCAATATAGCATGTTCCAAAGCATTATAAAGCATAAAAGAATCTACACAGTCTGTACAGAATACTTGCTATTTAATCTGTAATCCAGCAAAGGGACTCCTCCTCATTATTATTATTATTTTGTTTATAGCTACTAGTGTCTTACATATATATCTGTGAATATGCTAATTTTACATTTTTTATTATCATGTTATAGTAGCTAATAGAAGGCCTTCTGTGCTAATACAATAGTAAACTGAATTCTGTATTTCTATATTCTTATTAGCAGTACAGTGATATACGAGTTTCATATTTCCCATGGACACCACTGCAATGCGGTTTGTTGGCAGTATTTTCTGCTGTACACTTCTGTAATGTGGATCTTTGTTGTTTAATGTGTTTTTTAAAAGTCAGTGTACACTACACAAATTATGCTTAATGTAGGAGCTATTCGATCTCTTTCCAGTTTTATGACATTTTACACTTCTTGGAGCTAGATGATTGTTCTAACCCAAGCTATTATGTAATCCTTAGGGTAACCCTTCTGCTGATTTGAACGCTATTAATTTTCTATTATGTGTGCTAAAGATGTTCTACAGTGTGAAGCTCACCTGCATTATTGAGTCAATGACCAATTGCAGAGTTACTCTGTGGCAGTTGGAGCTTAACTCAACCCTTTGGGATCTCATTTATTATTTGCAGATATTGATTCTGGAAAAAGAAAAGGCTAAGATGTGTGAATCTAATACTGAATTAGACCTAGCCTACAGCTGTTAACTCCTAATGGTCTGCTTACTATATGTGTGCCAACTGAAGCTTGTATTTCTTTATGTTTTCATGTACAATAAGGTATTTGCTGCTACTTCATAAATATTTAAAATCTTCAGTGTAACCTGCTTAGTCATATAGCATCAGCTCAGATACTTGCTGTATTGAAATTCAGGTCAGTCTTAATTATTTTCCTGATTTTTTATTAATAGAATATGGAGATTAAGAAAATACTTTAGGCAATCAAGTTTAGTGCTATGTTTTGCATAATTTGCACAAGAATCTGCAGTAGAAAACTGATATAAAAATATGCTCTAATTCCCTAGGGACAATAGTGCTTTGTGCTTGTGAATTTGTCTTTAGGACAAGGGCCATAGTTGTATAGCAGAAACTAATCAAGTAAGAATATAATCTTCCATTTTCTCCTGTCATATTACCAATATGATGACTCTCCATATCTACTTCTTGCTGTAATAACCTAATATAATCATAGCAAGAATCATGGTAAGTACTTTTTCTTTTCTCACTCCATTTTGATCATCTCTTTGCCCATTAATTTATCTGAACATGAACTAAAAAGCTTTTGAAAGTTCTGTGGAGTTGATTTGCTGGTGTTCCTTACTCAGCTAAATGCCCTTTATCATGGACAGTAAAAGTCTAACCGATCAATCATAATCAATTATTTGATTAACCCCAAATCAGTAATAGATGAGGTATCATACAAACCAGAGAAATGTATATCTTTTAGACAGGAAAAGCACAGGAAAGAAATGAGGGGAAGGAGGATTTGAAAAAGCCTGGTAAACAAAACCTGCCCATATTCTTCAGTAATGTGACTGTTAATAAAAAAGATACCACAGAGACAATATTGTCTGGCAGAAGAGTGAAGTATTTAGGTGACTCTACTTTTAGAGACATATCAGTGTGCATTTTCAGGCTATATTAAGGGTTCCTATGCTTTTTAATTGATTATTCACTATGAGCATTCTATAGTCTAAAGCTGTCTTGCACTGTCTAGTTTCTCTCAAGTCCAAGCAAAGAGTACAATGCAGTAGTTTATGCACTTATTAATATTTAGATAGAAAAGGGGTACAGAGATAAATGCAGTTAGAAGTGGTACTGCCCTGGCAAGTGGCAGGGAACATATCCCCTTCAGTAACTTTAAATTCTGTTTACAGTTAAGTATGAAGATAACTGGTAATAAGAGACAGCAAACAGCTTTTTCTCAAAGTAGCTTAAAAATAGCTTTCCTGAAGTCAAATCATCATATTCAAACTGGCCTTCTAATTTAGTTATTTGTTATAGGCAATAAGGAAGTATCCTTTATCTGACTTTGTATTCAGTGTCAAAGGCCACATGGAAGCATAAACCTGTGCATTTCCTCAGATTGGGGAAACTGTAACCTGGGGTGGGATTACATTTAAAATGAATCAAATTTCAGCACTGAAGAGTCATCTTTAGTGTTAGCTGGTACAGCAGGCAAGAGACAGAAGCAGAGTGTACTTAGTCACAGAAATCCTCTCCAGGTCTGCAATGCCTTTCAAAATGATGCTGCTGCAGGTCAGGTGGAAACACGCTTTTCAGCCGGTTAATGTAGCAGTGCAAGACTGCACAATAATCACTGCAAAGTGCCTAAAGCATAAGGAAAAAATCAGCCAGAGAGCAAAATTGTTACAGCCTGCTCAGAAACATGTCTATAAACTTTAACTCAAGTTCTGCGAAAGACTTGTTGGCAGAGGTGTTGGAACGCTGTCAAGCAATGCTACTTGAAATCTCATGAGCAGTAGTGGACATGGTCACATTTAACCCTGGTCAATTGTCGGCAGAGTGCAGCTCTAGGCTCTGATGTCCTACTTTGGATGTGAGGCAGTGCATTAACATGACTAAGGTGCTGCTCTCCCTTTGTGGGTTTTCCAGCAAATCTCTGGACCCAATAAGCATACATACAGCTACTGCACAGACTAAGTCTCTTCATAAAGTGAAGCTATAAATGTTCTCTCTTTAAATGATCCAGAGAGCTTTCTGTCTTTTCATAAAAGCCTAGTGATGAGAATACTTGGCTACAATATGCTTGTGTATGTATTCAATTCTCTTCTCATTTAGATGTTGGACATGTCTCTCAATTAATGATTTGAGTACTAAGACCAGGATAATTGGGATTTAGTCTTGAAGAGCCTTTCATAGGGTACTGAGGTTCCTGCCCATCAGTGTAGAGACTCAGTGCATTTCTACATTTCTAAAAGAGGGATGAGAGATCTGGTGCCTTATAGTATATATATATAGGTATATATATACTATATATGTATATATGTATATGTAGTATATATATATGTATATGCACACACTATATATTCCACCCATAAAGGTGAAAGAGTTAATATCATTATGTGCAAGCTTGCATTCTGTATATGGTAAGATCAACTTAGTTTTGTTAAATACAAATGGATTTTAAAGAATTTAACCCACAAATCAATTTCCCTCAGGAGTAATTCCTATCTAAACATGATTAAAAAAAAAAAAAAATCCTTGATAAACCAAAACAAATTATCAAATGCCTTAAAAATATTTTGAAAACATCAGCACTGTCACTGGTAAAATCACCAGTCTTTCCCTGGTGGCTGAAATGGGATAAACTCTTTTCCCTATACTTTGTAAGGTGTCTTAAAGCAATGAAAATCATGCAGGATTTTCAGCCTGAATGGTTTAAGCAAAATAAAATTTTCTTAAAAGCTGAAAACCAGATACTGTGTAAGCATTAGGTAACTCAAAGGAAAAGAAGAACAGAACCACTGCCTTATAACTTCTCCAGCTGCAGTTACTTCTTTGAATGGAAGAATGTCATCCAGGATTTTGAAGGGCATTTACATTGTAATGCATGTAGTCAAACACGTTTCAAATTGTTTCCAAACATACAGTTAAAAACACAGACTAATGTGTGATAGCCATGTTTTAAGGCAGTTAATCCTCAGTAAAGCTACTAAGTAGAAAAATTATTCTGTGAGATGCTGAGAATTCATTTCCAAAAGTGTGGCATAGTCCCCTATTTATTTCTTACTTTACAATGACTATCTTCACTATCAACAAAAAGAGTTAAATTAAATTAATTAAAAAAAAAGTCTTTATGTAGATTCTTAAAGAAAAATATTTTTTGTTAATCAATAATATTTCTTATTTACAGTTCATCAGATTCTTATAATTCTTCCTATCATTGCAACACTTTCAGTTAAATAATTTATTCCCATATAAAGTTTGCTAAAACATTACTTGGAAAAGCTGGAAGTCATAAGAAATACTGAAAATTCTTAAGTATGAGTTTTGTGTGTGTTCAGCTGTTAGGGCTTAGAATGCATACAGTGATTTTTATTTGAGAACTAATGGTTGATACAGATTTTATGCCCATGTTCATATAATAAATTTACCAACTTTTATGTTATTTTAAGCAATAATAATCTACCAGAGACACTTCTTTCCCATTTCTCCTGTCCATGAACAGGTACATTCAAACTCTAATAAAAATTAGTAGAGATCCACAGAAGACAAGGATTCTACCGGCTACAAGTCAAGTGTACATATTTGTCTTGCAGATTTCTCCTTAAAACTTTTTTTTTTTGGCTAATGCTCTTGATTCCCATTTTTAATGTCAAATAAGAAGAAAATTCAAACTAAATTTGTGAAATAGATTTAAAAGATAAAAGTAGAAAGTCTATAAAGTTTCATAATTTTTCCTTTTTTCTCTTCGGAATCTTGCCATGCATAATTCTGGCAGAAAACACAATAAAACAGTACTCAACCCAGGTTCCTTTGAACATTTTGGGTGCTCAGATATACTAAAGAATTAAAAAGCCAAAGAGAAGGACACTTCTTTCCTGATTCTGACTATTTCTTGACAAGAGATGAGTCTGCTGTCCAGTACAGACCAGCAGAGCTGGAAAGTGTAGTATGGACATGGACATGGACATGGACGTGGAAAGGACATTCCATGAGTCCAAACTGGGCAGTGGTGGGAACCTCAGAACTCTGCCCTTCCCTGATCCTGGAAAAGGTATCTTCATAACAAGTGAGATGTGGTTCATCAATAAGATAGTTGCTATCTTTTTTAATCTAAAAATTGGGTATTGTATTCCAAAATCACATTGACTCCTCACGGAAGAAAAAGAAAAATAAGTAATAAGGGTATAAAGCAAGACACTGACTACATTCAAGCTTTTATCGTATTTTTGTATGCAGTACTTCTTGACTGATGCAAGTTACAATTTTTTGCTTTACAAGTTGATTCAAAGACAGTCAGAATGAAAGACTAGTAAGATATAATATTAAAATACAGTGTATTTAAAATATTACAATGTTGTTCTAAACTTCAGTGTGTAGGTCTGAGCTTCAGAGTTTGGAGTGAGCATTCTAATTAGGATACTTTCTTCAGCACTTATTTGACTACAAGTAACATACAATATCAGGAATTTCTTCTGATATTCATTGGAAGTGAACATTACAGTCAGCTGATGAAATATTCCCTCCTATATGCACTCTTTCCCATCCCTCTTCTTGTTTAGAAAAATATTGTTTTGTGGATTGCAATGTATCATGATCTGAGCCACGGTGTCTGTTCCAGGTTAGTCAAGGCCTTGACAAAATTAGATTATGTAAGGGTGTAATGAAAAGAGCTGTAGCTAGAGCATTTACAAGAGCCAGGCTGACATATTAGTTGCTTTTATATGTTTTGAGGCAATGGAGATATTCTTACATGATAATGTTCTCTGCTCTTGCTTTAGTTTGTAATTACCATCAGATGTAATTTAGAATAATACAGTGATATAAAATTTCCTTAGATTAAGTTTTATTGTAGATGAAATTTTACATAAATGGTGACAGTATTAATGTCATAAATGCAAGATTCTGAAATTGTACATGTCAGATCTAACTTGTCTATGAACTCACTTTCTATTTAATACATTTTTAATACTATAGAATATTTTGAAGCGTTAGAAAATGTTGGCAAGTGGGAAGACAAGCTATGAAAGAAAGAGCACAAAATTCTCCTTCATTACACTAGTTTAATTAAGGTCAGAATCTGATCTTAATATTGAAAATTATGAAAATCAATGATCTTTGAGCAAAAAAAAAAAACAACTTAAGTGGGAAGTGTCTTGAAGATGTACTTTTTTTCTACTACTTATGGATGTACAGTTGTTCAATCTAACTTTAAAAGCACAGAGTATTTCTGTGGGCTAAAGCCCTTTTATTTGCTTCCCACTGAAGATCACACATGGAAGGCGAACAGAGGGGGCTGAAGCAAGCCAGAGATATTACCTGCATCCACTGGGAGATGCTCCAGAGTTTATCTTGATTCTAAATGGTAAAATATCTTTAAAAACATAGTCTTTTGAAGCCCAAAAAGGCCTAAAAAAAACTGTTTAGAGACAGAGTTTTAAGCCTTTAAACAGCAAAGGTATTTATTACAACGTTGGGGAACCCCCAGCTTGCGCTGGACAGAGAGTTCCAAGTTGTTAGTACAAAGCCAGGTAATTTATACAATTTTCAGGAGAGGTTACAACATCTTCACATACATATTCATATGATTGCAACATGTAGTTATAATATTCATTACAGGCGGATTCGGGGCGGTGTCTGGGCAGAGTCTGGGCGGAGTCATCTTTTGGGGAGATATTTTGGGGTCTTCTGGGGGTCTCTGAATGAAGTAAGAAGTCTTCCTCAGGCCTGAACTTTTTACCTTTCTTGATTTTGCTGACTCCACAGGGGTGTTGCCAGACAATTTTGGACTGAAGCTCTTACTGTCACCTCTTATCTACCACTTTTGTAATTTATGTTCTTTTTGGTACTCTCTGTGTTTTTCCTATCTGCTAGTTCTTTACTTTCTGTTCTTTTCATTGCTGTGTGTGCATTCTTTTGGGTTGAGAGCAAGATCCTCATTCTGAGTTAACCTAAACAGGAGTTAACCTTTTCGGGGCCTTGCTCTGTTTCACTTTGATACTGAAAACAAAATGTAATATCATCAGACAGAGAGGTAGTTTGGTAAAGTGGAAGAAGAATAATTAAATAGACACTCTATATATTTCTTTTCCCTTATTATTTGCACTATTCTGATTTTACTATACACCACCTCAGAAAACAACATGATATATCATTATTCTCACATAATTATGGTAATAAAACATTCCCATCTCAGTCCTCATGAAAGAATCTGCCAGAGCAGTTATGTTATCCACTGCATTGTAATATTTGTAGTTAGAACATGGTAGGTGTTTTTACAAAAGTTTTGAATCAGTCTTTTGGGTTTTTTTTATAGTCTTCACAAATGTAGCATTAGATTGTGAAATATTTGGGGTCTTATAGCTCTGGGAAACTCTATAGCTGCCAAAACGAAAAAAAAAAAAAACCAGTGTTACCTTTTCATAAACTTACCCATTGGGGAAAAAAATAGGGTAATCATAGTATTTAGTTATAGTTACATGATACTTTATAAACAAGTAACATTAATTACAGTGTTACATTTTCTCCCCAGGAACCAGGCAGTCTGAAACTTACTCCTTAGAGTCTTTGATTAGAATTACCTTATATACTAGTTTCAACAAAATGTCTTATGAATTATAATGGTCAGTCTCATTTTGTAGATTCTTGTGTGATACTTTTATTATTGCTTTGGGTATTTTAGCAACCCAAAAGTCAGCTAACCTCTTTTAGCTCTTGTTTGAACATTCAGCTACACACTCAACCCTACTGGGAATGAACAGGGGAGATGGCTATTTTAGACCAAACAAGTACAAACCACACGTGCCAATTCAAATCTTCCAGAACTGACAAAGTGACAGAAAAATACAGATTTCTAACCTGTGTTTTGCAAGAGCAAAATAAAACATTTTCTGGTGGATTGCAGTTTTGGGATGTTTAGATAACATTCATCAAGGAAAAAAGCTCCCAAAAATCTGCTCCTTGAGAAGAGAAAGTATTGTGTCTGAGGAAAGAGACCATTGAAGATCCAGAAAACAGAGAGCAGAGTTTGATAGGACAGTTTGATAGCTGTTTTGACAGGACAGTTTACTGTGAGAAAAAAATATATTAATCTGATATCATTTACAAAAGTTTTGTGTTTCTATGTTAGAGAGCAAGCAGAGAGTTTGTCTGTTGTTCAGCCTTTAGTTTTGTAGTGATCTCAGTGCACTTGTTTATCTTGAGCAAGGACTTTAATTATAGGAAGGCTACTGCTTTAAGCACTTGAATTTTCTGTAGAATAAGTATGTATTCACCTGTGTAGGTGCACAAGGTGTATATGTCTATTTGCTTGTCATTTCAAACCCCCTCACAAATGCAATTTCTGTAAGTTAATCTTCTGCAGGGGTAGCTCCTTCAGAAACAGAACACAGAGAAGAAAACCCTCTGCCTTGGCAAGGGGATACTTGTAAAAGTTTTCCTTCATGGTTCAAGGTAGAAACTGAATTATCTCAGTAGTGTACATTTAAAACTACATTTGTTCTAAGCTATTAAGAGTCTTGTAAGTGTACTAGATAGGAATGAGCAACCTTTGGGGGTGAATCAGAACTGTGATCATGTCTCCCTATAACTTATTCATTCACTCTTACATTTATTCTTGAAAACCTATAATTTATTCATCTTGAAAAGCATTAAAGTATAAACAGAGGCAAGAGCAGGAGGCTTCTGAAGTCTAATCCTGATAAGATACATATTCATTCTGTACCCCTGGGTTAGTCCCTCAAGTTCCAAAGATGAATTTACACATCTGTACAGTATAGGTGATTTCTCTGAAGTACTGGGGAGATGTTTGTGATACACTTTAAAGATCAATAAATAAGTTAATGTCAAGATTTTTTTTTTCTTGGTCTCAAATGTATCAGTAAATTCTTCTCACTCTGGGAAAGGAGGAATGGCAGTTTCTCTGCCCAGTCACTCAGAAGGACACTAGTTTATCACATGAAATTGTGGTATATTTAATATTAGTGATGCTAAGAGTCTGAATTCTTATTCACCTGAATGTGTGTTCTTGAGGAAGAATATGACTAAAAAGAAAATGTTCCTCAGTTTCCAATGGATCTTTTCCTACATTTTTAGTGGAAGTTACGAGCAAATAGAACAGATCTTTATTCTCTGAGATACTGGAAGAGCTTTATGCTGTGGTCAGAAATGGTCTAGTTGGAGTGAATCTCTCAAGAAGAACATCATGACCTGCACCTTTATCCTCTATCCCCAGTTCTCTTAATTTTCCTTGTATACATTTTTCCTTCAGTCCTATTTACAGCCAGACAATAATTGAAGAACCTTCTTATGTTGCTCAGAAAGGACAATCTGGCTCCTAAAATGAGTCATGCAGCAGAGAATGCTGTGAAGTTACAGCCAGCTGAGATTTAAAAGCATGCAAATGATGGTTTTAGATTCAATTTCAGTAAGACTCATCCAGTACTTGGATTTCAAGTCTGTTTTAATTATTGCTTGATTTTGGCACTGTTTTCACACTGCCCCACATAATTAAAACTAAAAACAGTAGAGTTGCCTTCAATGCTGAATTATAAATTTAATTTTGACCTTGGAATCTGTCTTATGACTAACTATTCCACATTTCAGGTTCTTTTATCAAAGATACAGAATGACTTCAAGTAACATATAAGCAAAAAGCTTGTGATCAAGTTTTTTTGTTTTCTGTTCTGCATTAGTAGAATTGGTTTGTTAATAAAATACAGTGATCTGAAACATACCAAGTATATCAAACATGTTTCACTAAGAATCGATATAAAAAATGTCTATATCTACTAAGATGAAAAAAAAAAGGCTTAATTATATGCATAGTTGAATTTGGCAGGATTATTCTTTTGAAAAAGGTTATTCATTATTTCAAGTGTTTGCAAGGTTAATGTATTTCTGATTAAATATCTATGCTAGGTGTTGTTTACAGCATCTGTTGTTAAAACTGCAACAGTTATTTTCTAATTATTTGTCTGAAAGTTTATTTTCATGTTTTATATTCCATGGAAGTGACCTAATAAAAGATTTTGTTTCAAGAACTCTGTCATTTAGCATACTAGTTAATGATGGGCAATTTTTTAATTTGTAGTAAATTTAGGATTTTTGTATGGGAAAAAATACTGTCAGTGAAGACTCTTATTGTTTTGCGTGGGTGGCTGTATAATTCTCAAAAACTATGTTGCTGCACCTTAGAGAAATTTGTTTTACAAGTAACAGATGTAAATCTCCTGCAAATGAAAGTACTGCTCATAGAAGTTTAAATTTATTCTACCTTGCACAGCAGAGCTGATCTCTACAAATAATATTATAATTTTCTTTTATAAACATTTTGGAAAAAGAAAATTGTTGGTTTAACACAGTAACATACTGTATTTTCATTGCTCAAAGAATTAGATTGATTGTAGTGGCATCTAAGATTGATAATACATATATTTCTATTATGACATCCATTGATTTAGTGCTAGACTGCAGAGAAATCCTTCCTTAAATGCATCCTTGTATAAAATACTGACCTAGAGAACTTCATTATTCAAGCTGGAGAGACAGTCACTACTTAACTGTAATAAACGGTTTCTGTGTTACATTGAGAATACTTTGGAAAATATGAGAGTTGTCAAATCTCTTGAAAATCCTGTCTTTATAGTACACATGACACTAAAGCTATGGCTGTAATTTCTGTTAATAAAAGCAAAGTCACAGGCAGATGTGAAGGATATCATGGTATACAGACAGGAAGCTAAGAAAAATGAGTACTTTGTTAAGAAGCAGAAAAAGACAGGCCAGTGACCTTGGGAAGGTTTAATAGATATGACTTTTTTTTTTTTTTAACTAATATGGGGAAAATAAGGGTAATCCAAAGAAATATAAAGTTAGCATGTAAAATTTGGTAATGTGAATTAAAATTTGTCATTATGTTCCAAAACAAAATCTGCTAATATATAAAAGAAAAATTACAATAATTATCAGAAGCACAGGAAAGTCTGAGCGACCCAAAATTTTCAATACTATTTCAGAGCTTGTGTCATGCCAATGCCTACTTAAGATTAATTCTCCAATATTTGAATGATTCTTCTACCAAAGTGACTCTTTGGACTGGAATGAATAAAAAAAGTACTGCAGCAGCAGTAACTGTGATGTTTACTCCACTTCATGTAGAACCAAAAGTAATTGGTAGGATTTTACCACTCATGATGTAAAAGGAATGATATTTCAGTTGTCCAGAAAGCACAACCATAATTTTCAAGAAGATAAAGGGATGATCAAATTTTGTTGAAAGCCACTTATGAGTTAGGTATCTAATTTATATTCCCTTTTAATATCCTTATATCAACTTATGTCTTTGTACATACATGTGTAGAAATAAAATCAATTATGTTCTTGGGACTGTGAAATAAATGCATGTAGCAGGCATCTCTTATCTGTCCATGACCAAAATCTTAGCTTAGACTTCACCTTCTCTTGCCCCACAGGCTATGCATTCTGGTTTACTCAGAAAAGTAAAATAAACTTACAAAACGGAATCATAATTAAGTGAACACATATAGAGAAATGGCAAAAAAATATGTGTTTTATATTGTAAAATTCATGCAATTTCAATCTGAGTCCACATGCTGAAATGCATCATTTAATGATAATTTTTCATTTTCATCCATGGAATTTAATAATAGCATATTGTAAGCTTCTAACACATAACCATAGACAAGTTTGACTCTGCTTGTCACTTATAGTACTGTGTGATCTGTGTATCATGAATGAAGATATAATCAAACTGGATATCACAGCAACAGGAAATCTTAATTTTGCTTTTTGTATCTGTGAGAAATAAAAGAATATGGTTTTATTACAAGCAAATAGTTCATTAACTCAAGAATTATTTTCTTTAGGTGCAATGTAGAAGTTGTAAGGTATCAGGTCCTGTCTGGAACTGATGTCAGGGGCAACCTGTGGCCGGGAATAGGGAACTATGAAAGCAGATAAAGATATGGCTGAAACGGGCCCCTGCCACGTGGCAAAATTCTTTGTGTGCAGAAGAAAGGGGTCATTTTGACCAGGAGACCCGGTCTCCCTACACAGGGGGGCATACCAAATCCAATCAGAAGAAGAGGCCCACTCCTCTCATTATGCTAACAAGGCAGGACTCTAAGAATACATAAAAAGCGTGATTTTTGGGAGGGAGGGTGTGCTTTTCGGAGCTTCTTGGCCGGAGCACCCAGCACATGCTGAAATAGAAACTTTCCTTCTCCTGCTAAACTTCTTTATCTCACAGATATTTGTATTTTCACTAAATTGAATAAAAAGAGATTTTTCTTACAGTATTAAAGAATGATACATATATAAACCTTATAAAGAACTTTCTTTTGAAGAGTTACTTTGGAACACAGTTTCATGCAAGACAAAGGTCTACCTTTTTAGACTCTGATGCTCATCTACTAGGGCACTTCAGTGTCTTTAAGGTAGAAATCCTGTCTTGCTCCAGACCACAAAGGTCTGTTTCAGTGTCTTCACTTTTCTGCAAGTTTCTCTAATTATGATTATTGCACTGAGTTTATTGCCACATTTCTGTCATTTGGTCCTTCCCCCCCCCCCCCCCCCCCCGCCG
>VWZF01000654.1:74945-108869 GCA_013396755.1 Sclerurus mexicanus
AACAGTGAAACTTATTGCCAGCAGATATCACAAGCAGAAGTGTCCTGAAGTTTAAGAGACAAAAAGCCACAAGCAGACTAAAGTTTAAGGAACTGTAGTCTTGGAAAGAGGGGCAAACATGGTCTTAGGTAGTTTTAGGGGTTTGAAGATAAAGAATCAAGCTGGTTGGGCAAGTTAGCAAATGCAACTGTGCAAGGACAATAAAAAGTCTGCAGATATGCAGGCCTTTTGGGGGGAAATATCCATATCAAAGAAGGTGCTGTCAGAGTGCTTCACTTGGTAATTTAGGTTAAATATAATAGATTTCTTTTTTTTTTTTTTTAATGAAACTGTAGATATCATTATGTCTGATCAAGAAGCCCCAAACTTTTTGCTTCATTCAGTTAAATACTCCAGGGAACTGTTTGCTTGTGATGTTTAGTAGAATTGAAGTCATGTACAAGGTTTTCCTGCACAGTAAAGAATTTGATCCTCCAAACTGAAGCCCTGGTTTCTGGGTATGCCTGAAGGAATATAAGGATTTATTTTTGGTTTTTTTTTTTTTTCAGATTCTGAGTAAAACCAAAAATACTGTCCTCTGAAGTCTCTATAATAAGTTGAAATGAAATGTATTCCATACCCACAAATCCCAGCAGGCATAACTGGGACTTTACAGCCTCTTACAGGTAGTTTTTTCATTCAGATCAAGATACAAAGCATGTGAAGAAGGAGTCAGTTCTTCATTCTGGACAGGCTTTCTGCAAAACAATAATACTGAGGTTCCTTGGGGTGAAATCCTGTTGCCTTTGTAAGGTGACTTGTATAATTAAGTTCAAATTGCTAATAAACACAATGAACAGAAGGTACTGGTATGATTTTACTATGTATTTACTATGTATCAGGCAAAAATAACTCTTGCATAGGGATTGTAAATTTTGTATTCTGCTCCACTTTAATTACTTTTTAATCTAGAACACTGTTGTCATTTTTCAGTAAGGACAGCTTTGAAACAAAAATGAAAAAAAGTCTTTAAAAGTGAAATTATGCCACCTTCATTAACTTTTTTAAAAAATACAGACTGAAAGTGTTTTCAAAATTGTTTTTGAAAGGTGATAACTTCTGCTTAGGCTTGTTTAGTGCAAGTAAAAATACACAGGTAGGTAAAATAGTGTGCAGTCTTTATTTTCTTTTTTTTTATTCAAGAGTGTCTCTGATAATCTGCCCCATAAAAAGGAAGAAATCTGAGTAATAAGTCATCTGACATTGTATTAGAATTGTCAATACTAATCAGAATTATTGGTCAATAGTAATCAGAATTATGATGAAAGAGGGAAAAATATCTCTCTTTTATGTCTCATAATTGAGTTTAATCCTTACCTTGCTGATTTTATATTTGAATGTATTTTTTAAGTTGCCTAACCTCTTTGCTCCTAGACTGACTCCTGTTTGGTGACCTTGCCTTAAAACAGAGTTCACATTAACAAATTGGAGGTCATACAGCTCAAAGTGCATTATTTGTGTTTTAACAATTTAATAACAAGGTGAAGTGGAGCACTCTAGAGGATGGTTATAATAACTTTATTTCTCTTTCATTATTAAGACCTCTTAAGATAATTGTTTTCAAAATGATAATATGAGCTTTTAAGAACTTCCAGCCCAAGCACTGATTTATGCTGCCTGTGATTCCATTTCTGCTCTGTTTCACACTGCGTTAATTTTGATTAAGTTTATTATGTTTGAGACCTCTTAAGGGATTTATTTAAAATTCTTCTCTTGATTAGACACATACTGTATACTTTTACTGCTGTAACAATATCTATTTTTTTTTCCCAAAGATAACAAGATCTGAGTTATGGCTGTAATGTTGTTCCACAGAGTGCCTATATCAAGTCTCTTAGCGATATTAATATGTTGCTGTAATTATTTTTTGATGCATGTTAAACATATAGGATTTTATCATGAAAGATATGTTTAACATAAAGGGTTAGTGAAGTGAATCCCAGGCACATATTTTATATTGAATGCTTCTTTTAGGCACTATAAAAGATGAGATAAAATTCAAATTAGGAATTAAATATGTTTTTAAAGGATTTAGTGAAGTGAGTACATCAGAGTAACACATGCAGAAGTTTAATTTACCAAACAGCAATTTGTGGACTTCAGTAAGGCTTTTCTTAAAGCCACTAAATTTTTGCTTGATTTTAAGTCTTTAAAATAAAAGACAGCTGCACAATAGATATTTCTTAGTTGATAATAAAAGCATGTTTCATTATTATTATTAGCTACTGGTAAAATGCATATTGAATTAATTATCCATAACAGTGGTCTATGTTTTCTATATGTAGATGTAAAAAATATTTGATAGAATGAAAATCTAACAGACAATGTTACAGAATAGAATAGTTTCTCTCCTAGGATTATAAATTAGCAAAATTAATGTAATGTATTGCGTATGGATAAAATATAGCTTAATTTTAGAGAAAGGAGAAAAAAAAAGATGGATAGGCTGAGCTATGTTTTATTCTTAGGCTAAAACCATATTCTCATCTTTTGACTTTGACTCCTCTCATAGTTATTTGATGTTGTTCTTGATACTTCATTGGTTGTGAACAGAGAGGTCTTGTAAATGCACACAGCCTTGATGTTTAGAAAAACAAGTCTTTCAGAATAGTTATTTGCATTCAGCACCATGTTCTTCCATGCATTCAGCACCTTTAAATTTAGAAAACAGAACTTTAATTAGAAATATATAAAAATATATATATATGAAAAGGATAACAGTTCTTAACCACAATACATATATATATATATCTCCAGAAAGGACCAAACAAAACCAGTTTGTAATAAATGTAATAAACCCTTTCAATGAAAAGGCAAAGAGTTAAAGTCTGGCTACCCTAAAAAAGGGGGATGCAGTTATATTTACGGACAGCAGGTGGCAATGTCATGCCTCGGCCAGTTGGCCTCTCTCTCAGGCAAGATAGCAGGCACAGTCACTGGGTCAGCTCCTGTGGAATTGATGGCAAAAGCAGCAGAAACCCCATCTCTGTAGTGCAGAAAACAGGCGTGCTTTCTTCCTCACAGCTGCTCCTGCAGTGCCCGTGGCCCCCCATGGGTGAACGGTCAAGTTAGAGAGGTAGAGACACAGTCTTGGCTTTCCAGTGATGCTGAACCTGGTATGCTCCCGTCCTAGCTCACTCTGCTGAGACACTGAGCCTCCCAAGCCTGTGCAGAAATGCAGAAAACCTGGCCACTTCACCCACCTGGGCTGTCTTTCCTCCCCCTTCCGGCCTCGGGAGAGACCAGAACAAAAGGCTCTTGGCTACGTCGTTACATCAGGATATGAATATTCATCGTGTCCTTTGTTAACTATCTTTACAAAACTCAGGCACTGGCTCCAAGCTTTTTGGGATGAATTCTAACGAAGTGCTGAAACTATAACATATTTAAAGCGATTTAAAATTATTTAAAGGGATTTTTTAAATTATAAATTAAATTTAAAATATTTAAGTTAAAGTTGTGAATCCCCCGATCTGGATGTTATTACTTCCTCCTTCCTTATAGATTCACTCTAAATATTTTTTTGCATGAATGAATGTTCTAGAAACTTCTAGTTTAGAGCTGAGGTGGATTTGCTGTAACACTCAGTGTGAAACACCTTCTCAACCGTCTCGCTCAATGTTTGGTACAGTCATATACATTTTGCTTGTTTTTTATTAAGCATGTTCATGAATTCTTCTCATCTATTGAAGTATATTTTCTGTGAGTTTTCTACAACTGCTGTGCAATCCATTCTGGTTTTTAAAAAATTTTAATTCTAAGAGAAGGTGCTTTCTTTTTGTTGTGGATTTTTTGGGGGGTTTTGTGTGTGGGTTTTTTTGTTTGTTTTTTTTGTTTTTAAATAAGAGGAAGAGTGGCTTCTTTTGGAAGCTGCTAGAAGTTTTCCTCTATCCTATAGAGCAAAGACAATGAGAGTCAGCTCCAAGGAAGACTTCCTGGTTTTGAATCATTAAGTAATGCCCCTGCATGAAAACATATTTAAGAATGGAGGAGTTGTTGCATAGTTGGAAATTTGCAGCCATGGATTAACAACATCACAACGCAGACATCAAGGTCAGTGCAGGAGGAGAAAGCAAGGAGAGGAACCCCACAGATCAGGGAAAGGACTAAAAGTTATTATTCCCTGATTTCTGCAGTAATGACCATGGTGATTACAAGTTGTCCCCTCCAAGCCCATGGGATCCATCGGGATGCAAAGACCCCCCTGCTAGAGCAAGGAGATGCATGAAAGAGGCTGTTGCTTTGTGGGAGGCCCCAAGATAGAGTGGAGTCAAGCAAAAGATTTGTGACCAAGACCCATGGAGAGAGAAACCCATGCTAAGCAGGTACAGCCATACGAGACTGCACCCCATGGAATGACACACAAGAGAGCAGAGGATCTCTCTCATGGAAGGGACCCCATGGAACACAGAGGAAGAACTTAGAGTTATGATTCCTCCGTGACCGTGGTGATGACTGTGGTGAAGCAAGCTGTCCCCTTTGCAGCCCACAGGAAAGGCCCCTGAGACAGGGTATTTGAAAGAACTGCTGCTTAAGTCTTGGACTTACATCTGCGAATGGCTGACTCAACAACAACTGACTGTAAACCTTCCATTCACTCTCCCCCACACCATCGGGGGAAGGAGGGGAGCATGGACAGACTAAGGGGTGGTGGTGGAAAGGTGTTTCTAAACTGTTTTTGTATCTTATTTTTAGTTCTTTGTTAGTAATGAATTTAGCATTATTCCAAGTTCTGCTTTGCCCGTGGTAAGCTCCTCTTTTAGTTGTTATCTTTAGTTATAATTTCCTAGCTGTTATTTTTTCTTCCCTCTGGAAGGTGAAAAGGGGGGAGGAAGAAAGACCTTAAAGCAGTTTTGCTGGACACCAGGCATTTAGCCAGGGCTCAAACCACCACATTTTGTATAGTTTACTCAGAAATACAGGAGAGGCTTAACACAGGTATTAAATAACTGGCTCAAGTAGTTAGTCTTTCTTTTTCTTGCACATTTGTCCTGGGTTGCACAAAAATTCTGGTATCACCCTTCCTTTTCTGTTCTTTTCCAAATATGCTTTTTTGGCTTTCTGGTGTTTTGTCTTTAAAGAGCCTGAACTGCTAGTGATTAATGACTCAAACATTCGGCCACCTGCACAGACCACCCAGGTGCTGTGAGAGACTGGACTGCTGGTGCTCATGGCTCAATCAGTGAGTGCTTTGTTAACAATGTGCAAGAGTAGCCACTCAGGCCAGGGGCTGAGGGTGTGCATATCCAACAGCTCAGGCTTACAAACTGGGTATTAAGGGAAGAGGCCAATCCTGCCAGTAGGCGTATTGTTTCTTTTTCCTTATACAGATGACTGATCTGATAATTCCCCAGAACATTCACACCCAGTATGAAGATAATCACCTTTTGTTGATGAGCCATAATGGTCATAATGGACTCAGCCTCACTGAGGCTAAGGGACACCTGCAACATCTTAGAAGTCATCAAAGACTCCTAAAGTATCCCCTGACTCAGAGTATTACATCACCTCAGGGGAGGCACTCCTACCTGAGCATGTATCACTCTGAGTTTCTGGGCTTCCCTCTGTAAGATGCCAGCCTTCAAGCTCACCGAAGGGTCTTTACTTTAAAATATACAAGGCTCCAAAAATCCCCCCACATTATAAAGAGCCTTCAGTTCTTTTAAAAACTTGAGAGCACACATTTTCTCAGGAAATACTTTAGAAAACAGAGCACTTGGCAGAAGTTTAAAGGGTAACATACAAGCAAAATAAAGCATTCTACAAAGCATTGGCCTAGCACTTGCTAACCCATAAAACCTAGTAAAATCCAACCTATCTGATACTAAGTTACCCAAAATATCAAGAAAGGAAATTAAGAGAAGAAGTAAAGAGGGAAAAAGAGAAAATTCCAGCTGCCATGGGAGTCCTGTGCAAGTCCAGCTTCTGTGTGTCCAGGTAGCATGGAGAACGTATGTTGCTGCTTTTATTTGCTTTGCCCTGTGGTCACACCACCTGCCCACAGGCAGGACTTCTGGTGTAGTATGGGCAGCACTGTTTTGACTGACAGCTTGTCCAGGGTTGCCCAGTGAGGTTTGCAGAGGCTGAGGTATGGGATAGGGCATTACCTCACCTTAGTGAAATTCAGCCTGTCTCTTCCCACCTGCCCCTCCTCCACCAGCCCCCCATACTTCAGCTGGTCTGAGCCAATAATACAGCACACCTTCACCACCTGGGTCTTCTACCACCACCTCAAGGGATCCAGACTGTGACCACAACTTTGACAGGATTACAACTACCACTTTGTCAAACAAACATCAAAAGTGCAGTACCCTCATTGCTGGGTCCAATCAGTGTCTTACAGCGCAAGGGGGGTCAGCAGCTCTGCTCCAGTTGTCCGTACCAGCCCTGCAGGCTCACTCCAGCACCACACAAGTGTCTGATGGTATTGAATCCCAGCTACTCCCTGCTTTCTGCCAGAGCTGACACTTCAACCATTCCTGCCAAGTTTTCCGAGCATGGGGGAGGCAAACCACATGGAAGGGCTGCCATCTTGTCTCTGTCCTGGGGCTACATGTGTTTTTTCTGGATGGGGGATGCTGGCCACGGTCTTGATTTGGTCCAGTGGGCANCCCTGTGGTCACACCACCTGCCCACAGGCAGGACTTCTGGTGTAGTATGGGCAGCACTGTTTTGACTGACAGCTTGTCCAGGGTTGCCCAGTGAGGTTTGCAGAGGCTGAGGTATGGGATAGGGCATTACCTCACCTTAGTGAAATTCAGCCTGTCTCTTCCCACCTGCCCCTCCTCCACCAGCCCCCCATACTTCAGCTGGTCTGAGCCAATAATACAGCACACCTTCACCACCTGGGTCTTCTACCACCACCTCAAGGGATCCAGACTGTGACCACAACTTTGACAGGATTACAACTACCACTTTGTCAAACAAACATCAAAAGTGCAGTACCCTCATTGCTGGGTCCAATCAGTGTCTTACAGCGCAAGGGGGGTCAGCAGCTCTGCTCCAGTTGTCCGTACCAGCCCTGCAGGCTCACTCCAGCACCACACAAGTGTCTGATGGTATTGAATCCCAGCTACTCCCTGCTTTCTGCCAGAGCTGACACTTCAACCATTCCTGCCAAGTTTTCCGAGCATGGGGGAGGCAAACCACATGGAAGGGCTGCCATCTTGTCTCTGTCCTGGGGCTACATGTGTTTTTTCTGGATGGGGGATGCTGGCCACGGTCTTGATTTGGTCCAGTGGGCAGGGCTTGGGAAATTTATCCTTATTGGTTGATTTAGCCCAGTTTTATCAGGATTGTTATTAGCATTCTCCTTGGTAAAGGGTGATTTTTTTTTCACTTACATCAGGGTGTATTTGGTCTCTCTCTCTGTATTGTAGAAACCAGAGGTATAGAATCTGAGGGAGGAGACTTCTGTCCGAGGTCTCTGCCCCCCAAATTGTCTCAAACTGAGACAAAGTAAAGTGACTTCTCTCATATTATGAAAATCCCAAATTATACCTATCTTGAAGCCAGCTACTAGGACAGTACTTTTTTTGGTTTGGTAAGTTGTTTCTGTACCGTGTAGGATATCCAAATACTAGTGAAGTGCATTCATGTTTACCCTACTGTAAAGCAGATCCTCTTGTGGAACTTCTGAATTATTCTTCAGACACAAAGCTTCATAATGAAGAATTATTTGAACAGTTGAGCTTCTGTCCTCTGTATTTCTCCATATAGCAGAACACCATACAAATGCAAACAGTAGGCTTTCTTAAATAGAAATTTTTCCAAAGTTAATGTGTTTTCTGCATCATCAGTTTCCCTGATCTGTACTGCATGCAAAAAGTCCAAGCTGGGAACCTATCTCAGTGTTCTTTTCCACTATGTATCTACTCTCTGTAGCTGCTCTGTGCTGCTTCTCTAAGAATTTCCGGGGTATAATAAGTGGGTTTTTTTAAAAAGGAAGTTTCTACAATTCATAACTAAGTAGACTATTTTAAAAGTACATAGATATGGTTAACACTGCATACTTTTAATTGAAAACCTACTAGACATTTTCAATAGCCTGGTTCAGAGGCTTGTCTGCAACAGTAAACCTTCAGTGTGTTGTACTGGTAAGATACCGGTGGACTATATATACACTGAGAAATTAGTGAGTTGATTTTCAAAACTTGTTCTTTGTCTAATGTACTTATTGTGAGCCATCTCGTTTTTTACTCTGGTACATCGAATGAGTTCGTGAAATTGATCTGTTACCAGAAATGCTGTTTGAGTCTGCTTCATCATTGCAAATCTCTGCCACTGTCTTCACTGCAGTACCTGTTTAGAGGTTTTAATCAGCAAAGTTGAAACCAAAATTGACCTTCTAAGCTCTAGAGATTTTCCCTCCCCTATCCTGCCTGAAGTCTGGGGGTTTTTTTTAATAAAACTACCTGGATTAGGAGCAGATTGAAAACTATAATCCATATGAAGGGATGTTGGATTTGCACAGTGGCTTCCACAAATAGAGATTAGGATATGACATTGAAAGCATAATAAAGAGGAGGATAATTCTTTTTCTTCATTGATAGGTATATTTCAGTAAGTAACACACAGAAAGATTGTAATAGGTTGCAAATGGCAAAAGGAAAAGTACATAATTGTAGCATTGTGAAAGCTTTATTTATATGTTTTTCCAAGTTGGCCTTATGTAGCTGAAAAGATGATAAACTCAGAATTTTTGGCAATTTTAATTGAAACTGAGTCTGAATGCCTTTTTTCCATCCATTTTTCCTGTTTTTGTTTTCTTCCCTCATCTGACTTCTCCTCTGTGTCTTCCTATACAGAAATGTACTTTTACTCTATTTGCTGTAGTCTAAGGCCCTTACTTAAATTATAACAGTAATTAATCTTAACCCAGTGGGAAAAATATTGTACTGTCTGATTAAATCAGTGCGGTAGGTGCTTTGTGACACAGGGGTACTACACACCCATCAATGAAGCAGGGAGAATTGTAAACTTAGTGGTTGTTCTCAAATGAGTATAAAATTCAGAATACCCACACTACTAAATACTCTGTGTTTTTTCTGTCTATAAATGGTAAAAAAAACCCCACACAAATTAATCTGCATCACACACAAATTCAAAGATTCCCTTGAAATACATATCATTATAGGCTAGAGCTGGGTTGGAAGAACAGCCAGTTCCTTACTCTTCCATCATCTCCAAACTCATCTCTGGTTGCAAAGGTTGAAGACTGAAGTTTGAATTTACATGAGAAACCTCTAGAACTGGTGAGCATAAAGGGATCTTTAAACCTGATGGTTATTTTTTTTTGTATTATTAGTTTGATATATCAGAAGATTTATCACTCAGTTCATGTTCATTCTCAATGCTGAGTCTGCAATTTATATTTCACTCTGTATTTCACGTTTTATGGAGCAAGTAGAATATTAAAGTTAGTAGCAAAACCCATTGTCTGCTTTCTCTGAGCAGTGCCAGTATGCAGGCTTGTCCAATTATTTGATTTTTTAGGTTTTCTACTACGTGAGGACTTTATTACTTAGCTGAGCACACTCATTCCCTCTTGTGATTAGCCTGCTTTGGTTTCTGTCCTTCTTAACTGTGGTGGTTTGTTTTTTCCTCAAATAGATGCGCTCAACAACAGCATGCCTACATGTCCTTCTTTTGTGGCTAACTGATTTAGTCCTCCTCTGCCCTCTATATAAATGCCTTGTTAAAGAGATGGGATTTTATTATTTCTACCATGTGTTTGGAGAGCTGTGGCACAAAGCATGCTGTATAAAATGTGGTTAGGCTTATCTTTACAGGGAATTTAAGTCTTGAGAAGTTTAAAGAGTTCATGAAATTGGCATGGGGATTGGATCACATTGGTATTATTACTCTGTAGAACATGAGCAACCCACTTTTTAGCTCTTTTCTAATTTAGTTGGCTCTGCGTTTTTAAACCTCTATCTTGAAAGTCCCCTGAAGCAAAAAATGTCTGCATTGACCATCCTGATATGGTGCTCTGTTGCTCTCATGGTATGTTGTTTCCATGGTATGTTGCATTTTGTTCCCATCATTAATTATTTACTGACTCAGAAAAGGAGAAGGGTAAGTTCTAACATCTCTTATTTAGCAGACCCTTTTGGATGTAAGACTTGGTCTTAAGTGGGCTGAGCAGGGAGTCAGTCTTGAGTCTGCAGGGAAGTTAACTCAGTGGTGTGTGGAACAGGTACAGGTCAGCATATTTGCCTTTCACTTTCAAAAGATTGATTTTGTCTTGATATGCGATACAGAAGAATTGATATCTTTTTCTCTCTCAGTCTCTCTCTCTCTCTTAAATTAAACATAAACAAATGTGCACACCCACATATGTGGATGGTAAACATTCTGAAATTATTAAATAACTGATTTTGTAAATCCAGACAGTTATTGTAAAGTGAATGAGTCTTATTCCATGCGCTACATAGAAAACTTCCAAATTAAATTCCACAAGAATCAAAATGTTTCCTTTAAAATTTTATTAATCAAATATGTCTTTCAAATGAAATATTTAATTCAAATTGTTAAATCAATTACATTCAGTGTAAGTTTAATACTCATTTAAAATTTGGGGGTTGTATTGTTCTCTATTATTATTAGTTATGACTTCCTTAGAAGGAAAGTGTATTGACTTGAAATGTACTTAAAGATTCTGTTTTCCCTTAAGAGTAGAGTAGAAGGCATTTCTCTGGGGTTAGAACATTGGAAAATTATTGGTAGAGATATTGCTTTGCATAAGTTATCATCTAGATGTAGGAAACCTTTATCAATAAGATAATTTCCTCATATATTAATTTCCTCTAAAAAGGTCATTCCACAGTCAGATCCTCTTAGATAAGAGCACTTCACTCTGAGTTCTGTGAATTTCATTGTTCCAAAAGACTGCAATGAGGATTAATGCATTGGTTTCCTTGTTGCTGTTGAATCTTTACACATATTTATTTTGTCTATTTTGTCTAATTCTACTAATTTTGATCTACTTTTCCTTGTAATTGTGTATGTATGTGCTTTAAATCCCCCCTGAAGGACTAATAATCATGACCTTGCAGTCATGAATTTCTTGCTTTTTATGATTACAAACCATCCTTAAAAAAAGGTTGATCATCTACAAAGAAAGCATGTATCTAATCTAGAAGTGAAGTATGCTCTAAACATTTTCTTCACATAATTCATGTTACTCATCTTTATATGCTTGCATAAGTAGAACAATTACAATCCTGCTAGATATCAATGAGAAATCAAAACTTATTTTCTGAGTTCTGGTTGAAGGGGTGAAAATTCCTCAGTGGTTTGTGCAGGAACTCAGCTGGTGCTGTTGTCTTCCCCAGAGCACTATCATCAAGAATGAATTAATGACATTATCCAGGCTGAATAGTACAGAAATTATTGGTTAGCAACAAGAGTAAAACAGATTTTTAAGCTTGTCGTGCTGTCATCCTTCAAACTGTATGTGCTTCAAAATGTTTGCTTGCAAGTTGCTAGTATGGTCCCATGTATTACTGCATTTCAGATGTTCTCCAAAACTGCACTTTCAAGCTAAGAAACCCAGCACACATGTAAGAGCACTCACAACAACGTGGGGGCAGTTTGCTATGGTTAGATATATTGACACTGAGATTTTCTTCCAAATTGCACTTTTGAACTAAAGCAGAATGGTGGTATAGACATACCCTTAGTGGCTTGCACCAGATACTAACCATTCCTAGCCCATAAAACTTTGAGTTGTAGAAGAGAGAAATAAACAGGTAATGTTACTACTGTTGCACATGAACACTAGCACCTCAGTGTATCTCTACATAAAAGCTTATTTTATTTTCACTTAAGGAAGTCATTACCCTTTTATGAGGGCTTACATGCTGTTTTACAAATATGTCACTACAGTAACATTATAGAAACAGCATATTTTTGCCAGTGCCATTTTACAAAACAAGGAAAGTAGTTTCAATGTAACTTTAAAAAATTACTTTATATTTTTTTACTCTGGAAGAAAAGAACTGATAAAGTATTCCCACATTAAAATATGATTTTTTTAAATATATTTTTTTTTCCTAAATACTATGTAACATCTGTAAATCATTAAAATACAGTAAGTATAATAAATATCTTGGTTCAACTCTACAGACAAGGAAGTTGCAGATCACATTTATTAGATCAGTATGTAATAACAACTAAAATAAAACCTATTTTTTATATTAGTTGTGTTTTTATTTCCCACTTAGTGTGAGTAACCTTGTTGTAGGTATCTTCATTATCTCCATTGAGTCAAATCCCATTATTCTAATACCTACTTTTTACTGGTAAAATAGGTAAAAAGATTTCATCTGTGAAAATAAGAAGAAATATTGATCAAATGAAGAAAGATTACAAGTATTTTGCTTCCAGCAAAATACATTTTGAGTACTATATTTTGAGATTCCTTTTTCAAGTATTCACTTGTTTAAAATGTTACAAAGAATAATACTTCATTTTCTTTACCTGACATGTCAGTAAATTCCACATTGGTAATTTTGTGGATTATATTTTGTTTTTCATTTTGTTTTCTTTGAATGTTTATGAGGTCTTTTTGGTAAAGGAAAAATCTCCAGCCTCCTAAATTACAGATTATTTAGCAAAATTGTTTTCTGTTTTATAATGTGAAAGACAGAGGAAAACTATGCTGGATTTAAAAACAATTTGGATTTCTTGTGAAATTTGAAATGTAGCAAACATGTTTCTCTATACATAGAACTTTGCTTTAAAAGTATAATGTACTTTTAGAAAGTATAGTATATGCCACCATTTATAAAATACCCAAACATTTGGTATGAAACAATAAAACTAAGAAAAAGCTACTCTGAGCTCCTCAATCCGTTATTTCATTACTGAATTAAGCCTTCCAGTCTGTTTATTAAGGATCTAGATACATAACACTGCAAAAAAAAAAAAAAAAATTAAAGTCTGAATTAATTCTAGTTTTTAAAATACAGGATAATTTTCAAATGACCATAGCATATTCTGTGCAGTTGAATTTGCAGTTTTCAGTATTGAGTGGATAGAAATCCCATAAATAGTCAGTTGTATCTCTCTCTCTAAAAGTACACATAAAAATCCAACAGATAAAACTGGAAACAGTGTTACTAAATGTCATTGATGGGATGGATAATAAAAAGTAGGCAAAGATCCCAAATAGATAAAAGTGAAACTTTCTTTTTTTATTTTTTTCACACACCTACTTTTATATATTTTCTAAGTGTACGTGCACTAACATGATTGGTGCTCATTACACACAAACAATCACCTGTTGGCCACAGTTACAAACTACTGTCTGTACAAACTCGTCCAGGTTTCTTATCTTACACTTCTCGTGGGTTCTCAGTCTCTGCAAGTCCTTTATCTTCATGGGTACACAACAATCTGGCCAAGGTCAAATTCTTCTTACTCTGTCAAAGGATCTGCAGGCCCGCTGCAGTTTCCCACAGCTAAAGAGTTCAAAATGCTATGCAAATTTAACTATTACCAACTAATAAACTAAAAAATACTTAAGTCTTTCAAACTATAAAAAAACCCCTCAGACCTAGGCAACATGCAGGACCAAAATCATAATTATGTCAGGTACCTCCTTGCATATGCATATGTCTCAGGTAATGTACTGTGACTGTCTATATAAATGTCTTTGTCCTTGTAATAAACACACAATTTAAGAATGAAAAATTCTATTTAATTATGTAAGGCTGTATTTTCAGTGAATTGCAAATGTTTGTGCATGATGATTTAGCAAGCTGGAAAAGTAAGGCTACTTATCTAGAATTGTAAATCCTTGAAAAGAACTCTTACAGTCCAATGTCCCTTTTGTACCCTACAACTGAAATTGAGTGAAATATCCTTCCTCTCAGTAGATAATGAGAATTTGTATAGCTTTGGGTGAAATTTGATCTTTTCTCTTCTTTCATGTTCCCCCTTTCTTGATCAAGTTAAGACCATCCAGGGAAAGACTGAGATATCCTTGTTGACCTTATGAAAGCTGGAATGCAGCACTAAGTACAAATGACCAGTTGGGTGACTTTGAGGAAAGTCTGAGCTTCTCCTGAGTTCTTGAAAAATTTTCATATTTAGAGCTCAATGTGGCTCTCAGCAAAACATGCTTAACAGTCCCATAATGACTTTGCATCTTCACAGAAAGACCAACCTGTTTATTAACATTGAAATTCATGCTGCAGCAGTTCAATGTTAGACCTTCATGTGAAAACTGAAATGTGGCTGATCACAGGTGCAAAGCTTTGAAACTGGGTTAGATTCTGTAAGCAGGTATTTGATAACCTGAAAGCAATGACGATTGCTTTTCAATGTAATTTTTCAAAGTAAAAGTTATATGGTAATACCATTCTAGATATCCTTGGGATTCTCTAGCTAATTGCATAACTTTTTTAGAACACCATTTACTTTTGGAATAAATATAAAATTAGCAATTGCCATAGCAACTATAAAATATAGCATGTCCCGGTATGTAAGGTATGTTAACTTCTAAGATACAAGACACCAATGAGAAATACAAAGATATCAGAGGAAAATTTGTAATTCCTCTCTCAGTGTTTCAGGGGATGGCATTGATACAGCTGTTCAGTGCTGATTTGGGGAAAAATAAAAGTACTTCACTTAATATTCTCATTTTCTTCTTGGAATGGTGATTGGACAACATTTTTTAATTTATCTGGAGTTTTTTTTTATGTTCACAAATGAATGAAAACAGAAACTAAAGTCATGGCTGAAGAAAGCAAAATATTCTTCTGAAGGACTACATGTGATCATTCTCTGCTCAGACCCTGGAAAGATAATAGAGCATGACTGTTTACTATTCATGCAAATAAAGTCAATTGCTCTTTCCAAATACAAATAATTCTTGATCAGCATTGTCACCTTCTATTGGCTAAGTGGAACAAAACAGGTGAGAAGAAAATTTTCTCTCACTGAGATGATAATACAACATTCAAACAGGTCGCCCTGGAGCTTTTGCATCTCTGCCCTTGGAGATATTTATGATGCAGATGGATGAAGCCATGCTGACCTGAGCTGTGGTAGTTCTACATTTAGTGGTGGATTGGAGTCTTTTGAAGTAACCTTCAATTAGTATTTCTTTAATATTGTAAATCTGCCAAAGTATGCTAAGTGCTGCTGTCTTGAAGTAGTAGAAAAATTTTTAATCCTTGTGGCAAAGAAAGGAATGGTCTCTTTGAGTGAAAACTGACATGTCCTAGTGAGGGCATTTGTGGAACCATTCTGCTCTCCTCCAATGGTGACATTGCCAGGAGCATCCGAGCAAGATTTAAATGGCTCTAGGGTGCATGGGCAACCCAGACCACAGCAAACAGGGTGGGCAAACAGGATGTTGTGTACTGGAAGAACACGGTATGGTAGTTTGCACAGGCAGGGCATGCAGGGCTGGTGGTGAAATCAGCAAGTAGGCCCAGGTAAGTGCTAGGTGCTCTACGCCTCTGCCATAATGGTGAGCACTCGACTCAGAGTCAAAACCAATGTGTCTACTGAGACAGAACCTGAGAAGTCTGATGTTTCTACCCACCTGGTTGCTTGATTACCACTCTGAAGTAAGTGTATACAAATGCACACAGCATGGGCAATAAACAAGAAGAACTAGAAATCTATGTCTGATCTCAGGGCCATGATCTCATTGCAATTACTGAGACACAGTTTACATGACTGGAATATTGTCACGGATGGCTACATACTTTTTAGAAAAGATAGGTCAGAGAATTGAAGTGGTAGAGTCACTCTTTATGTGAAAGAGCAATGAGAATGTACCAGCTTGTTTACCAACAAGAGATAGAAAGGATAAAGGGATAGAGTCTGCTGATGATATGAAACTGGGAGTAGTGGCAGATATACCTGAAGGCTGGGCTGCCATTCACCTTGATAGGCTGGAGAGTTTGGCAGAGAGAAACCTAATGAAGTACAAAAATGGCAAGCGTAGGGTCCTGCACCTGGGGAGGAATAACCCTAAGTACCAGCATAGGTTTGGGGCTGACCTACTAGAGAGCAGTTCTGCTGAGAAGGACCTGGGAATCTTGGTGGATGACAAGTTGACCATGATCTGGCGGTGTGCCTTTGCGGTCAGGGGAGCCAACGATATCCTGGGGTTCATCAGGAAGAGCATGGCCAACAGGTCAAGGGAGGTGATCCTCTCTCTCTTCTTGGACCTAGTGAGGCAACCTCTGGAGTACTTTGTCTTGTTCTGGGGTTCTCAGTACAAGGCAAAGAACTACTGGAGATGGTCCAGTGGAGGACCACAAAGATAAGTAGGGGTCTGGAGCATCTCTCTCTTATGAGGAGAGACTGTGTGAACTGGGCCTGTTTAGACTGAGAGGGGATCTCATTAATGTATATAAATATCTTAAAGGTGTGTATCAAGAGCTTGATGCCAGGCTCTTTTCAGTGGTTCCCAGTGACAGGACAAAGAGCAATGGCCATAGACCAAAAGACAAGGAGTTCCATCTCAATTTGAGGAAGTGCTTCTTTACCTGGAGGGTGGCAGAGCACTGACAGAGGCTGCCCTGGGAGGTCATGGATTTTCCCTTTCTGGAGACATTCAAAACCCACCTGGACAAGTTCCTGTGTCACCTGCTGTAGATAACCATGCCTTGGCAGGGAAGTTAGACTAGATGATCTCCAGACATCACTTCCAATCCTAACAATTCTGTGATTCTGTGAAATAATGTAATGCTGAAGTCCTGAAAGTAAATCTTTGCTATACTAAGAATAGAAAATCTCAGTATGGACTTCTGCCTGTAGAATACATGGAACATGGCAACACATTAATTTGCAGTGTACAGGTTCATGAAAATGCATCTTATAATGTAATTCATGCTTTAAAAGGTACATATTTTTCACAAAGTATGGCTATTCTCCTGCAAATTCTGTCTCCTTTATAGCTTAATATCTTTGTGGAAGGATTAGTGAAGTGCAGTGCAGTACAGTGGTTTAATGATAGCTTTCTCTTAACTTTTTGTATACTTGACATATTTATCAAGAAAATAGTAATGTCTATAAGCCTAAATACCATTTTAATGAATCACAACAGTGACATGTAATGTACTGACTCTGTTAAAGTTTTTCCCTTTTTCTCTTCTCTTTCTATGTAACAAGTTTTATATCAAGCCAATCTTCACAGAATCTTTTCATAACTTCAATGTCAACAATCTGACTTTTGTTACTTCTAGAAAGATTTATTTTGGCACAAATCCTTTAATTACATGAATTTGGGCTATACCTGAAAATATCACAAAGTATAAAAAGTGAATTTTTTCTCTCAATTCAGTTATGATCAGATTCTACACTATGATGGTGACCATGGCCACATTTTCTTTCACACCAGTGACTAAATTATTTAATAGAAGCTCAGATGTCCCCTGTGAGACATCTTCTTGAGCAACACATTATTTTTTCAGCTTAGGCAACACTTCAAGCCTCCCAATTCTTTTTCAAAAGTCAGCTTAGCCAATCACTCATTCTTCTTACTGTATGATTTTTCTTGAGATTTTCCAGTTATTCGTTTCTTTTCACTCATCACTTATTTCTGCAGCACTGTATTCTAGGAATTTGGTTTCATTACTCAGGTGTAAGTCACATCTGTGGCCTCTCCCCCACATTTGTGTTTTCAACATTGTCCCTGGCCTTTGCAGTTTATGAAAACTTATTATACTTCTAAAAATATGACCTATCAATGTGAGAGTACTCTTTTTGCAGTGATAATATTTTTGTATATTTCAATGCCAAATGAAATAAGAACTATCATGGTTTAAGAATGGTATTCTCCAATTTATGGCTCCCACTGAAGCCATATGAAGCTGAAGATGGAGAGGAGAACTGGTAACACAAAAAGCAAAGATCATGGGTTGAGATAGGAACAATTTACTGGAAACAGCAGTGAGATAAGAAAACAAACAATAACAATATTACTAACAAAATGGTATGAGAGAAGAAAGTTATTCACATGCAATATGCTCACCACAGAGCTCAACCTGACCACACCACACTGCCCCAGTGCAGAAGTCAGCCCTTCCCCTGTCCCTGGAAAATGACGTGAAGTGGTATAGAATGACCTCTGTGTTCTGGCCATGCACCCTCCCAGCTACTGCAAAAATTAACCCTGTCCCGACTGGAATCAGCATAGAAAACAATTGGATTCAGTATTGTTTTGATCTGCATTTCCAAAATGTTGACGACTCCGAACACTTTTAAGACAGGTACCAATTAGATGTTTACACAGTAAATGAGAACATCCATTGTTATATCTGTATATCTAATTTGAAGTATGTGCAACATGTGCTTTAGCGTGTACTGGGAGTGCTTGGTAGAAACTTCCTCTGCAACAGATTGTCCCGGGACACTTACTAGTAGCTTTCTTGTTGGAAGATTCTCTGCCCACTACAAGTACTAGAAAACTGCGATAAATGATCTAAGGAGATGCCTAGGTTTGTGTAGCTTTTTTATTATTTCTCCTAGGTCTGCAAGAGTTTTCCAAAAATGCAGGTGGTCTAAATATTCGTTTTATAAGAACACAATTGCTGCTCCTCAAAGCTTCTTCACTCAATGGGGCTAAATACATATACACAAAAGATGAGTGATATTCAGTCAGAAAAATCTCTGAAGGACCAAAATACCAAAATAAATACATTTTTGAGTCCCTGATATCTGGTACTTATGATGAAATAGAAATATTAAAAAATTGTTTAAAGCTGCTTGTTTCAAAAAATTATATAATTGAATTTACCAGTATCATTATCATAGTAATACATCCCAGAACTTTCACTGAAACATTCAGTTTGGCAAACAAAAATATTCTTAAAATAAGGTTTCATTAGATTGTGCTTTAAATATGATGACTTGTTTGGAAATAGCTTGTATGTGTAACATAAGGAAGGTTTATTTGAGCTGCACAAGGGAGCTCAGAGAATACATTAAACAGCTGAGGCTCAAATTAAAAATACAATATGTAATTAGATATCTGGTATTATTGACATGGTTTTCAGAAGGCCCAGATATACTACCTTAACACACAATAAACATAAAAGAGGGTTTAAAAAAATTATTTATGATATTATTAACTCTTCAATCTTAGTAATCCATCTTAAACTAACAAAATGCTAATTCATTACAGTGAAAGAACTTACATTTTGACAGTTTGTGTATAACCCAATACAGGTTGGCACTAAACATACAGTGAATACCTATAGACTTTTATATATAATGACTTAAAAGATTTTGCAGATTCTGTTTCATGCAGAAAAAAGCAGTTTTCCTCTAAACACTAGTTGCTTTTATTTCTGTGTCAAGTCTTTAAATTATTTTAGCTAGTCACTGGGTACCAATCATTTAATGTTGCCAAATGCCAGTTGCTGAATACTGTCAATCTTTTTTGATCATACTTTTGAGATATACAGCAAGTAAGTAATTAAATGACTGCCTTACTGAAAAAGAACCAGTTTTGAGTGGATAAACAATGCAGTGTGTGTGTGTCATAAATAATTCCTTAGATTATTTAATGCTTTGGGAACTGAAGCTTCTTAGGTGTATTAGTCAATGAGCATATCATATCAATTTTTGGACACAGGAATGAAAATATTCGGAAGCTATTATGACTACAAATCAGCAATTAGTTATCTTACACCTGCTCAATTTTTTTTGATTTCTACTTTTCAGGCAAATCATAACATAACAGAACATTCCTTATAGAAGTTTTCTAAGGTTAAAAAATTAATTCCTTAAAAACGGGGAACAAAACACCTTCTTTCATTGAACTTCCTTATACTAGCATAATGGAATATACAGTTGGTTAAAAAAAAAAAAAAGGCAAGCAAGCTGGCAGGTTGTTAAGAATTAGAGAAGATTACACTGTAGAGCACATTCATTTTTCCATCTTTGTTTTAACTTAAAAATCTATGTTGTTAATAAATGTGGTAAAAAAGATGAAGCATAAAAAGATAAATAAAAAGAGAAAATATAGTAACAAAAAAAAAATGTGGGGAATGAAAAAAGTATACAGATCCCTCTTTCTACTAAGGGCTGTTGCTTACAAAACGTCAATTTTTATTCAAGTGTTTCAGACTTTTTTGTGCACTGAAATGTCCAACAATGAACTTTTCTGAACAGTCTGAATATCTGAATTTATCAGTCATCTTAATCTGTATTAGCTTTTTTTTACTTACAGAGTACCCACCATGGGAATAAAGTGCCAGTGTCAGGGACACAAACATGTTCAATTACAGAATCAATATTACCTAATGCAGGTGATATTACCTAATGCAGGTGTTACTGTCTCTGTTCTATATTTTGCAACAGACTTACTGTTTTCAAATAATTGTTCAGTCTTTCTACTTTGGTTCTGGTAATTCTAGAATATACTCAAAGGTTTAGTATTCTTGAATCTTAATATTCAGCTACTGGAGATTTTTTGTAGTAGAAAATATAGATTCAAGTGTAAGAATCCAATCAAATCTTACACTTCAATAAATGTGTTTCCTGTAAACAGTTTACTGAACTGAAGGGGAAACAGTCTTTATTGACAATAATATGATTAAGCTCAAACTCTTCTGTTAAACTGTTATAGAAATTATGGAGACTTAGCAGCCAGTGGAAACGAAATTATTAAGAGCTGAATTGGTTTTGAACACCTATTTTTTTTCCTGGGAACAGAAAAAAAGGACTCAAAATACCACACTTTATGCTATCCACTTTAAATACTTTCTCTTTAATGCAGATTGAGTCTGAGACCATGGATAGAAGTTTTACATCTTTAGAAAACTGAGAAGCAAATCCTGTATAACATTGGTTAAAGGCACCAGCAACTGTCAACTACAAAACTCACAGCTCTTTGGGGAAAAAAAGGGTAAGGAAAAAAAAAGCCAAATATTCTATCACCAGACTAGCATATGAGGAATATGCAAGTAAGTTTCTTAATCACATGAACCAATAAAAATGCAGATCTGTTATAGAAAGGACCTCAACACCTGCAGCTCAGCCCCTTCAGCTACACAGACCTCTCATGAATACCCTGTGATAGTTCCAGCATATCAAATTCTGGTAGACTTCCCAAGTTCTCTGTTTTCATATGTTTGGGAGTTTTTTTCTGTTTGTTTTTTTTGTTTGTTTGTTTGGTTGGTTTTTTTTGGTTTTTTTAGTGTTTTGGTCTTCATTAATGCTAGTAAGTAGCTCTGAGGTGTCAGTCTAGCATGTTGCATGCAGCACTGTTATGGGAGACTAGGATTTATGTTATTGAGACTAAAACCTAGAGCACAGCCCAGAAAAATCTCTGACACTGGCAAAGTGCACAAACTGTGAAGCAGATGCTGCAGGCAAATTTGACAGCACTGGTCATCCCTTCCTTTGATTTTGCTTGTAAACTTCCCAAACTCTAGATGCTGGTGATCTTTTCTGCCAGGAGTTTGTCTCAGGGTAAGGCACCCATTTTGAGGAGGAAGTTTAGAGAAAATACATTTTTGTCAGGGATATGCCTTGTGCTGTTACCAGAAGAAAACCAAATTGGTCTTTAGGTCACATAACTATTAGAAGTAGTTTGTACGTTATGTTCTCAAAAGTCACGATTGACAAATATGCAAAATGTATGTTTATATAATACACATGCACGATTCAGACCTCTGGGGACTAAGTAGTACCTTCCTACAAACCTGTACTCGTTGTGTCAGGTCACTGTGATTGCTGGCCTTCTAACCCAGGTCAAAGATACTTCTGACTCAGAACGCACCTCCACATAGCAGGAGTAATGAAAAGGGTATATTTTGAATACAGGGAAAACAAAATAATATTTACAGAGAGTGTTTACATGATCTAAGAAAACAGCAGGGAGGAGAAGAACGATGCTCATAAATGTATATTCAATTATAGTGTAGGCCTGTAAAGCACAGGGAAAGCACAACTACGTTTCAATGGAGAAAAGATAGGTGGAAAATGGTGAGATGGAGAGGACGATGAGAAAAGAGAATGTAGAAACTGGAAAACAAAAAAAACAACCAAACAAAAAACCTTGAAAGCAGAGCAGGGCTGCCAGACTAGCAAGGTGGCATGGGTGTTTAGATGATGACAACTGGGGCTTACAAAGGGAACAAAGGCACAGCTTGGATTAAAGCTACAGACAGAGAGTCAGGATGGATTTAAAGTCAGGGTTAGAGACAACCAGAATTAGCATCTGGAAGCTGGAGAAGAGGGGTGGAATTCAGATCTAAAAGCTTAGAATACAGCATTGCCCAGACAAATGCTCATTTACATCTGTAAGAGTTAGCTAAAGGACTCATGGCAGTCCTTAAGAGGAGTGTCCCTTGGGGCTTTTGGGGGAGGTTTTTTGTTGGGGTTTGTTTTGGGAGTTTTGTTTGTTTTTATTGCAGTTTTGTTTGTTTTTGTTTGGTTGGCTTTTGGTTTGGGGTTTTTGTTTTAGTTTGGTTTGGTTTTTTGAGCATTTATTTCTGTATTTTATAAGAAGGCAACTTTGCCCACTTAAAAGGTTGACTCAATTGGTTAACCAAGCATGTAGCTAAAGTTTATGATCTGAAAAACAATAAATACAATGACACATAGAAAGATTTCAGCAGTTCTTAGATTGCTTTCGTAAAAGACAAGTAATATGAACAATCTCAAAACTATCACTTAAGCTATTCCTTTTACAAAGTCACTTTAAATCTTACTAAAACCAACAGATTATGTTTTGCAAGCTTTCTAGGAAAATTGGCCTGTGTCTACCTTGAGCAAAGTAGCTCTGTAGAGTGCCATTCTGTTCAGAGGTTAGGAATCCCATAATTAAGATTGTAATTAAAACCTTAATTCAACTCAGTGTGAATGTGTTATAGCCTTTAATTACTTCATTATGCAATTTTTTTTCCCACTTTGCCTTATTTTGTGCAGAGGATGGTCATTGCTGTGGGTCTGAGTGGTGCTTTTCCTGTCAAGGAAAATGTTGATCATAGTATTCCAACTTATTTTTTAACCAAAGCTACAAAATACAGATTGAAAAGGAGACATGGAAAACTGCATTGCATCTACAGCAGTTTGTATCTGCATGTCCGTCACACCAGGTAGCCCCCTGTGAAGGTACTTAATTTTAGTTATATTGAAGCTGGTACGTTGACAAGCAAACTACAGAGATAGTAGCTTTGGTTTCAACAGCATTGTGGCACTATGCTTGGGCTAATTAGGTTGGCTCCCTAGTAGTAAAACCAAAACTAATTAGTTCAGAAGGAGAGCTCTGCTGACTGTATATGCAGTTAGTTCATTTGGTGCCCACTTGGGTGTCACTGCATTTTATTTTGCATAAGGTAAACTGAAACAAAATATTTAAACAGTCTGTTGATAGGTTGTTAGTAATTTTATATCACTGATTTTCTGATTGAATAATTTGTGAGACCACTGATATAGAGATGCATGGACTTCATATTAGGCAGCACCAGACTCTGAACCTGTTCAATTCTATCTGTATTGGAAAATAAGATGTTTAGCATCACAGACCAAATCTTAAATGTTGTGATGACCATACCACTAAACTTCTCTTAAGTATTGCAGAAAATATATCAGAAGCTGCTCATGAAGGGTTTAGTTACAGCTGTGAGTGTTACAGAAAAGATAAGGATTAAAGTAATCTTTCTGTCAAAAGAAAGAACCTAGATTTATTGTCACAAAAAATCATAAAATCACAAACTACTATTTATTTGGCAAGCACTGCTCATCCTAGACCTAAAAGGGCAGAGAAAAAATACCATGTGATTATGTAATTAATGAAAGGTTATCATACACATGCAAGGGGACTGGGAAAAGAAGATGTGGTCAGACTTTTATCTTTCTTAGCACAAGAGTATTTGGTTTTGCAACCTTAATATATTATGAGTTTCTTGTGATAAGTAAGAGTATAACTTTTCAAAAAAGAGGAGGAAGAAAATATGCTTACAGGGCAACAAAACTTACAAAATTACTATTATCGAAAAGTTGTGCAACATTATAATGAATACCTTGGCATTATTTAGCCTGGAGAAGAGGAAACTGAGGGGAGACCTAATTGTGGTCTACAACTTCCTCATGATGGAAGCAGAGGGGCAGGTACCAATCTCTTCTCTGTGGTGACCAGTCACAGGACCAAAGGGAATGGCATGAAGCTCTGTCAGGGGAGGTTTAAGTTGGATATAAGGAGCAGGTTCTTTACCCAGAGGATGGTCATGCACTGGAACAGGATTCTCAGAGCAGTGGTCACAGCACCAAGCCTGTCTGAATTCAAGCAGCATTTGGGCAAAACTCTCAGGCACACGGTTGGACTTTTTCCAGCTCAGGATATTCTATGATTATGATTTTATGAACTGCACTTAATTATGCTATAATTTGTGATCCATAACTTTTTTTTTTAATGACAACAGCTAAATGTACTACCTATAGCGTAGAGAAAATAGCTTTTCACTGATTTTTTTTCTTCAGTAGGTCCATAGACAAATATAGATACATTTTCTTACAATTCTATGACTCACAGCTCAATTTAAGACAGCAGAATGGGAACACAGTAATGACTGATGAAGTACTGAGGTGTTTTTTCCAGAAATACTTCGTAGACCACGATGTCTCTCAATGAACTGTACTGCATATGTTACAAACAACAAAGCTATTAACTTATGACACTTATTGTGCAAAAATTTTCAATTCTATTCTATTTTGTTAAACTTGCAGTTTTGACTCTGACCAATATTTAGTAGTAGCCTTTTTGGAATGGTTGATTAACTGTGAACTCACCAAATATTTTACCTTATAATATAAGAAATGTTTAATTGAAAACACCCAGATTTCTGTTGTCAGTTTGATATATTATGGTGATGGTATGGTTTAGCATGTAAGAAATTAACTTAAAATCAAGGGGTTTCTGTTTTTATTTTTTTTAATAGCAATTTTTCAGGGTCACATAATGTATTTAAGAGAGTATTTTCATAAGATGGCTGGGATTATTTTTTATACATCTTTTTCATTCTGTAAAGAAAACTAATTTTGGGTAACATTTTTAATCAGCTGTTTTTTTCTACATTTACAAAAATGTGACTAGTAACCAGCTAAATGAAAGTACCTTGTCCTGATCTGAAAAACAGAGTTTTCAGAGGGTCAGCGTGTCCCTAATTATAATAATGCAGTTAACATTACTCTAATTGAAAGGTTGTGTCAGCATTTCCATTATAAAGCCATGTTTTTCATGGGTTGTAGCTCAGCTGTAAAGATTCATTCTGGCCTAAAACATGTCACAAAACTTCATCCTGCTCCATACAGAATGCCTTCAAACTCCCAATTAAACAAGTGAGTTCTCCAGGCACTGACTATTTCAAACAAATAAGGCCAGGCTTTACATTAATCGTTTTACAATGCCATCATATACAAAGGATTGGTATGCAAGCAGCTAGTTCTCTAAGTGCTTTCAAAATGTGCATTTCTTTCAGCATGCAAGCTCACCTGAAAAGCATCCCCTAATCAGATCATTTTAGTGCTCTGTCCTGACATTTGCTCCAGGAAATAAAACATTCAGTGAAATATAAATGTATTCAATTTTGGTGACTTTGATATAGTATTTAATGTGATAGACATTTTATGCTGCATAGACAGAAACCTGTAAACCCACAACAGCTATGGTAATTTCATCATACTTCAGAGCACAGGCTAAAGAATAGAAGAAATTGTTTGCTAAAACTGTAGGGGGAAATTACATTCAAGTTATAGAGAAGTATATACATGGTAGTATAAAATAAGTGATTAAAGTCCATCTCAGAACATCCATTTTAAAACATATAAAAACGTACTGAATTAAAAGCACAAAAATCAAAATAATAAAAGCCAGTTCTGTTGAGACCTGCACTTCCACTAAAACACATAAATAAAAACCCAACCAAACAAAACCACCCCAACTTAATTTTGAGGAAAATTAGAGTATATGGCTGCAAAAAGGAGAATCAAGGCAATAGTTTGTTGTACCAAAATATGCCCTGATTTGAAACTTTGAAAAACCCAACAAACCAAGGAGCAATAACTGATAAATGAAAGAATTTGCATTTTAAATATTTTGAAATGTCAGAAATATAATATGACACATTCAGAAAAGGCTTAATTAAAGGCCTCAACATTTCTTCTATTGATGAGATTGGCAAGCCAATTAATTACAGTGGGAGTGCGAGTGCAACACTGAGAAAGATTTTTGTCTGCAGACTACAACAGCTGTGAGACCTTATGACTTTCAAAAGAGGCAGAGCAGACTCGTCAGTACCTACATAGCATGGTGGGATTTAATCCGTGCGTGACATTGTTACTCAACATAATCCTTCTTAGCCATGCCCAGACATGCATATCTCAGTTGCATTTGTATTTCATAGAGCCTTTTCATCCACAGGCAGTGAGTAATAACATTGGAAATTAATAAGTCTGAGCCATCATATCTGCCAGGGGACCATGAAAAATCCCATCTTAGGGTGCAAGGGACAAGTAAAGTACCTGAGAAAGTGTTAAAAATTGTGAGGAATCAATACCTGGTGGTGCTCTCTGCCTTTTGCTGATGTGCTGGCATTGTACAGAGAGTGAGGAGTGTCTTCTAAATACCTGCTCAAGAGGAACAGTGGTGTGTCAGCACTCTGGCTGGCATTTGACCAGGAATGTCAGGTAAGCATACAGAGACACTGCCCATCTCTATGCAAGGGGGAATTCTTCCCACAGAAGAAAATTCTCTGTCCACAAGGATTCAGTTATTTCTGTTTGTTCCTTCCAGTCCTGCAATTGCCCTCCAAGGGAGAAGATACTCTGCAACAATGAACTCCTGGGATTAATGCATCCTTTTTTCTCCCTCCTGCAGATTTGCACTGCAGAGGGATGTTAGATGGCATTTTCATCTGTGTGTGAGATATGGAGAAGGGCAGTTCAGAACTACCAGTGTAGTTAACTAAGTAATAGCTGGCAAATGTAAAAAGTTGTAAAGAATTGGTGATTTGACTTCACAATACACTGAATTTCTTACAGGCTTAAAGAGAAGTATAACCCAGATACTAATTTTACAGATATTCTGTGAGTTTATTTCCTATGACATTACCTCTCAGCTAAGATATGTTATGACACCTTTTAAATTCACATTTTCATACAAACTTGAATAAAATGGAAGACAGTAGTTAAGGGAAGTAATTTCATGAGGCTGTGCCTGTATGGGGACCTGATAATCATCTGGATTTTCCCTTGTGGATGCTAGCATTGTATTTTAAATTATGCAGTTCTGAGAGCAATAATCCAGTTATGCTAAATATATTTTTTTCCTTTAGCGTTCTAATTTTGCCATTATGCTGAAGCAACTGTTCCTTTTCAAGGATTTTTCAAACTGCACAGTTGTGAAATAGAAAGAGAATTTATGGATTTCAGAGTATATGAATGAAAACACAATGAAGACGAAAGACATTAGGACAAGGCTGTTTATTCGAGAGTTATAATAGCATATAATTTTTAATAGTTTCTACCTAAATACTTGATTCATTTCAAAACACAAAGCTAAGATGAAATACTAACTTAAATATTTTACTGAAACAACAATAACATTAATAATATACTTGAATATCTCATATAGGACACAGAAGCAAGGACTGTGTTGAAAGGCATGATAGTCTCCATTACCAACTAACTGTATTCTATTACTGGTACAGAAGGTTATTTTACTGTTTTTTTAGTACAAATGAGTAGCTGTTGGAGAATATGAATTAACAGTTTAAAAATTCAAATACATACTATTTTAGTCACTATTTTAGTATTTAGGGTTACATTTTCAGAGTCCACTCTGGGGAACTGCACTTCTGCCTTTGGGAAATTAACTGGTCCATTCTTAAATCACCTTCCAAAAATTAATTAGGTATAGTAGGTGATATGCAACAGTTGCAGTATTTTATCTTGAAGGTGATTATATTTTGCTGATGAATACATACATCAGCTTATTTCTGTTAAGTCATTACTATCAATATTAAAATATGAAATTAAGTGAATAATCTGAAATTATTTAAAAAAAATGCCAGATCAATAACTGACAATCTGGCTTCATATTCTGTTTTTCAGACAGTCTGACTATTGGCATTAGCAAGTCTGATTTTGACAAGAAAGGACAATTTAAGAGTCAAAACAGGGTAGAAACAAGCCCAGTGTGTGATACAGTTCAGGTAAAAGAGACAAACTATTCCTGGATTCCTTCCTCCAAACTCTCTGCTGATTATTATGACTTGGAAGATTTTATTGTGTTTTTGTGTGATTGTTGTCATATTTACTGGTGCAAGCACTTACTGTTTTTCAGTTAGATTTGGTCAATATTTATCCTTTGACCTCCTGATGCTGTGACGGCTTACACATGTCCTGGCATTTAAGTCAGTATTGCAGTTCTCATTTTCATAATTGAACCTATTGGAGAAGTTGCTCCTCATTTCATTTACCAAGTTATTTATCTTTGTTTCTCATTTGTTCATGTATATTCCCATTCTGATTCGATCAGGTTATTCAAACTGATAGTTGGTATTTGTCCTTAATTATCCATAACATGTTTTTGCCTTGCCTATTGTCACATGACAGCCAAGTATTGTCCTCTGAATGATCTGTAGGTGGTTCTTAAGTCTGGTGGACAGTATTGCAAATAATACTTTGTGAAAGAAACCAAAAGTTGCTAATAGCCATTCTCAACCTCAGATCCTCACAAATTTGGGTTGTAATTTATTAGGATTTTCTAGGTTTTGTATGTAAAAGAAACTAGGTCTATTCTGAAATCTCCTAGACTATTTTGGATTTCCTGATGTGACAGGATTGAATCCTGGTGGTAGCTTCTTTTATTTTTTTTTTAATTTATTTCTTTTTCACCTCAGTCCTTCAATGTACACTTATCCCTAGCATTGTACCCAAGATAGAAGTTGCAGATATTTTACTGGTTCCTCAAAGCCTTTACATTTTCTGAGACTACCTCCCAGTCCCCTTAAGGAAAATCTGCCTTGAACAAAAGTTTACTAAATATTAGAACCTTTCTGTCTTGAAATATGACTAGAATATGAATGCAGCTTCTTCTGCTATGGAGAAGTTCTTGATAGATATTTTTGGATCCTAACTTTAAAAAATGTGTTTATTCTCTATACAGTTCTTTTAAATGTTTTGGGTTTTTTGTATTCCCTGAGATATATAGCCAACTAAGTTTACTGGGCACAAGAAACTGCTGTCACTGAGATATATTAGATATTTACAACCATCTTATTGAGACTTTCAGAGTTTCAGTAATGTCTGCTGTTGACTGTTAGATACAAAACTCTTTGAAGTGATGTTTCCAAACAGTGTGTGATTATACCACATATTCACCTTGTTACAAAAGCTGAACTTAGACCCCTTTTAAGACCAACTTTCATGTTTGAATAAATCCTCTTTGTCTCTCAATAAGGGCTGTACTAAAGCAATTTAGTTTCTATCTTTGCGTTTATGTTGATTCTGTCCATCTCTTAAAGCACTGCATTATAACATTGACTAACTGAGAAAGTGTAGTCATCTAAAACCAGCAACTTCTTTAGGATTTGTTTTTCCAAAAAGCAATTAAAAAACCCTCAGACTTTGTGCACAACCTGATTTTTGGGATAAAGATTACAGCTAGCAGGCAGCACTTATGGCAGGAGGGATCTGAAAAAAAAACTTCAAACCAAGAAAAGGCAATCAGAAACCTACTCAAACAAGCAGAAGTTGTCTAAGGCTCTGAGCTATGAGAGCATTGAAGGCTTTTTACTTTAAAAATACACAAGGTTCCAAAAATTCACTCAGCAAAATTTTTAAAAGGGCCTAGAGTTCTTTTAACACTTTGAGATAGTGCAAGTGAGAAGACATCCCACATGTTTTCTCAGGAGGTCAAATACTTTTACTTGCAAACTTTAAGGAACTTGGCAAAAGTTTAAAGGGCAACATTCAACCAAAATAAAGCATCACACAAAGCATTGACTTAGCACATGCTAGCCCATACAGCTTAGCAAAATCCAGCCCATATAGCTTTAAGTTATTAAGAAAGGGGATTAGGAGAAGAAGAACAAGTAAAGAAAGAGAGAGAAAAAGAGAGAATTATAGCTATCACCCCTAGATTCAGCATAAATCCAGCTATGGAAATCCAGAAGACAGCAGGGTCTGAACACATGGAGAGCATGTCTTTGCATTTATATGCTCGTGCCCCTCTATGGCCACTCTCCCCTTCCCCAGGTGAGACTTCCCATGTGCCAGCCATTCTGTGGCTGGGTTGCAGGCTCCAGGGGGTGTGTTGTGAGGCAGCGCTTCCCCTGAACAGTGACTGACAGCTGCTCTGAGGCTGTCCCAGGAGGTTCCAGGGTTCCTGGATGTGGGATATAGGGCCTCACTTCACGTTTGTGGATTCAGCCTATGCCTTCCCCCTCACACACACACACACGCACACACACACACACACACGCACACACACACACGCAGACTTGAGTTGGTCCGAGCCAGCAATTAATCCAATGTCTCACATGATCCCTCCATCTCTAGAGGTCTTGAAGACTTGACTAAGCACAGCCTTAATCAACATGTTCTAGTTAGAATGCTTTCTGCAGCGTGTTAAGATCAGACAACTTCTGGACTTCCCTTCCAAGTTAGGGTGCTCTATCCCTTTGTAACATATAGGCTGGCATACTTCTTTTTATCTTTTATTATGTGTCACAGTATGTATCCTGGTCAACCTCCTCACTCTTGATTGCTGTTTTTTCCTTTCAGCATTTCTTTATTATGACCAAATAAACTTTGCTTCACTGTAGGCACACTTTTCATTTTTTGTATGCAGCTCATCTTTTTTGAGGGCATTCTCTCAACAACTACTCCAAGCTAGAATCACATACTCCACTGGCAATCCTTTCTTCATTGTTCTCAAAATTACTCTGAGTGTCAAAAATAAGAATCTATTTCCGCTCGGTTTCTAAGTTTCAGGTAAAAGGGAAAAAAAAAAGATAAATAAAAAGTACTTCTCCAAAGCCTCATTGTATCTGGAGTCATAACATTCATCAGACACTTATCAGTTGCTCTTATATTTCAGGTGTTATTCTTCACAACAGCTCTCACTGATGTCTCATTCTTTCTCCCCTGTGAGATATTAAAAAAGACTTGCCACCCTCTCATTTTATCACTCACTCTTTTACTGTCACATTTGGTGACTGTCTATAGACTTGCTTCACACTTCCAGTTTTTGTGCAACCAAACCAGATTTCTAGTGGTGGAGGCTCTTTCACAGTGCACTTTTTTAGTATCAATCAGGGTTTTGATTTACTCACCATGTCTTCCATGTTTTAGGGATCAACCTAAAAACAAACGAAACCAAACTAAAACAAACCCTGCTGCAACTGTACGAGAAGGAAAAAAGCATCTACAGACTTCCATAGCAAAGGCTTACATGCAGCCACTTGCCTTCCAGGGAGTCACTGCGAAGTCAGTCCTTTGAACACTTTCATTCAAAACCTTGTGCTGTAACTTAGAGTTAACACAGTCACAGCTTGGTTTTTAAATTAAGAACACTTCAAAAATTTCCCACTTTGAGAATATGTTCTCTATCTTCATTTGCTTCCATGGAGAGCAAAAAATTGAACAAGTCTGTCCTACTTCTTGCCCCATTTCTCTTATGGATTCTTCTACCTGATGTTCATGATGAAAATACTGTTGTGAGGCCTTGAGCAAGAGTAGAAAATTCTGCTATTGATATATCTTTTTAATAGAAGAGAGTGGGTCGTCTATTGTGTGACGTTCTCCAAGATTAGTCTGATAGAATGAAATACTTCAAGAAAGCAGAAACAGGAACCATTTTTCCATGAACTGTCACACTGACAGACTAGCTTACTAGCCAGTATACCTCCTCCTGGTGCTAGGCAGAGGTCCACACCCTTTCCTTGAAACTCTTGGACAACGCTTTGATCAAGCATTTTTCATGGATAAGTAAAATTTAATGTGACCTGCATAATTGACATGGCTTCACTATGAAATAGGATACATTCAGAATATATTAGCTATGTCATTTCTGAATGATATATCAAAGAGTCCAATATGCTCAGTTAATCCTTAAAACTTTTTTCACTTGAATGTACAGTCCATAAAAAGTTTCTGCCAGTTAATTTACACAAGGATGAGAAAATATTGTATGGCATCTATTTATTTTAAGATGTAATCCACATATTTTACTAATAAAAGTAAGCCTTTTCAGATCTGTTGTGATATTCTCTGCCAAGAAGAAAATTTGCTGAAATGAAACCCACAAATAGTTTTGTCTCTGAATATTGGAAAACTGATTAGAAGCAGAAATACTGTCTTACATCTGTAGTTTGCATCATATTCAAGAAGGAGTAGTGTGTGAAATTCAGCCATATCACCTCTGTGGTTTCGGCTGTGTACAGAGGAACAACCAGTCTCATGTATATCTCAGCAGACTTCACCTGACTTATGGTGCACACTTATGGGAGCAAACACACCTTAGTGTTACGGACAAAAGTGTAACATGTGCAGACCTGTATAGATTTCCATATCACTAGGAAGCAAGAGGAGAAATAGTGTCACTGATGGCTCAACTTCCCTCTTTTATGTGCTGCCCTTCACCCTTATACATTGGTTTGGTAGTAAGGGCCTGGCAGAGATTTGGGGGTAGATTCTCATAGATTTTTTGTGTAATGTGACCATGTCACTGAATGAAATAAATGTAGTCCCTTGAACTTGTATAGACAGAATTCTGTACAAAACATCTCTTCAAGAGGTTGACTCTCTGAGCACCTTCTGATTAATTTAACATTTTGGGTATCTACTAGAAATGCATGCAGGGAATAAGCATGGTTCTGGGATACTGCTGATATCTCCAAGTGGTCTCCTGACTTCCTGTACCTTTGTTAGGGCCTTTGAGACACCTAAATATATAATTTTAGGATTCAAAAAGTGAAGAATGGCTCCCTACACCATCTGCTCTGCTTTCTCCAGAAGAACTAAGATTACATGTTTTACAGGTAAAGTCTGGATTCTGAATCCCAGTTTTTAAATTAGGGAAGTAAATATATGATTATCAATAAATGTCAGGTTCTTTTTCTCTTAGTAACATAGCTTCATCAGCCTTGTTCTCTCTTTTACTTAAAGATTAATGCTTTACTTTCTCACAGGAAAGCTAAATGTAATATCAATCTTGATACCAATGTCCATATTTCTGCTATTTGGAATATGAGCTGTCCTAAAGACAAAATGCATTGTCTTGCATTTAATGTGCATGAGTAAAGCCCCTCATAAAGAGAAATTATTATATTTTGCTGTTCCTGTGACTCTCAAGTTTCTGCTGTCAGGCTTATAAGTGAATAGCAATGTTGCTCACAGTGTAAATTTGCATGCCATGATTTGGATCTGTGACCATGGATAGGAGGGTGGATTTACCAAGGAGGAATTAAATTTTGGGCCATAAGCTGATCCAGCAATCCACTGTCCCATATTATACAATGGTTTGCTGTCCTGTAGATCTTCTATACCTGTGTGTCTTCCTTTGTTCATATTTCTTTTTATGGGAAGAAGTGGAGTCAAAAAACTACTTACAGAAATCAAATTATATAGTAAAAGACAAATACTTTCTCTTTGGTGCATTATGCCACAGTATTTCATATTTGGTGCATTATGCCACAGTATTTCATGCTCCTGTCTACATCTTGCAACAGTAATGTAGAATAGCAGAATAAGAAATGAAATTAAATAAATTATGCCTGGTCTCAGTCCTGATTTAATGAAAATCTTAAGAAATACTTTAGGAAAATGGAACTTAGCCCTCAGATGAAGGTATTTGCCTAGGCAGAAGTATCCAGTGAGTAGCAAAAAAAAAAAAAA
>VWZF01000654.1:114223-125121 GCA_013396755.1 Sclerurus mexicanus
GACTGTAAGATACAGATTTGTTCTTGACATGAATGGTCAAATAATGAATTTCATATTCAGTCTGTGATTTCAGGTAAAGTACCACTCCTAAATCAGTCCTAAAAGAAAAAATCCTGGAGTGATTATTTCCAACATTGATTTCATTCTGGAGAGTATCAATAGTCATTGTCACTTGTGTCCTTTTGGGCACTTAAGGCACCTTTGTCTTCCTATGGGTTTGCCATTAAACAAATATTAGTCCTCTAATTAAGCTTATCTCTGTGTTTCTAAAATTGTCCTGGTACATGTACAATGATGAGTTGGATTAAATGACAACACAAGATACAATTAGAAGGACCAAAACATTTTCCTTCCATGTACATGCAGTAGTAGGCTGTTGTTGTACAGTGAGACTGTAAGGCTGGTCTGTTCCTATAGCCGATCTAGAATCTCTTTTACTGCTTTTGCCCGTTTTTATGCAAAGCAGCAACTTTCAGGAATTGGCACAACAGAAAAATATTTTGCTCCATCCTCTAAGAGATCAGCAAAAAATTGTTCAGTTCTGTTTCAAATTCTGTTCCTGATGTCTTTATTTCAGTTTTCTTTCTTCAGTAGACATGAGAAGAAAGTGTCCAACAAACAAAAAATTCACTTGGACTCTCCTGATAATAATTTTCTGGAATATTTTTCCTCTGGTATATGGTGTTTATTTTCAAAATTTCTATAATCCTAATCAAGACAGATCTCATGACAGTAAAAATGTTGACCCTACAATCATTATGAGACCTATTACACATGACCTTTTAATTCCATATTACACTTGGGTCTCGTGAAGTCAATGTTCTTTCATTTCTTCTTGGCATTTATATTAATGTACATCTGTCAACATTTTCTGATAATTCTGTGAGTTTTACAGCAGCTTTATCCAGATATTTTCTAGTAATCTGTAATAATGATCATTGCTGACTGCAACTGTTCCCTTATAAAAAGGAAATTCATTGCAACTAAAGAAAACATCTTCTAACTTCTCACTAAACTTTCTATTCAGTTGCAGAAACTTTCATCCTCTTACACAAAAGAAAGGAAGAGCTAAAATAGAGAACAAGCTGTCTGATTAACTTAATATCTGAATATATAGATAAAAAGTCAATTCAATATTTATGCATATCATGAGATTAAAGACCTTTTTTCAATGACTGCCACTATTGCACTTCTCTGTGTGTTCACAAAATTGACCACTTTAATCTTTTAGTGCCAGGCATGTTAGATAGTTGGCTAAGTCTTCTGCAGATACTTGTCATGGTGAGTGCTGCCATCACAGCTGTTAATAACAAGTCTCATTTTATAGTTCACGTTTCTTCTATCTTGCAATCTGTATGTTGGCTGACTTTTTGACAGTATATTGATTTGGAAATAATATAGTACCATTTGGGAATGAATTGATCTTCAAATACATATTGTGTATATGTCTTTCTTACCTTCATATATGTGTAGTATCTGCACCTTCCTTTATTGTTCCTTTTTTTAATGTTTTATTTTTCAATTGTACATTAGTTGTCAGTTTAACATTTTCTTGCTAAGAAGCAAGCTGGTGGATCTCTTCCTTCTTCTTAGCATTCTCTTTTTTCAGCCAATTGTTCTGCAAGCTCGTATGAGTTTTCTCATCAGTGTAGGTCTGATCTTAAACTGGAGTCTGTTGTAAAGATAATTTTCCTTCATGATTTTTAGTTTTTCTTAAGACTTTAAAAGTTTTTTAGTTTGGGGATGTATCACCATTTCTGGTCTTGAATTTTCAAGTGCACCTATGCACAAGCTCTTTGTGTGTTTATTTTAATGTGGTTAACTACCATATGGGTACCAAATCATGGGCCTGGGTTTTTGAGTAGCTCACCATGCACATGAATTCCTGACCTGACATGTATGAACAACTATGATGACTGCATGTGTAAATGAAGCATTCAACTGTACATTTTTGTATGTATGGTTGTGAAACTTATTTTGTATGTACCAAGCATTTAAGATTTTATTACACTAATGGGTAATAATTGACTTGTGGTAAATTTGCATGTAAGTTATTTTCTAAGAATATTTCAGAAATCCTTGCAGATGTAATGTTATAAAGTTCCTTTGTGCTTTTCCTTTTGTAGATGAAATGAAATCTACCTTGTGTAAAGTTAGATGCTAAGATACTGTAGTTTTTCAGCTTGGTGAACTTTATGATAAAGACTAGATTTTCTATTTATGACAGAAAAAAAACAAAAACCCAGTTTGAAATAGAAGACCCACAAGGAATAAGTGATATAAACTTAAGCAGACATTCTTTCTTTTCTTCTTTTGCGTGCATACATGCACTCACCAAGGATAGACTACTCCGCACCCAAGGATAATTGGTCTGTTTCTAGAAAAGGTTATTCCTTTAAATTGGTGATTCAATCTGTTATGAAGCTCATTTTGCAGCTCATACTTTAAATTAAACCCTGGGGCTCAGCTGACCTCGAGATCCTGATCATATGAGAAATTTATACTGTATCTTTCTGTTGTGGTTTAGGAATGATATTCTCTGATTTAGTACTCCTGCTTAAACTATATGCCACTTCCCCTCCCCCACCTCCAGCTAGAAGTGCAAAAGGCAAAGCTCATGGGTTGAGATAAGAACAATTTACTGGAAACAGCAATGAGGTAAGAAAAAGAATGGTATTGGCAATATTTATAACACAAAGTTTAAGGAAAGCAAAGAATTTGCACAGAAAGTCTACAACAATAAAACAGTATTGGATGGCTCCCCTGCCATGCTTTCTTGACTGGAAAGAGCCCCTTCTCATTGGCAGTGAGAGAAGAGAAGCTTCCCCTGCCCCCAGCAATGATGTGAGGTGGTATCTCATTATGACTCTGGCCACGCCCTGTCCTGGCTGCTGCAAAAAATTAATCCTGTCCTGGTCAGAACCAGGACACTTACTTTCTGCCACAATGAATAATGAGAGGAAGATTTATGCATTGGGACAGATGAAGTTCAACGTATTTCTGATTGTATTTGCTGGAAAGATGTGTATCTCTTCAAACACCAAAATAAGTATCCAAACTCTCTGTGATACAGCCAGATTCTTTTTAGTCAAAATACGGACAAACCCAAGTAAACAATGTTTCTAAAAGAGTTTGGGAGTCAAGGAAATGCGGTATCAAAAAGACAGATCACATATTCTGCAGATCAGTGGTATAGACTTGTAGAGTTTTGTGTGAATGAAATCCACCCTGTGTTTGTGTTCAGGTAGGCAGTAGCATAGAGCAAAATATGAGTGAAAAGGTGATTATTATTGTCAGTATAAGCATTCTTTACCACAAGAGATGAACAGGGTTTATTTAAGCTGATACCTTTGCACATTATCCATAATCAAGGCACTATTCACAGCACTTGGGATTGATGTTTTCAAGATTGAGAAAATGTGGTTCTATTTACTGAATACCAGCCTGTTTATACACTAAATATTTATTCAACAAGACCAGAGATACTCTGGGGAAAGTATCCCTTTATTCCACCATCTCTATGTCAGTTACCCCATTCAGTTAGAATAGAGTCATATTTTGTCTTTATTTTCTACCTGGCTTCAGCATGCTTCACAGAAGGGATGGAAAAAGCCTCCCAAATACTTGACCATTGTTTGTAACTTTCTCAAACAAGTGCTGCCCTTCAAGTCCAAGAACACTGAAAAATTCCCTTTCAGAGTTGTTAAGTGCTCTAATTACAAAAGCACTTAACCAGCAATGTTGCATCCGCCTCACCCCAAACACTAAACAAATTCAACATGTCCTGTCTGTCATGAGTAGTGTTTTGGCTTTCTTCTTAGAACAAGGTGTCTTCAGTTTCTTGTCCATCTCTGACTTTTCTTGAGTGTAAACAATAGACAATTCCACATCTCTTCTCACTCTGGCATATCTGAACATCTCTGCTTATACAGAACTCTTCAACAATTTCTGTAAATTTTTTGCTATCGTGAGTTGAGCATTCTTGACTGTCACTGAGCCATTTTGTTGCTTTAGGATTCTAAAGTATTAGGACAGATGGTATGAGCATAGCAAGGGAATGAATCTCACAGAGGTTCTAGACACATTTAACTACCATCGGTGAATTATCAGTCCACATTGTCCAGAATTTCAGCCCACATATTTGTAGACCATAAATGTTAGTCTGTTTCTAAGTGGAAGGAAACCATTAAACAGTAAGTGCCTATGATTTAACAACATAAAAAAAATAAATAGTTAATTTGCAACCATCCTACAAAATTGTGTGTCACAGAGAAGAAAATGTACAAAGAGAAAAATATGCTTATGAACACTTACTCATATAGCATTAGAGCACATGAAAAAATGAAAATCTATGTTTGAACCTTGAACTTTTAATTTTTCTTTGGTAGACAGCGTACAGTAGATTAAAGCAATACCTTTTATTGTTCCAACAAAGAACAGTCAGGCTTTGAGACCAGAAAGGTTACATCTTCAGTTTCTACCGTATTGATCTTGCACTTACAGACCAGATCAACTACAAATATTTTCTCTTTGCTTTGAGCGATACCTTTTTTCCTTTGAGATTTAATATTTCTTTTTCTGATGGACAATATAAAGAAACTCTGTGTAGAGCAGTACAATGAAAAAAAGGAAGGAAAGCAATCCTTTTATAGTGGTTAATTGGCTGATTGCCACAGGAAAATCACAATTATTTTTTAATAGTGAAAAATGCAATTAAATGAAGAAGCCGCTCCCTTTTGTTGCTTTAGTATACTCCAAAATTCATTTTGAATTGCTTTGGAAATCAAGAGATTGCACATTAGAATCTGAGAACACCAAATGCTCACATGAAAAGCATATTGCTATAAAGCATTAAAAATATTATAACTTTGTTCTCTTCCTACTGCTCACCTCTTCTCCACTGCCTCCCTCGCCCCCATATTGACTATATTTTTTTTAACCTTTTTCTGCCCAAAGAACTACAAGGTAGGTATTGTCCCTGAGGCTTCATGACATCTGTCTCAACACATTTACACTTGTAAGAATTTTGCATTTCTCTTTAACTCTCCCAGCTCAATGATTAGACAAACCACTATAGTTTTAAAAACAGTTCACTTACTGTTCAGAGAAAGAAAAGCAGTGAGTTTTCAGAAAATAAGTTATCTTTTTGTTTCAAGTGACAGGTCACCTTAAAATAAAAGATGATAGATACTGAAAGAAGTCCAAGAACCTCTTTTAGTTGACACCTAACTGGTGATGGAAGATCTAGTCCACTGCTTCAAAAGTATTAAATACTATTTTACATCTTTGGGGGAGGATTGCACGGGAAATAAAACATATTTCTGATTATTAATCCATCTAAAAATTCCTTGATTCACCTTACAGTACTTTGTGTGTGCTCTGTTTCAACTGGGAACAGCTACACTTTCATATACGTGGCGACAGAACTATACAGGAATTCTGACTCCATTAAATTTTAAGCAATGGCACAGCTCTAATACTTTTTCATGTTCCTTACAATATTATTGCTTAGTAAAGCTAGCTGTAGACAATTTATTATTAAATACCAATTAAAATATTTTAAAATAATATAATCCACCACTTACTGGAGATATATAACTAGGTTTATGTTTAGCCCTTTCCTCCCAAACTTTTTTAAGACTGTGACCACATACAGGCTAAAATCTTTAAATAGCATGGCTATGTGTATATTACACTTTAAAGCATAGAACAAGTATACTTAACAGTGGAAATTAATCTGATTAGAACAAGGATTTCCTGATGAAAATATGAAATTAATGCTGGAAGAAACAAACTCAGTAATTCCCTGGTTCTGAAAATAAGAAATTGTGCACTTAGCATAATTAATAAAATTTTGACAATGCTTTATTTTAATGACACATGAATTAAAAGTGCATTACAATGAAATTGCTGCAGAACATCCACATTAATATCAAATGAATTAATTATGACCAGTACAGTTACAATGAATACTAAATGAATTAATAATAATGAACCACTTAAAGTGTTACCTAATTGTTTTATTTCATTTTTATGTATATTATTGTCCAAATTTAACTGTTAGGTTAATAGAAAATGACATCCAGTAATTCAGTTCAACACCTAGTGTTTGTAAGTGATTACTTCCACACCAGATTCAGTCAAGCCTGCTGCATATCTAATATTGATCAGGTGTCTCAAAAAGACCCACCTATTGCCCCAGATATTTTGAATCATGTTGATGCAAAATGATCAGCCATGATATATTAAAGATTTAACAACTCTTAATGGTTTGTGATTATCATGTTGCTTCAACTGACAATTCATCTTTCTTTCAAAAATCCCACGTTTATACACGTTTATTAAAGATAACCAACAAAGCAACTGGAATGGAAGTACAGTGGTTTGCCTGTAATAATAAAGTAATTTCTGTGCATCCCCCTGTAGAAACCGCAAATCCTCACAAAATTTGTTGTTTTTCTTACTCTGTCTACTATTACTATCTGTAGTTCATTGTTTTGCACAAATTATGACATTTTAACTTCTTTATCATCATAAATTATTAGTGCATACCATATAATCTTATGAAACGTGTTTGGAGCATTTTGACTCATTAGAAATTATACCTACAAAAACAATATGCACTATTTATCCATTTTTCTATTAGAAAAACCTATAATCCTTTGTATTCTTTTAGCACTATGCTCCATAGCACAACTTCCAGTGAAGCTCATGGTAGGGAATCTGAACAAGTTCCTCCATGGCTAGGAACAATAACTGCTGCTGAAGCTTTCATAATGCTAAGAAGAAGATACAGTGCTTTGTGAAAGGCTCATTTTTGAACATGCTAATTCACTTATAGTTTCAAAGAAAACACCCAGAGGAAAATTTATTTCATATTAAATGGGGGAGAGGGAGGGTGAATTATAATTAAGCTGTTTGGTAACACATATAAGGAATGGTAACATTGGAAAGAAAAGTGTGAAAACATCCTAATTTCAGGTTTAGCATCTGGACACGAACTACTTTCTAGAAATTCTGGATAACAGTAAAATGCAAAGGACTTTAAACCAAGCAAACATGGCAATGTATTTTTGAAACAAATATTTCTCCTTCATCTTCTCACTAGTTTTAAAGAAGAAAAGATCTTTTGTAGTCACAAAATACTTTTGCAGTTTACTATGAACTTTTGGTTTGGGGTGGGTTTTTTGAAGGGTGTTCTATAATTTTAGCTTTCAGAGAGAATTAGGATCTTTAGAAAATAGTATTTTGCAATTAAATTTTTGAAAGTCCTCCATATGAGTATTGAATAAAATCTCTATTACCAAAAAGTAAAAGAAATTTCATTTACTGGCATCTTTCAGGTGTGAAGAAATAGTAAGATTAGGTGGGCTGTTCATTTTTCTCTTATTCCTTACAATAGATCTGATTTTGAAACTCAGCTTTTTCACAACTATTCTTTGAGTAATTTTAGTGATTAAACAACAAAATATGATGAGGGTTGAGGTAAATGTTGGAAGTGCCAATAAAGCCTACAGCAATGCAGTAACACAAACTCAGGGAGGAAAAGTGTAGACAAAGAGAATTCAAGGTCAAAGAGGGACTTCAAAGCAAGGAACATGTGACAGACTTGTTTTACTCTTGTGTCTAGCCAGGCCCTAAACAAAATTTTCATCCTAGAGTAACACTGAATATTTGTATTGCATAAAATCACAGATCCATAGAATGGTTGGAGTTGGAAAGGACCTTAAAGAACATTAGTTTCAACCCCCCTGCCATGGAGAACAGATAGAGCTTTTCTTCTTTACAATTACAGTTCCACAGAACCCGGACAATCTACTACAGATTTTCTTTGGGAAAAAAAATCCCTTTAGGCTTACATTTTTTCCTGAAGGGTCTTTTGATACTACAATGGTTTTGTAGTGTAAACCCTGTAATTAGCTATTTGGGTTTTGCCTAAACTTGAGGGTACTTGACTTTAATTACCTATTAAATATAAAACTGCATCTGCATTCATGCAATCATCAGTACTAGCTCACATATACAAACCTTCTTTCATCTGAAGATGATAGAAAATTCTTGTTATTTGTTCTCACTCAGTTTTGTTCTCATTCACTCAAGAAAGTTTGAGTGTTACATTTATGAGAGTTCACAAAGTAGAACAGCCATTTTCAAAGAGAGGGGAAGGAAATTGGGTGCAGACAGTATTTAGCTGTGTCAGAGTTCAAGGATGGAGGGAGGCAACCCCACTTCTTAGTGTATAGTCTTGACCAGTAAGTAGTAACTATGAAGAAGTGGTTTGTATGGCATTACTGCCACGAAGAGTATCTTGATATTGTTTCTTCCCTATCGGCTTAAGGTGTGAGGATGCAAAGTAGATATTTGTGAAGGCAAATACCATCATTCTCTCCTGCTAAACCACCCCTTCCCCTCACCTCATTTCTATCGTCTACAGAAGCAAATGGGAGTTGGAAAAGATACTGTTACACCTAGATCTCAGCTCTCTCGTTTTCAAAATATGACTCTCAGTCACTTTTCAACCTATCTAGCTTGTATGCTTTTTAGAGGAAACTGTTTTCAGAGCTTACTGCAGTGGATGTCCAGGAGTATTTTGCTACAGCTGAATAATTGATTTCAGACACATTAGAATCAATGAATCCCGCTTCCTATAAATTTATATTTTGAAGACAATTGATCTTGCTATTCAAATGGTTCAAGTCCTGATGAGCTTTAACCAAATCTGGAATACCTAATCTCCCCCTCCACCTGTTCTTATTAAGTGGCTACAAAAATAATTATTTTTAAGAGTGAGGGGTTTTGTCACTTTCTCAGTATGTATGCTCAAACAAAAACTATACCCTCATGAGCGTTGTATCTGTAACAAATCAGGCTAAAGTCCATCTAAATTCACCAGCCAAAATAGTAGATAATTTTTCTTGAAATGTGCAAACAGTGCAACCAGTCAGTTCCCTTTGTATTGCCAACTGCCTAGTATTTGTCCAGGCTCACAAGAACAGGGGATTTGGTTCTTTTTGACTGTGTCTCTTGCACAGAATCAAGTATCAGTGCTAGGTTCACTGTGTAAGTACTCCATGCTTCTCTTGGCTACTATTGGGATTCAGTCCTGTCCATTATCACAAACATTGCTAAAAAGGAATAAAATTACCAAAACCAAACCAACCAAACAAAAAATATTTAACATGATCCCCAGACAGAACACTTAGAGGTAACTTATGTTGCTGTATCCTCTTGAAAAAGGCTTGCAGGCATGCTGCAAGCATGGTTCTGTAAGTCTTCAGAGTGGTTCTGCACCTAATGGTATGGATAGGATTTACTGTGATGAGAAGTTACAAACTACAGAATTGCTTTTCCAATTTTTGTTCTCAGTCAAAAGAATTTGTACCCATGATCCAGACTGGCATGAACATATAGAAAAATTAGCAATTATTCTCATCTAACAGTTTCCTCTGACGTTCTAAATATTTTGTAAGAGTCAAATCAATCCTACTCTTGAATTATAAGAATACAATGCATTTTTTTGTAATACATACGCACCTATATTTATTTTGAACAGAGTGGGATGCCTCTGGTTTTAGATTGGAATATTTTTAATCCTTTCTGTCTATAGATAGAAATTGTTGAAGAGGGCAGCCCTGTTTGTTTATCCCAGAGACGACCAAAAATGTCACCCAACTTTTTTTTTTTTTTTGTTATTGAGAACATGCAGTAATGCAAAAAGACTTCAAACATGAATAAAATATTAGGTTAGAGGCATAATTAATATAAAAAGATACAGTGAATTAGAAAGGTGGTTAATAGAGCCAGCAAACCATATATCAATGCCAGTTATCATATTTCATTGGAAGTCACTAAAGATTGAAAATCAAGCATGGCAATTAATTAGTCTCGTTCCCATTTAACCTGAAGGTTGCATATATAAAAAAATCAGGTTGACTGTGTGAGTAAAGAGAATAAGTAGTTCAGTTAAAGATCAAGAGTGGTAGAAGAAAGAAGTGAAAGAGAAACAAGGGGGAAAAATGTCGTTATTGCATTATAAAACCACTTTACTGATTTAAAACCTGTAGACAAGGATCTCACCTAATTAAGAGCTTAATATCCATAACTGGAATGATTGGCATTTTTTGGATGAATTGCCCAATTTTTGGGATTCTATATTAATTTTTCACACCCTCAAGCCATAATAACATTTGGTGTGCTCTTCCTATGTTCTTTACCACTGGTTGTTCTGCCAGTAGGAAATAGCATATTTGTTGACTAGGATAACTACACAAATCTTGTGAATTTGTCTTTCTATCTTCTCTTCACCACACTCCATGCAAAAATGAATGACAACTAGTTTTCATTTGAATGCAATAGTAACAGATTTTACTAATATAGGAAGTGGCAGGTGTAGCTTGTACCTTAGAGATATAAAGTACATCGTCTTGTAACAGAAAAAAAAATTCTAAACCTGTTAGTGCATCAAACCAACAATTAAAAGGGAAAATATTTAACAGACTTTTCAGTATTTTGAAACCATTTTCTCAGTGTTTTGTTTGAAACAGTTAAACTACCCCATTCATGATTTTATAGAAGAAAAGTACAGGTTTCCACTTAAAATCTGCCAATAGCTCTCATTAAAGGGATAAAAATTCAAAGCTGACATTACAAACTTAGTTGTAAAAAGTGGTATGCTTGAATTCACTTGAGCTACCATCATTCATTCAATTAGTTTTAAATAAATTCCAACAGGTTTAGTTTTTGTGTGATAAAGAATGGAAGTTTTAGTTTTTCCTAAAGATGGTATTTTTCTAAAATGATAAAATTAATTCCAGTTCCATTATACCCCAAAACCTGGAATTTAGGTCTACTTAGAGCCAAAAATATTTAATGAAGTGTTTCTCCTCAAAATCTTAGTA
>VWZF01000654.1:125140-149816 GCA_013396755.1 Sclerurus mexicanus
AGTAGCAAAATTGTTAATTTTGTTCCAGTTGCAAAGCTGTTATTCAACCAAAGGAAAATACATGTTTCATTTCAGATAGCAGAGCATGTAGTACAGACAGATGAAAAATTTCATAAGGGAAAAAACTCAACCTTCCTTCTATGTCAATTTATTTTTTTAATGGAGTGAATAAAAGCAGCCACATTCCTTCTTTGATTAGAAAAATACAGTTATGTATATATTTTTGCCCTTTTTTGTGTGCAGATGTCACATTGATGACAGTTGAATTGTCAGCAGGAAATAGGGGCTTCATAAGCAGCTTACTGGGAAATAACAGACTTGCCTTTCAAGACATTTCAAGGTATTGTCCTTCACCTAGAACTCTTGGTCTTGTTTAGAGCCAGACCTCTAAGTTTCTATTACAAATATTTGTCCATCTCAGGCATTGAGTTTGGTTTTCTGGGTATATCTGAAAACTTTGCAGTATGAGATTTTCAAACTAAAAAATACAAAAATCCAATCTACAGTTTTTACAGGAATAATTATCCATCAAGAAGTCAAACTTGTTAGGTATCTTCTAGTCTACCCTAAAATTTCATTGATTTTCTAGCATCAGGTATTCGTGCTCAGAATCTTTTTATGCACTTTCTTCATTTGTTTTGCTCAATTTGAACTGAATCTTTTATTAGAGCAGCTTTATTACTTTTGACGTGATCTTCTGGTCTAGATCTTCTATGTCACTGATATGAGTTGACTTTCTGTAGGAAACTTCTCCAGAGACAGAAGTTGTAAGTGAACCTGAAAAAGCAATATAAAGGCAAAAGATGCTGACTGCTATACTTTGATATTATAAATTTGTCTGGTTAAATGCAGAATATCTCTAAGATTGCTGACATTTTTTAAAATACAATGAACTTTCACAGTGGTCACCTCTGAAATTCATATCAACTTCTGATACAGAGACAAGTGCATACTGGAATGAATGTGCAATAAATTGTTCAAAATCAGATGCACAGGCTCATTATAGCTCAAAAATCACTCTCAGGTGTTTCATTTCTAGCATGTTACAGAAATTATTGTAAAGAGATAGTGAAATTCCCCCAGATGAGTTGCATGCTACAGTGTACTTCCTATGCTGCCCTTTAATCCTGTAGTGACCTGGAACTCAGTGTTATATATCCAAATATCACTTCAGAGTGCATCATCTGCATCTTGATTGTTGAAAATCTGGCCTATTTAGCTTTTCATTATCTTCCTCCTTCTCTGGATATCATGGGAGACTCCTATATATGGGAAACATTTTCCTTAGTTAATTGAAGAAAATAGAATAAAAATGGATTTTTTTTTTATGTGGTCAGAATAGCTAACATTTGTGCATTGCAGAGGCAGAATATAGTACTAGGCCAATATTGGGACTGAACACTAGGCATGTGGAGAAACTTCATACTGACCTTGTATAATTTAATAAAGAGAAAGCTCTAGAGGAAAATGTGTGGCTGTGGGATAAGAGGGCTTCTGAAAATTGGGTTTCAGTTTTATCCTCACATTGCCCACTTGAAGTCAGCTCACCATGAGAAGACAGGGATCTTTGTTGATTCCATCATAAAACAAGCAGAAAAGTCATCAAGCATACAAAAGACTAATACAAATTAAATGCACTTCTTAATGTTTCAGTATTTTTCCTTCATGTTAACATGAACTGATTAGAAAGGCGGAATCCTGCTTCATGTAGCCATGTTCTCAGTGACAGTCTTCAGTGAACACACACACACACACAAAAATTAAAAAGGATTTGATGTTACTGGCTAATTTCTGAGCCACACAGAACAATCAGCATCTGTACTTAAAAACTTAAACCTACTTTGTGTTTTTTTTACATTTAGAATGTGCAAAGAAACTGCAAACACAGAGCAAAGCCTGGGTACAGAATGTCTGTGCCAAAGCAGGCAGTTCAACATGTTTATTGCTTCCACTACTTAGAAACATCTGACGCTAATGCTGAGATGCATATATATATATATGCATATAGCTAACTTATACTGCTGCAAAGGTCAGCTCTGTCTCACAGTTGCACATAAAACAGAGTTCTGGTATTGCATTTGGCATGCAGATTTATTTCTACCACTTAGACTGGTGCTTTATCCTACAGTCAAGACTAAGATGCCTTCACTGGACACACCCCAAAAAAATATCTAAAAAGTCTGGCTCTTTGAAGTCTAGTATCTGACAATTGTCTCCACAAAGAGGAATTGTGAAAGACTGCTGGAAGACACTGGTGTATTGGAGTGTGTCAGCTCCAACCTCCAGCTCTGTTGGTCAGGAGTCATTTTTGTGTGTTTTAACCACAGGCTTGGTGAGTGGCAGTTTTTGGCCTGTTTGACAAGATTATCACTGCTCTTCAGCTAAAGTCTGTCTAGCAAAAGTCAAGACATTTTCTTCAGCAAAGATTTCTTTTTGAGAGATATGTAAATTTTGAATTTAATGAACATTTTATGTCATAAACATTTATTTTATCACAAATAGGAACAGAAATATAATTATGATCTTTAATTTAATCTGTGGTGAAGGGCTAGAGTTGAATTATTCTATTTTCCTTATCATTTGTGAACATTATGTTGCTTGTGTTGCAGTAGAATTGTTGTGGAAGTGAAATAAAAATTGATTAAAAAAGGAGAAAAGAGTTAAACGTCCAAAGACCAAGAAACCTGCCCTTCTTCTGCTAACTGTGATAACAATTAAAAATAGAATAGTATAGAACTGATGTCTAAATTAAAAGGAAACTAGAAACTGACACAAAATAGACTTCCATACATAGGCAGCATGTGACAGAAAGGGAGTGATCAAAAGGGTGAAAAAATAGATATTTCCTTTTCCTTCATTTTTCATTTTGCCCAATGGCAGTCCTATTTCTTGTTTCTCTAGTATTAATGAATGATGTAGAGGAAAATTACTAATTTCTGTGTCTGTGTAACTTAGGTATAACAACACTATCCTATATGTATGAAGTATCACTCACTTAGAGGTCCACTCTCTTGTGGGTGACTTAAGCCTGCCAGATGTCTACTGGAAACTCAAGACAGTGGAGAGGAGGCAGTCTAGAACGTTCCTGAAGTGTGCGGAAGACAACTTGACACAGCTGGTAAGTGAGACTACCAGGGTTGTGACATATTAGACTGCTGCTTATGAACAGGGAAGGGTTGGTGGGAGATGTGGTGGTCAGAGGCAGGGAAGACCAGCGTGGCTGAACAGGGAGCTTTAGCTGGAGCTCAGGGAGAAAATGAGGTTGTGTCACCTTTGGAAAAAGGGGTGGGCAGCTCAGGAAGTATTTAAGGATGTTGATTGGTCATTCAGAAAGAAAATTAGAGGGGCAAAAGCTCAATTAGAACTTAATCTGCCCACTTCTGTAAAGGGTAATAGAAAGTTGTTTTATAAATGCATTACTAACAGATGTGGAGGTAAGGAAAACCTCCATTCTTTATCAAATGCAGGGGGAAATATAGTCACCAAAGATGAGGAAAAGGCTGAAGTACTTTAACATCTGCTTTGTCTCAGTCTTCAACAGTAAGACCAGTTATCTTCAGGACAACTGGTCTCCTAAGGTAATGGACAGGGGCAAAGAGAAGAATGGACCCCTTTAATCCAGAAGCATGTAGGTGATCACAAGTCTGTTGGACCAGATTCATCCTTGGGTGATGAGGGAACTGGCAAAAGAGCTAGTCAACCCACTTTCCATCATTTATCATCAGTTCTGGCTGAGGAGGTCCCAGATGACTAGAGGCTGGACAACATGATGCCCATTGAAAAGAAAGGCCAGAGAAACTATGGGGAACTACAGCCTGAGCTTCATTATGTAACAGCAGGGTTATGTAACAGATCATCTTGGACATGATCACATGGCATGTACATGACAACCAGGGTATCAGACCCATCAAGGGTTTAGAAAAGGCAGATCCTGCCGAGCCATGAGACTGGTGAATGTTCTGGAGCACAAATCCTATGAGAAGTGGCTGAGGGAGCTGGGGTTGTTTAGTCTAGAGAAGAGGAGGCTCAGGGGTGACTGTGGGAGAACACACACCTGTGAAAGTGGCCAAGNTGAGAGAGATGGAATGTGCTGCGCAGGGAGGTGGTGGTGTTTAAGGAAACACTCTGGAGGTGTTTAAGCAAAGACTGGATGTGACACTTAATGCCATGGTCTACTTGACATAGTTGTGTTCAGTCATAGGTTGGACTTCATGATTTCAGAGGTCTTTTCCAGACTAATGGGTTCTGTGATTCCATGTGATAAGTAAATTCTTTTGCTGTGGACTCTGGAGTGCTTTTGCAAAACAAAAAAGTAGATACATGAATATAGGCAGAAAGACCCTGATACAAACTATTCTTTTCTGTCAGACCAACCATGTCAGAGTCAATCTTTCTGGAAACCTCAGTATTGTTTCAGATTAATTAAACACATTGAATGTATTTACTAGGAAATACTGTTCGGACTGTTAAAGACTCTTCTCAAAAAAATTTGACAGATTAAAAACCCCCATGTTTTGGTTCTTTTTGTTTAATTAATTAATGTTTTTTAAATATCCTTTTTCAAATCAAATTCTCTGTAGAGAAAAATCTGCCCTACAGAACCTTGCGCCTGACAAGCAAAATCCATGAGATTTCCATAAAAAACTGAACAGTCCTATCCATCTATTGGTGAAACAATACTTTCTGTTCACAGAGTCCAAATTTTTCAAAGACAGAAAATTGCTGCTATAGGAGCAGTGTGACCTAGTGCATGAACTGCTGATAATTTGAGCAGCAGTCTAACATGGAAAATGTATAGGAGTTTCAGCCAGATTTCAAATGTGCAGATAAGTGTGGCACAACACACACAGGGGTGTGTGAGAACTGTGCCCACCTGGGTCTGGGACTGATTTAGATATTTGTTTTGTTGTTTGTTTTTTTTTTTTTTTAATTTTATATATATTTTTTAAATATCCAAGGTTATCAAATGTGTAGCAGTTTAGAGTATCTGGTGAACAGGAAAATATTTTTAATTCTTCTGGAGGAAATAAACGTTTCTTATTGATTCTCAGGAGTTGAAAAAGATAAAACCTTGAAACTGAACCACTATCAGAGTCAGACAATAATTTGTTAATTTTAGAATTTTAACATAATAAGGTTAAGAAAAATTTTATTTTCAAGAAAACTGTTTTTGCTCTTCAAATGAGGAAATAGACTCTTCCCTCCTCCCTGCCTTGTTACTTTCCTTCCTCAGAAAAGCCACAATGCAGAGAAAACTGCATAAGTATGAATTCCAGAGGTGACACAGAGATGCTATTGGGGTGTTTAAGTCTGACTAGGAGCCTGTGCAGATGAGTCTGAGAGTCTGGTGCATGCCTGAGTCACTTTGAAATACCTTTATGTACAGATTTCATGAGTGTATGTTGTAGGGGATTTTTAGAACATAGCTATACAACATCTTTTGAAATATTTGCATGACCATGTCTGCTAGGGTTAATATAAGAATCCCTTACTGTTATTAAAAATATTTATTTCTCACTGAAAAATTAAAATATTCTGCCCTTGCACTACAAGTTTTAGTTCAGTTTGTGGGTTTTATTTTTGGTGCCACACTAGGCAAATGAGTAGACAAGGATAGGACTATTTCACTACATAGTCTGCAGAAATCACCCTCTGATATCACATTGCAGATTTTTAAAAAATTTGTAGTGCAGAGTTTTTAAGTGATATTAAAACTTCTCCATGCCACCTAGACCAGCAGACTCATTTCAGAAAATAAGCCCTTTGGCAGTTTTCTGGTATGTTGAATATGTCACTGGTCCTCTCTGCCTGTTGAACTTCATGGCTGCACAACACAGACCTTGTGTAACTGGAGAGGAGATTGCTGATGAGTACTCTGGATATTTGTTGCTCTCTGGTACTTTTGGTATACAAACAGCTCAGGTTTTTTAATCACAATTTATTCAAAACCCTTCCTCAGTGTTTTCTTTTGATGTCTCTTTAATGTAGGAGGAAAAGACAGTTCTTAAAGGGATTTATTTCTATGCAAGTAATCTAGCTATTCTATACTACTTCTTCCTTTGGGGATGTATTTTTAAGTTCAGTTAGTGCAGAAATTGCAAGGATAAAAAAATAGCAAAAAACTTCAGCCCAGTTTTTGAACATTTGGTAGAGTATTTAGTACTCTGCAAAAAATTCAGATGAGCATCAAGAAGACAAAAACCTGCTCTGCCTGCCACAGATAGAAAAAGAAATAATGCCCTCACTATATTTCTAGTCATTCTTTTTCAAGAAAATCAGTCTTTAGTTACTCATTTCTTTTCCCCATGGTCAGGTTGGCTGCATCTCCAGACACTTGTAAGTACTGTATGTTCTGACATATCCTGAAGTCATGCATTAGCACCTTTTCATTCAGCAAAGGGTGAGAACAGATATCTTTTGGCAGCTGACAGCAGGGAGCAGGCAGAAAGGAGGAGAGTGAAGTTGTAGGACTAGGACACTGTGGTGGCCTAGTGGCTAGCATGGCTAATGTATCAGCTGTGATTAACCTCCTTTTTTTTTCCCCTCTTTTTTTCCTTTTTTTTTCTCATTCCATTCACCTAACAGATGTCTCTCTGTCACTGTCATGTCCTCAAGCTATCCTAGTAAATGATTTGATTATAAGTGAGTCACTAAGGTGGCAATTGAACCTCTTCGCGGCTCAAAATTGATGATGTGTGCACAGATAGCGCAGCGTGGGGGTGCGTGCAAGAAAAAAGAGCAGGAGAGAAAGGGAATGAGGGAAAGAGGGAAAGAGAGGGGGGGAGAGAAGGAGGGAGGGAGAGGAGAAAAGGGAATGTCAAGGTTACCTTGTTTTGCCTGAAGAGTCAAAAGGGAGGGCAAATGAACTGCTGGCTCTATTTGGACTTTTGGATACCCAGCAACAAGTTGGTTCCATCCTACTCCAGCAGATGTACATATCACTTTGAAAGATGGAAAATAGAAGAATGCAGTGATCTGTATTGTATACACTGTAGTCTGTGGAAAGAATGTTAATAAATATACTGAGAGCCTGAAAATCTTGCCAATATAAATAATGTGGCATTTCAAAGTCTGTCAGTAAATGTAATTGAATTTTTCAATGTAAAAATACAGTTTGATTATAAATTGGAGTCATGCTTGACATCAGTTGGGCATTAGAGATATTAAGTTGATACTTCTCAGTTCTTTCTGATTTTTTTTTTATATTAAATGAATTATGGGGAAAGAGGAATTTGCAAGCATGCAATTTAGAGATTTTTATTCTTGAAAACAAGCTGCCTGGTAATTTTTTGTGGAGGAATAAATGCCTTTTCAAAAACCTTGTCAGTGTACTGTCTGAAACCTGTCCTTCTCAATATGAACACAATATGGAAAAGCTAATCCATTATAATACTTTGTAATGATAATAAGATAGAGTGAACAAGTAGCCTAGGGGAAAAAAAAGATGGTAGTAGTCACCTTTAAACAGAAAAAGAATAGTAAGTAATTGTAAATTTTTACAGTAGGCTGATGAAAACATTTCCTTTAACTTTGAACTTAGTTTAGCTGGCACTGTTCTGGCAAACATTCTGCATATCAATCAGAGCATCATTTTCCCTGATGCATGTGTGTAGATACACAAGTATACATGTGCATGTTAAAATGTCGATTCTTTGCACTGAGGGAGCACTTCTTGCTCTGCCCCTACTTGGCACTCCCCCACTGATGTTCAAAATCTTAGAAATGGGTTTTGATAGTTCTGTGAGGTTCCCAAAACATGATCAGTGAGCAGGTGAATATTTTTATGGACATTTGAAAGATAATAAAGACTTTGAAGAGTTAGGTGAGCTGCCTAGTGTCCTCCAGAATGTGGGAAACAGCATTTGGATTGCATGATTCTTCAGCTGTTCCACATGTGCTCATCCAAACCTGTTAGAGCCGATAATGAGTACTACCTCACATTTGTCTTGCAGCAGTCTGTCCCTCCTTTTTTTTTTCCACAATAGTTTGTTAAATTTATTTACATTCTTACACATTTAGCTCATTGCAAAGATGACTGCATTGCGCTAGTAATGTCAGTCCTGACAAGATCAAAAATTCATATCCCTGAACACCTTTTAGCCTTATAGTATACCGCACATATAATTATTTTATAATCTTAGGTGTATTCTACAACAATTTCTAAAACAAGTTATTGTAACATTTATATATCAGAGCTTGCACTAGCTTATTTTTAATGGCAAACTAACATATTCTATTTTCTTTATATTGCCCTGAAAATTAAACACTGATTAAAGCTGTATTCTGCTGCTTTGTCGTGATGTTTTAAATAAACTATCATCCATGGTAAAATGTAAATTAAAAAAACCAAATTGGTTCATTCATCTTATATTTTAAGCACTTAAAATGAATGAACTCTCCTTTGAGAAAACATCTGACCGAGCAAAAAAATGGTTATGCATTTAAGAATATATTTAATGAACTCACTGGTTAAAATGTTGTTATTTTAGAGGCCATTACTGTGTATTTTAAATTAATGGAGGCCAGGTTGCTTGAAAAGCCCTCCCCTTGTTCTCCCCCTTCTATCCTAATGTTCCAAAAATAATTGACCTTAGTAACGTATGGGGGAGCAAAGTTCTTCACTGGTGGGAATGCTGGCTGCACTGTCAAACATAAGAAACTACAAGTGGAGGAGTAGCTACTCATGAATCCTCTCCATAATCATTTGTGTAGTGTTAGTTCAAAGACAGGGAAATTTCCAAAAATCAAACACATTTTTTCTTCACACCACTGTTATTGTAAATATTCTAGCTGATATTCATTTTGGTTTCATTCCTGTTTGGAAACATGCATATTTACTATTGTAATAACATTTTAATTTAATGTGCCTCTTGTCTGTAAAGTTATATTATTTCAAATAATGATGAGTAATCTTTTGGTACTGGAAACTGGGAGAAATCCAAATACATAAAAATAAGAAAATAAACTCCAGAATTTGTATATCTTAAGAATTTAATCTGAACATACCAATAGATGCCAATCGAATTTGACCTTTAGGTGAACTTTAAAACTTGTACTGCTTATGTGGTTTGGTAATATGACTTAATGTGTTAGATTTGTGCTTTATTAATATTCACAGATGGCAAAATATATATATGCTTTCCCTGTGCATATCAATTACTGCTCTAATATTTCTTTTTTGTTGGCTTTATTATTCTTATTCTATAGGAAAGTGAAGATGTGATTATTAGTACTGATTTTTCAAACCATAGTTTAAAAATATGTAAAAGTGTCAAAGACGCATTTCAGACTCAGTTACATAATTACATTATATCACAACTTTATCAAGTTATCTACACTCAAGCCTGCCCTGCTACAGATATCAGGAAGAGCCACATTTGCAGTTAAAGGTTGCACTGGGCTGAGAGTAGTGGCCACCAGGAGATGCATAGGAAGGCATGGAAGAGGACTCCAGTGAAGAATGTGCACTTGTTTTGTGTGTCTAATTAACTCATGGTGGAGGCTTCAAGTGACCAAACCCAAACGGTGACAATGCCCTTTTGTTTGGCATTTGACTGATGAAGTATCACAATATAATTCTTCATAGATTCTCCCATTACAGTATTCTTTTATTGTCACCAATGCAAGGAGAATGAAACACTTATGATGTTATATATTTTTTCTGCAGCCTTCATTTATATGTTTCAAAAGATGAATCTCCCAATTCTGGACTTTGATAATGTTAATTTAATATAAGTCTCAACAGTTGGAGTCTGGCAAAGCAAACAATACAAAATCATGTTTTCTATCACAGGATGCATAATGGTGGAAGAAATGAAACACACACCCACCCAGCCCCACTACAACAACAAAAAAAAAAGCCCCAAACCAACAAACACACTCTGCCTCCTCCCCCCNACTATTGGAAAGAGCCATACCTGCTCCTACATTCAAAGTATACTCTTCCCAGTAACTTTCTGTGAAATAAAATCCAAAGTACCCATGCCATCCTTTAAAACTTGACTAGATTCTTATAAATCTAAGATTACTGACAGAAGTTTTTGGTATTATCTTCAAAGAACTGAGTTCCAGTTTAAGCAGGTTGTTTTGCATCAGTGTAGCTTGACTCACAAAAGCAGACTTTTCCCTGAACTGGAAGAAGACTTACTTCTTGTAATACAAATAAGAACCTTGTGATGGCTTTGCGGGACCTTTCTGACCACTGTGACATTTCAAGAAGAAGAGGAGACCAAAGCTTGCCTTTCCCAGGGTTTCTTAAAAGCCAATCATGTGTTTGGATTCATTTGCTTTGAGTTGGTTCACAAGAAAATAAATGATCTATTGGCTGTGTTGGATGTAAAATGTTATTTTGACAAGGCAGTCGCACTATATATATATATATAAAGTGCATATAAAACAATGTAACTTTGAAAATAAGTGAAAATTATCATTTCCCTGATACCTTTCACATCTAAAAATGTAGAAACTGAAATATGTGCATGTGTTGCAGATACAAACTCCTAACAAAAAGGTAAAGAAACACACAAAATAGGATTTCAGAGAGAATATAAGTAATTTCTTCAAATGTTTCTCAATTCATTTATTTACATTATCTTATTTTTTATATACAGTTTCTGTTTCTTTTTCTTTGATGTTCAAAACAGACATCATTCCTGTAATATATTCCTGTAATGCATTTTGTATCTATAATGGGAGTCTTCAGTCTAAAATTTGATTATTATACAACATTATTATACTACACCAATTATGATACTGTTATTTTTTGTTACTTTTCTATATATTACCCTTTCTACATATAATAGCATGAGAATAATATTTCTTTATGAGGAAATAAATACATTTTAATTTTTCACAATATATTAGTCCAGTTTTGAACTCAGTATTCTTTACTTTTCACTTAAAATTTGAGTTCAATTAATGTTTCTTCTGCTACAAAGCATAGATTTTCATGCAGTGATATCATACACTGTTTAAACTTCAACTCCATGATTGTTCTGTACCCAGTAAAGCAGTTATAGGAATAACTATTTGTATATAAGGTGTATAAAATTAGGCAAAAAATCTGAAAGCATTGACAACATTTGATCTAGTTTGCCTGAACTTTGTGCAAGAAGATCTTATAAGAGAATTGGGTTTGCCCCACCTGTAAGATTAAAATGTGGCACATATTTTAAATATTGTCATGCCTACTTCTTGCTGCAATCATTTTTCACTGAATCATGAACATATGAGAGAATACTTTCAGGGAAATGGAACAAGATGGGATTTACCTGAACTGACAAGAACAAAAGGGTTTAATGAAGTCTAGAATATGCACTAAAGGTCACATAAGAAGAACATTGCCTCAATATTGGGAGTCATTTGCAATTAGAAGCAGAAGTAATTGGATTCCTGTGATACCTGCTTCTTTCCTTTCTATCTGACACACATGGACATTACCTATGACCCTGGTTTAAATATTAATAAAATGCAGATTTAAAATATTAAAACTTTACATTCATGTTAATAAGTACTGTCAGTCTGTTGAGACTCAACATATGGCTAACTTAAGAGTTAAGATCAGATGTTCATAATTCTCTGGATTACCAATGTCTTTTTTTTTTTTGTACTTCAGCATTTCACTGTGGTGTTAAGAAAAAATAAGTCAGTATTTTTTCCTAATGTACCTGATAAAAGGACTCATATTGATCTGAGATCAATAATGCTAATAACAACTATAGACAGGTAAAATTTTCTCCTTAGGATAAATTCCAACCTGTGAGGTGAGAAGATGCCATTAATTAGAGAAAACAAGGACTGTGGCATTGGCAAATCTTAATTTTAACATGTATATATTTGTATCATTCAAATCAAAGGAATATAGAACCAGTGAAGCAGATTTGCAGATTTTTGTGAAAAAATACAAGTGGTTTTAGGTAGCTTTGTGGTTGAGTTGGCTTGGGTTTTTTTAATCTTGGCAAAGAAGAAAAATTTATTTATACATATGTAGGCATACACTTCAGTGTGGCATTCCAGATACGTGCAAATAGTAATAGATGTTCTGAGTGATAGTGTGAAAATCTACATTTCTGTAATTTCAGAATCTTTCCTCAAATTTTTTCAGAAGTTCTTGATCACTGAGAGACTCTTCAAGGGTACAGGATCATTCTAATGCCTCTATTTGAACTGGAACACTAATGTTAAAGATGTAATATACCAGGTGACATATGTTCTTATGAGTGGGAAACAACAAAAAAGGAGTGCATTCATGAAGGAAATCAGAGTTTGTGCAAATTACAAGGAAATTTTAGGGTTTTTCTTTTGAAGCACAAAAACAGATGTTGTGAGAGATGGGTATGGTTTCCACTATTTTCTGCTATCTAAAAGGGTAGATACTGCTTTTCTATCAGATCGTCTCTCTCTCTTTTCACTCCCAATCTTCTTTTTAATAATGGGATCTGAGCTGCCTTTGTTATGGCTGGTTCTAACCCTCTCTGTTCTCTCTGGACTTTGGACCATCTACTAACCTGGCAAGAGAGAAAGATTGCGTGGGAAGAAACACAATAGACCACTGTCGTGGGTTTCTACAATTAGGTTTTTTTTATAAGAAGAAGAGTAGTTACTGTTAGAAGCCTCTGGAAGTTTTCCTCATCCTATAGAACAGAGCCAATGAGGGCCAGCTCCGAGGAAAACTTCCTGCTTTTGAACTATTAAGTAACACCCCTGTTTGAAAACATATTTAAGAAGTAGCTATGCAGTTGGAAATTGGCAGCCATGGATTAACAACATCACAACGCAGACATCAAAGTCAGTGCAGGAGGAGAAAGCATGGAGAGGAACCCCACAGATCAGGGAAAGGACTAAAAGTTATTATTCCCTGANCCGTGGTATTAATCAAAGCTCCTCTTTTGGTCATTATCTCTAGCCATAAATTCCTGGATGGTTTTTTTTCCCGTCCCTCTGGACAGTGAAAAGGAGGAGGAAGAAAGACCTTGAAGCAGTTTTGCTGAACACCAGGCATTTATCCAGGCTCAAACCACCACAAGCACATACAAAACACATAGATATCTAGCAGGGGTAAGGAGAGATAGTAAACTGTGATCTCCACAGCTGTTACCCTCACTTGTCATACGGGAAAAATGAGAAAAGAGGATGCTAGTGTTGATTAAAAAATATAATTTAACTTTAAATAATTGCAAAGGAACTGATTCTCGGGTGAATGAGTTACACCCCACCTTTTTTATCTTATTTTTTAACATTGAATGATTTTATAAAAAATGTCTAATTTACTCCAAATTCAGTCTAAAATATTTCCATACTTGGTCTCTATACCTTTTTACTTTAAAAATTGAAAGATACTTTTGAAAGATAACCAATGGTGTTCTTGACTTCATTAACAATTATAATTTTATAAATTTCTTTGATAAAGTTTTCTTTTATAAGCGCTTTTCTTTTTAAGATTTTTTTTCACTTTTACAGGGAACTGTAAAAAAATTTTCATCAGTTTCCTTTGTGCTGTTTGTCCAGTATCAGGCAATGCATCAATCTCAATCTTTTCAGTCTAAATCTTTTTTGTTCTGACCTTTAATGCTCAGCTCTCTTTTTACTAACTTTGCTATTAAAGAAATTGAAATCAACAGTATAATGCTTTTTTGACAAGGAAGTTTAAGCATAAGCAGATTTAAGGGATCTTTAGTTAAAATAAAACATAATCTGAAGTAGTCTTCTTATATACAGACTCATCGATCTTCTAAAATACTGTATATGCCACACAAGGTCCTCCCAATGATCAGCATTTCCAGATTTCAAGTGATAGCATACAGCTGAAACTGGTGTGAATAAATTCTTTGAACTTCTGGTTGCTGGCTGCCAACTGTCTTTCTGTTTCTATGGAGATAGCAGTTAGTTCAGTAAAAAAAGTTAAGTGAATTCTCTACAACTGTCGTGTCTGACCATTGTAGCCTCAGGGCCTAAAATAGCCTCTCAAAATAGCTGGGGAGACATAAACAATATTCTGAGGATAGGATGTTGGCCCTAGGTTAAGATCAAAGTGGAGAATTTTTTTTATGTGGGAAGGTGGGCATGAGGGAAGCTCAGGAACTAAGTTTTATATTTAATATATGCAATACTAAACAATTAAAAGCAATCAAAATGTGAACTATTTTGATTACTGTCACTGTAAAAGCAACATATAAACCNCCTTTCTTCTCCTTTCCTATCTTTCTGTCATTTAATGTAAAATACATGGCATCTTTTTCATCAGAAATATAATGAGTGTACTTTGACCTGCATAAGTCAGTAGAGGAGTTCATTGTCTTTCTCATTTCTGACAGATCTTGGGACTCCCAGAGAAGGACCCTCATATTGTACACAGTGCTTTTACCAAACTAGACTGGATACAGCAAGGAATCTTGGTGTTTCCTTTATTTTCTTTTTGAATTCTGACCAGCATTACAGTAAATCATATGCTGTAAAAAAATGCTGTAAAAATTATAGTAAAACAACTACTGCCTTGTTCTCCTTTAGCAGAACCATGTATTTTAAGGTCACTGCTATGTTGACACACAAAAAGGGTTTCCCTTTTCCTTTTCAGCCAAAATGACAGGCATCTTGAAGCTCATCGTGTTTCCTTCCCCCCACTTCCCCCTCCCCACACTTCCCCCCTCCTCTTTTTTTTAGTTTCCCAGTGCTTTGGAGGCAAAGATTTTGTTAAAAGAAAGTTTAGCCTTGGGCAGATGTAAACAAGTTTGTCAAAAGACTGAGCCTTTGTCTTGCCTGCACGTTTTCAGGGAAAGCTGGAGCAATAAGGAGGGAAGCTGCAGAACTTCAGGCGAAATTTCACATTGTTTCCCTGTGCTGATATAAAAATGCTTCTGTGTTGATCTCTAAAGAAAGATTGGGGAAAATTTTATCCAAGTTATAGGCTTGTGTTCAGACTTTTGATGATGAACCAACAAATTCCAGGTGTGCAAGGGACATACGCTTCCTGCTGTATTAATAATGTTGCAATAGCTTTGAACTTATCTCCTGAAAACAGAGAATGAGCTTAGAGAGCTTATTAGACAATGGCATTTACTGGTTTTTCTGAAGAAAATTGTAAGATACTGGATTAATCTGAGGGAAATTCAGGAACTCTTCAAGAAAAAGAGAGCAGACATTAGAGTCTCTGTTCTTTCTTTAATCCTTGAAAAAATACATCTCTCTTAAAGGCAGAAATATCCATAGCCTTATTTTTTCATTCCTGCAAATAATCGGAGTAACTGCAATCATCATAACCATTAGCACTTAAACTTACTGATAGCAATTTTATATGCCTTTAAAATTGATATTGTAAACCAAACTCTCAAATCTAGTTTCTATTCCAGCTAATCAAGACCAGCAATTAAACACCAGGATTCTTAAATCATATTCTATCACAGCCTTCATCTTTTCTATCACACTACATATGGTCCAATTGTTACAGATGACAAAAAATAATCCCTGCTCAGATGTTAAATCAAGATGTTTTCTTCACTTGCAAATGTTAGGCTGGCAACCAACTTTTACAATGAGTTATTCTGAGTTAAAATGAATAAATAAATAGATTAATTAATTAATTAATTAATTAATGAAAGAAAAAACAACAAGCCCAAAAGGAATAGAAAAGAAAGGAAAAAAAAAGGTTCGGACATTCGGCCCATCAATATCAGGACCTGCAAAAATTAAGCAGTTTCTTAAATGTGTGTTCAACCCTGTGTCAGAATAATTTCTTGGGAAGTTTATCTTTTTTGTGCACATTTGATGCAAGACTAGAAAAATCAAGAGGGAAATGTTTTATAGCCATAAATAGGTAATGTGACTTCAAAGCACAGAGAGAGTTCCCCCATTGGTACTCTTTGGCAGCCTGAATTTCATAGTGTTAAATAGCAGAAGATTAAAGCATATCGGGCTTGACTCTGACATAGTGCCACTACAAATTTAGAGTAATTCCTTTGTATGCTTGTCTGAAATGAGTACAGAAATGAAACAGGGTCAAATCCTGAACTTTCACGGTGTAATTGTTACTGACACTTTTATGAGATTCTGTTTTAGAGAGAGAAGTGGGGTCACAAGTTCTTAGGCCATGGAGGACAGGAGCACACAATGGAAAAAGAAAAACAAACCCTGAACTGACCAAAACTATCACAGATTACAAGACACTGTGTTTTGAGTGTGCTGTGTCGAGCTTTTTCCAACATATTCCCACAAGGGAGGGAAAAAGAAAAAATCAGAGTCCCAAATATGGGAACATGGCATGTGCAAGACTCATCTACGTTTTTACTTACTGTTGTGTCACAGGGACAGCAGGATTAACATGCTCTGCCCTATTTTGATTTGAGCTTTTAGTTTCCCCAGCTGTTTGAAGCTATGTGATGCTAATTTTTAAGCTGTTTGTTTCTTATTGTCTGGAAGGAGTTGTGTATAAATTTGAAGCTAAAACTGTACACAAGTGTAATTGGAACAGAGGCTTTTGCCTGTGCCAAAGGGCACTGCTGAGGCAGTGGAAATATTCTGCCCCTTGGGCTTCTGAAACTGATTTCCCCATGTGACTGAGGCAGTGACTCAAAATGTGCTTTCAGAATAATAAATGAAAATAATGAAATAGATAAATAGAATATGCATTTTAGTTGATTCAGCGGTGACTTTATCTAAGACCTTGGAACACAGAAAAACTTGCTGCTTTAAGATTTTCTCTTCCAAAAGCCTTGCTGCTAGCAGTCTTCCTGATGCACATAAAAAATAAAAAAAAAAATAACAAAAATACTGTCTTTCTAATCCAGTTTTAGAGCTGCTGTCCTAGTCTGCTGTCTAGGCCTTGACTTAAGTGGAACCTAATTCTCAGTTTGTTTTCACTCAGAAAAGTGTAATATCCATTCACAGGCAACTATGGCTGCCCAATAATGTGTATTTGCTTAAATGGGGGAGAATCAACCCCCTTGGGTTACCATAGTCCTGAGCACCTCATGGACAAGTTTCCAAGGCAACATTAGGAGTTTCTTTCTACATGTAGCACCTGCTTGTAGGGCTGATTGCAGATGGGTAGGAAAACGCTAAAATGCATTTCAGTTGCATTGCACTAGAGGAAGCAGTTGTAGTGACAACCTTAAACTGATGTGTTCTAGCATACCTTGGTGCTTCAAAGAGAGATGCGTGTTTCTTGGCATACACACAGATAAATTTGATACTATTACTTGAAAAACAGTAAGAAGTTTCTATATTAATTTCACTTGAACTTTTCAACTGCCATTTGAAGAAAGTCAAGGAGATAATGTCAAATTAGCAATATCAATTACTTTATTGTGGGCTACTTTTTGGCCCAATGAGAAAAGGACATTAATTACAGCCTTGGCAAATCCTTATATTCTGCTTTCTGTGGACATATCATGGACACACTCATTTAGAGCTGACACACCTACTTGTTTAGGAGCAATATTTACAAATAAGTTAGATATTTTCTGGTTTTAGTAACAGGAAGAATAGTGATATTCCAGAAGATGATTGCTGTTTTAATCTTAGCAATTAGGAACAGAAAGACAACCTTTAAATATTAAGAAAACAAAGAGAGTACATAATAGAAAATTGTCATTTTAATGCTGTTTGAAAGGATGAAAGGAAATGCATGCACTATAAATAAATTTTATACTATTTCATACAAGCTTCAGATAAGTCATAGTATTTTAATGAAGGCATGACAAAATAAAAAAATGCACTACTCTTTTTTTTTCTTTTTTTTTTTTTAATACTGGAAATATTTCATGTCTAGACTTAAAAGATGCAGAGGAAATTTGAATGGTAAAACTTCTTTGTGGTCAACAAACATGACCATACAGAGTCCTAGACCAGTCGTCGTGTAACAATATGGTGGGGTTTCATAATTAAAAAATTCAAGGTATCTGAATTACGGGACACTTCATATCTACTTCTAGATCAGCAGATAAGACTTATATTTGCATTCTTGATATGTATAGGTTGGAATTAAGTTTATTTCATAGTCAGTGACAAATGTAAGATGAATAAGAACTTAGAATCCTCAGTTCTCTCCTTGTCTCTGTCCCTCACATATAGTGTGTCCTTGAAGTACAACTTAATGGCTTTTCTTTCAGCTTATCTTCCCTAAGGTGGCATGCACTTACTTAAGAAAGTGAATATTTATTTTAATCTTTTCCTAGGTCCTAGGAAAGTCCTAGTTTTTTTTATTTGCTATGTGTACAATCCAGTTTAAAACTTTGTAAGATATTTTGAGCACTAATGAAATTTATAAAGGATAGATGAAGTTTTACTGAAGTATCATCAGTAGCCTGTAGGGTGAAGATAACAGGAATAAACTATAGCAAGGAGAAAATTCTGTTTTATCACTGATTTCTGTTTGAAAAAATGGTATTGTTATCCATCTGGGTCTGCAAGCACATGCATGTTAGGAAAGGTCTAAAGTGATGTTTTCCAAAAATTATTAAATAGGCTGTACCTTATTGCATAGTTATCTAAGTGGAGATTTGTCTTGTTGGGATGGAGAGAGAAGATGAAGAAAGGAATACATAGCAATCACAAAAGAACCCTATTGTACAGAGCAAGAGTTCCCTCCTTCCTGTAGCAGCCAGAACTTCTTCTGGCAGTTCAAGGTTTTGAGCAGGAAGGTCAGATTCTGATTTAATGCTAAAATATATTTCTCTACAATTAAGTAATCATGAACAAAATAAAGGTACAACGAATGCAAAAAAGTTTGTGGGATAGGAGCAGAGAGGAACCATTTGTACATAGCAAATGCAAAGGACTGAGATGAAAATCAAAATCATGAATATTTTTACACCGCTTTGATAACAGACACTCTTTAGCATTCAGTATGCCTAGAAGGTTAGTTTAGCTCATTTCATTAAACTATTAAGTTTCTCTTTTGAAAGGTGGGGAAGTTTTTTGTTTCAGTTTTTGGTTTTTTGGTTTTGTTTGTTTGTTTGTTTGTGGTTTTTTATTTGTTTTTTTCCTAACAAAACAAAACCTTGACTTAAAATATAAATTACTGTATGTGTTCAGGATCAATTTTATGCACACAGCCTAGGTTTGTGAGCCCTCCAAAAAGAGTGCTTGGCCCATAAAACTTTGAAAACCAGGAGACTAATTAATCCGTAGTTGTTATTTGTAGGGTAAGTCTGCATAAACTCTAGAACTGAAAAGGATTATATAGCACAAAATTAGTGCATGGGCTATAAAATGTTGAAAACCAGAAGATTAATTCTTCCTTAGCTGTAATTTGTAAGGCACTTCCACATCAAATATAGGACTGAGAAAGCACTTAGATGACAATAAATCTGCAAAGCCATAATTTATAATTTATGTAGCATATAATGAAAATAAAAGTGATATTTACATTATATTTTTTCTTGTATTTTACACAAAATATCCATACATGGTTGTAAGTTGTGGAGGAAACATGTTTGATTTTTGTAAAAGAGTGCCTAAATCAGTTTATCCACTCTTTTGTTTGTAATACACTTAATGGAATGAGCAAATTCATTATGTTAATATAAACCCCCCAAAACTAAAAAAAAACCCAAAAAAAAACCCCAACAAAAACCAAACAAGTAATATGAATGGGACCGAAAGGGCCCAGTTAGTTATGAATAAGCTACTAATTAGCAAAATTAAGTCAAATACAACTATAGAATGAAAAACCAAGGACTGGATCTCAGTCTTTATTCCTCAGTAGCAAGAGGTGCCAGAACAGGAGAAAACAATACGGCCAAACTGTGTGAAAATGCAGCTCAAGAGTCGGGAACTGTGGACAGATGGAGACAAACTGTGTAGACACTATGTGATTTTTTTTTTTTTTTTATCATTGCCTAAGGATGTGAAAATATACTATATTCACAAGATTCAGGGGAAAAAAAAAGCCTCCTCTATCTCTCCATATATTTAAGAAACACTTATCTGCTTGGATAAAACAAGCAGATGATACCTCAAGTCTACTGGAGCAACCTGATTCCTAGAGGTTGGACACTTAACTTGACCTAGCATCTGATCAACACAGAGACTTCAAAATCTCTTTGGATGAATCAAAAATGACATAAAGGAGAGGTCTGAAGCTAGACCTCTCCTTCCCAAGATGAGATCTGAGGTCTCAAGGAGTATTTATTTACACCTTGGAATACCACAAAGTGTTTAACATATGATATCGCAACTTCATCTCTTGTGCCCTTTGCATATCTGCATTGCCAACCAAGTATTCAAGTAGGTTCTAAAACTATGCAATCTTTTTCCCCATTTAAATACTTGGGGGAAGACATTTCCAAGTCATGCCACCAAGTTCCGAGTAATGTCTATGCTGGACCCCATGGAGAAGTGCACAAGAAGCATTGAAAGAGGGTGAGGGTGTGGAACAGGGAATAGAGATCTGGCAAAACCTGAAGCTGGGTATTGCCCCTCAACATCTGGAGCATCAGCTCATGGTGGAAAGGCAGAGTTTTTCCTGTGGACCCTTAAGTGGTATTAAAGGAGTAATTGTTGCTTTAGTAGTTGCATAGTATAAACTAGTCAATTTATTTTTAATATAAGCATACTACTCTTGTCACTAGTTTTTATTTTCTGCACCAAAGGAATATGGTACTGGAAGTTTAAAAAGAAGAAACTTTTGTAGGTCACCTATTTCATCTTTCCAGCAGTTCTGAATTGTTCCCTGCAGTACATTTTTGACTTCTTTGCCATTTTCCAAATTAAAACCAGAAGCAGTGTATGTAAAAATATTAAATTAACATTTATTTGACAATAAAGTAAATTACATTTATATATGAACTTCTCAATTAGCCCTGCAAACCTTCCTTGGGACCACTATACTCTTAAATCAGTAACATACTTTTATGTTGTATTAAAGATAGGTAGAAACTTTGTGTTAAAGAAACAGCATTTTAATTTTATTTTCAAGTTTAAAAATTGTGGAATAAATATATTTTTTATAAAAGGAGACAGTGATAGCACTAGAAACTGGTTTTGTTTATATACAAAGTGGGACTACACATAGAAGCAACTGAATATTTCTTCTATTCCCTGACAATGTGCAGCTACACTTTTCCTCATAAATTCTTTTTAAGTACAGTGCCACTTTTCCTTTTTGACAAGAGGATTTTAATTGAATTTTGCAAGTTCTGCATGTCCTTAAGTTATTGTATGACAAATAAACATGACATTTAGACTGCATTGCTTCAACACTTAACCTTTTTGGCTTTATTTTTAATGCTATAAAGTCCACTTATATATAAACAACTTATAAAGTCCAAGTGGAAAGCTATGCTGCAGTTTTGTAGTAAGGTTAACTATCTGAGATGACCATTGGATGGTCTTGGTCTTCTCCAGCTACTGTCAAGAAATACAAGGTTAAAAGCTTTGGAGAACTTATTTCTACTAACATTCTCTGCTAAGATAACTCTCCTGTATCCAGCATATGATTCAGAGGAAAAAGAAAAAAAAGATCCTTTACAAGACTCCAGACTTCCACAGAATGGCCTCTTGTCTAATAATCATATGTGGATCTTCTTGACACCTGTAGGAATACCTGGGTTGTAATTTCTTACTAACTTACCCAACTGGGACACCCTTCACAAATGGCAATAACAAGGTGTTCATATGTGTACAGAGATGTTGCATGTATCTAATAATACTTCTCTCTAAACTGGTTGGTGCAGTTTCTATTTGTGCAGACATAGGGGATATGTTTGCCAACAGCCACATTATTTCTAGCAGCAGTTTGTCAGTCTTCCTGTATCTGTACCAAAACAATCATAAGATTTATTTATGGGAAACAATTATTACCAATATCTGATGGATCTTACAGAATGACATAACACATCCTATTGGGACCTACAGAATTTGTAGACCAAACATTAAATTTTGGATACTTCTGTAGAAAATGAGATCAATTAAATAGAGGAAAAAGTTATTTCCAATACTGTAACAAATAACAAGAGTTCAAAATATACTAAAAGTGGAAATAAAACAATATTTTCCCTCTGTTTAATTTTTTTTATCAGCAGGTATCCAAACTTGATCTTTTTTGTTGCAGACCAGAAATGGAATTACTCCATAAGCATTACTATGAGTCCTATTAATTCTGACTCTTTGTATAAGGCTGGGTAGTATTAAGATCTCATGAGAAGACTGGCTGTTAAAACATTTCCAGCTTTAAAAATTTTAAATACACTTAAATAAGTACAAGCATTTTAGGTATTGCTCTGAAGCATGAGAGGTTCATCCATAACTACTATTTTAGCTCAGTTCAGGTGGAAAAAAAGTCAGATCTGATTCTACCCAGAACTGGTTCATATTTTTTTCTTATTTAACTTTTAACATTGTCAAGATTTAGCATGATGCCTAAAACACAATAAAAAAATTCCCCAAAATATCTGATCATAAATGTGAGACCACAAAAATGGTGGAACAGAGTTTTTAAACATGGCTCTGTTGGGTTCTCAGTGCAAGCTTTCACAACATTCACTTTCCAAAGTGTCTTGTGAAATTATCTTGTTTCTATTCCAGTAATACAAAAAAAGTAAATAGGCTGGAAAATCAGCTAAAATTGTTCTATCTATTCCTTTGTAATTAAGCCTATTTTTGAACTAATTTTTACTATGTACTAGTGACTCTTGATAAAACAATGAAGTAGGCCAAAATTAACACCATAAATTGTCTATTGCACGGTGATCTTGCAGGTTTGGTAGATCTGCTGGTGCAAAGTTCTCACCAACATTGAAGATCTTGGTACATCCTTTTCTCGTTTTCACTTCCAATTGTTTAATTCAACCAAACTGCATACTAACTACTACACAGTGGTGCTCTTCCCTGTTGAATCTGAGGTTTAAGAAATCTTGTCTAGTCACTATTCCAGCTGCTAATTCCTGCATTCGGGGTTGGGGTGGGGGGGAATTCTAGATTCTACAGTCTCTACGTCTGTCTACCTGCCATATCTTTGGGGTATTACTCATCCTTTCAATCCTTAAAATAAAGAGTTCCTTAGTTTGATAAAACAGAGCACAGGAGAACAGTGGGAAAGTTCAAACCTTATAGCTATTCTTGTAAATCTCTACAAAAACATGAACAAAATTATCTACTTTCATATCCTGAGTTGTAGATCTTACATGATATACTGTTGAAATAATTTATAACTTTGATTATTTTATTTTTTCCCTTTTTCCTTGGTCTGCCACAGAGTGAAACAACTAGTTGCACAGACCTTTCATGAGTCAAATTTTTGATGTTGAATCAATGACTAAGATCCTGGAGTAGCTGAAATTAGTTCACTGCTGATTTCTATGTAATACAAATCCCCCCTACCTATACACTTGTTTGTACTCCATAAAGTAACATGATGTAGGTAAAGATGCATTCATCAGTGGCATGGAAGAACTACCTAATAATCCACTTAGCTACTCAAAGGAACTTTGTATCAGCTTCCCAAGGATTGTACCATTGCTATGCTTTAACATTTTCCCACTGTGAGAAGAAAGGAGTGGCATTTAAAACAATTGAATTAGTATAGTCTGGTAATGTAAAAATATTTTGGGATGTTTCCCTTCACTAACACCTAAAACTGGAGGCATGTAAACAAACAAGAGACTATTTTGGGTGTAAGAATATAAATTTACAAATCTACGTCAGAACATAGATGTGAGATACTTTGACATTTGATGCACACAGATAAACATTATTCCATGTAAAAATATTCTCATGTTGTTACTCAAAGCATTCTTGAAAAAAACATTTTCTCCAGCAGCTTTTTTACTCTGTATAATTCTGTGAACATCAAAGTTATTAGTTTCCATGAGTGATATTTGGATACGAAACATACCTATAATGAAAATAGCAATCAACAAGCTTAAAAGAGAGCACAGCAGATGAACTTTTCACTGTTTATCTCAGCTCAGTTTACGTAGCAAGATAAGGCTGCTCTGACAGACCCTTTGCAACTTCAGTGCTGCAGGATGGTGTGTTGGTAAAATGTTTAATGGGTATGTTGAGGATGCCCTATCCACCATATACTAATACCACTCAAATTAGTTAGATGAATATGACAATGCTACTCAAATTCAGTTATAACTCTTTATACTTAACAATTTGTTCTGGAAAAAAAATAAAATTGAAGTATATTCCGTGAAAAAGTTAAGTAAGATTCTGTAAACCCACTGCTGGTTTATGGGATTCTATTACTGATAATGACAATTTTCTGTAAGATTATCACCCCTACAAAGAAAAGGCTTACTCAGTTCCAGAGTTTTGCTCCATTTTCCATAGTGTTTTTAAATTAAATTAGTCTGTCCAATACTTAGCATCCAAAACATTATAATTTCTCTAGCATTTGTAAACAAATATCCTATAATTACCACTGGAAGCATAAGAAGAATTTGAAAACTCTTAGAGGAGAGGAGAAGCGGATATATGGAAGATTTTTTTAAAGCAAATGATTAAGGATTATTTATTCAAGGAGCTAAATTTAATCTTAAGTCTCTGAGAGTCATTTCACTCTCATAAATATATCTTGTAAAAGAGACAATATTAATGATTTCCTGTTATCTGCCATTAGAAAAAGAAATAACTGGGCATGCTGGTCTATTTTTGAGAGGAAGGTTGTGGATTTGGTTGGTTTGTGGTTTTGTTTGGTTTTGGTTTGTTGTTTTTTTTTTTTTTTTTTCCCAAGGAA
>VWZF01000655.1:1432-42019 GCA_013396755.1 Sclerurus mexicanus
GGGGCCCGGCCGTGTGCCCCGAGCCGCGCAGGGGCCGGGGCTGGGGGCGCCGGGCGGGCCTGGAGCAGGAGGAGGGGAGCGGGGGGTGGAGGGAGGTGCTGGGCCGGAGCCAGGGCAGGCTGCGGGGAGCCCGAGCGGGGCCGCACCGGGAGGGGCGGAGGGAGCGTCCCCGGGCGGCTGGAGCGGGGCAGGGGCGCCCCCGGGAGCGGGCAGCGCCGTGGTGGCGCCTGCGGCGGGAGGAAATGGGAGGGCTTTGTGGTGCCTCCGCTCGGGGAGCGCCGGGAGCCGCCGTCCTGCGTTATCCGCGGCCCCGGGTGCTGCCTCCGGGTCGGCGGTCCTGGGCAGTGGGGCTCGTCCCTGTGTCCCGGCTGCAGAGCGCGTGTAGAGGAGGAGCTACAGAGACAATAACCAGCAATTAGAAGTTTGTCTTGAATCAGGTTAGGAAGGTGCACTCAGACAATGGACTCTTGGAGGCTGATGCTGTTGCAAGTCTCTTTGTGCACCGAAATAAAACAACAGGCGTTCAGCTATGGAATAAACTTCCTGGTGAGCAGATCTTCCCGTGTATGTTGTACAGCCTAATCTCCCAAGGTGTGTTTCCTGATCAGTGCTGTTCCTGTCCTTCCCTGCTCTTGGAGGAATAACTTAGTTTCGTTTCAGGCTCTTTGGGCAGCAGGGAGGAGCTGCTGCTGAGGTTAGAACAGCAGTAAGTTTTCTTAGCTTTGAAAACGCTGACCCTTAAGCTTTTAAAGCTCATTTTCATGCACAGATACCCTTTGTGTCTAATCCAGAGATGTCCCAGGGCAAACAGATCAGGTAGACACTTACACTTCTGTTGGTTTTTTTCTTTTAAATTCTGTAACAAAATAACCTTGCCAGTGGCTTCAAGTGGCACTTGACACATAATAAATTCCGATGTTGCTGCACAGTGTATCCTAGTTAATGCAAGCACTTGCTATGAAGTAAAATGTTAGTTCATATTCAGATTTCTGTAACAATTTCAGCTTGCTCTCAGGCGAGACCTGGGTCTTTGATTGGTGAACTAAAGGCATCCTGCAAATTAGTAGATGCATGTACAGGTGAGAAAATGTACTTATTCTGATTTAGCTGCAGTTTTAAGCCTCAGACAATACTAATATTAAAGTCCAACTTGTCCTTGCATCTGACTTGACATTATTACTAATAAGTTACTAACAGCTAATTTACAATTTCAGACCTTAACAAATCTCTGTACTTTATATATAGTCCTGTAATACGTGGAGTGTAATGAAAACATGACTGTTCTTCCTGAAGGTTCTGGTTAAAGAATCCCATGTTAATTTGAAGTGGCTCCTACTCCTTTTTAGGTGCTCAAGGACTATAAGAATAGTGTAAACTCAGTTGAGATATGGTAGTTTTTCTAAAGGTAGCATTTTGCATAAGCTTTGGTGTGTATGGAGGGTGAGATTTCAGCGTGACAGATGGGAAATCACTGTCCAACAGGTTCTAACATATGTGAGATCTGCCTCTTTCTCATAATCTCCAAAATTAGGGTGTAAGAGCACCACAATGTGACTGTGGTGTGACAGACAGGATTTTGCTCCACCTCAGGTGTCTGGTGTTGCATGGGTTCAGAGCTGGAGCATAACACTCTGGGACACAGGAGTCATGTTATTCCAGATGAGGAATGTGCTGCTGACATTGATGACTAAAGGCTTCTCAGAAAGTGCTTTGGAGCCCCAAATTTGACACAAAACCCTGTAATTAATCATACTGAGGCCTGGTTGAAACTCTCAACATCTGCAGAGTTAAAGGAAACAGTGTTTACCACTCCTGAGTCGCTGCTGGGCTGTTTATTTAGGTGTGGCTTGAAGCACTGAGCACCTTACTAAAGGCTAAGATTCACCCTCTGAGATGCTGCACAGGTCAGTGAGAATGGAGGGTTAGTCCTTCTCCTCCTGGCAGTTTGGCTCCTGGGTCTCACCCATCTAATGTGAATAGATGCCTCCTCATTTTTACCCTTGGGCAAGCTTTTTGTTGAAGACCTCTAATGTCATAGAGGTGTCCTGGGTTGCTGGAATAAATTGGGTAAGAATTTAGAGTTGTGGTCTTGGACTTGCATCCTGTTGACCCTTACGCTGCCCCAGTAAAAGCTCCAGTGTTGAAACCCAGGTTGGCTCTTGTCTCTGGTAAATCCTGATCCCGAGGGATCAAATACTCAAATACTGGCTTTCAGAATATCCTTTGTTTTGAACTTTTGGCAGATCTTTTTCTCCAGAGACAGAACTAAAAGTTCCAAAAGAGTAGCTTCAAAATGATAGTTGAGTTGTTCTTTCACCTCAGTATGGCCCAAGCCATTAACTCTGCCCACCGAAAGGTAAGTTCAGTTACAGGGGTGTCTGCTAGAAGCAAGCTTTCCTCTTCAGCTCTCTGCTTTGGTTTTTTGGAAAAGAAATCAAATCATCTTTCAGATGCCCACATTGAGATGACATAAGTATTACCTAATTGTGTCTGAGTAAGTTACACTGAGTGGGAAATGTAGATATTCATTCAGCACTGTGGTGTGACCCAGTTCACTTGGTTCAGAGATGTTTTCAATTATTTTTTTGACTTTTGTCCTATTGTATTGCAAATGAGAGAATTTTCTTCCAATCTCATTGTTTGGTTACTGAACTCAACCCTTTTTGTAAAATTTATTTCACAGTTTCAGTAGTGGAAAAATGTAGGGAAGCACAAAAACAGTTTCTTTTTGTGTTGCTATACCCTGGATTCAGCAGGAAGCAGTTTGGAACTTTGTTATTGACCATTCCTGTTCTTCAGATAGAAACTGAAATACCAAATATGTAGTTCTATATCGGATAATTGATTCCTTAATATCAAATTCAAAAAGAATGCTGCATTTTCTGACTTAAAATCAGTCAGATTGCACAATAGGGCATGGATTTATTTGCACACAGGCACCCTGGGAAGTTCTGGTGTGCTGAGTTAGAAATGGGGTTTGTCTGTAGCACAGAAAATCCTTTTGGGGATTGCGGGTGTGGTTCCTGAAGCGGCTCAAGTGGGGCTGAGTGGAGGTTGCTGATGGAAGCTGAAGTTCCAGCCCTTGCTCTGCTTCTCCTTCCCATCTTGGCACGGGGCTCTTTGCAGCTGTCCAGATCACCTTGTTGATCTGGCTGAGGATTTGAGTCCAGGGCGGGTTTTTGGGTGAATCAGCTCACTGAGGGTGTGACTGAGAACTGAGAACGTGCACAAGGAGGAGATGCCCCTTGGACACTCAGCTGGGGCAATTCTCATGTTCCTATAGAGCATAAACATTGGTTTTTCTTTTTTTCTTTTTCTGCAAATTGAATGTATATTTTCACAGCTGTTCTTAATGCCATGGATGAGAATTAAGGACAGAGACATGAAACTGATTCTATGTATTATGAAGTTGTTTAGAAGAGCAACTCAGTTTTCTTTGAGTTCCTGCTTAAAGCTTGTTCTTGTGACTGAAGTTAATTCTGCTATACATTCACAGAACCCAGTGTGTTTTTGACTTGTTAATGAGACAAAGGCAGATGAGGAATATTGTCAAAAATGCTAAAATACAAACCTGGGTGGACACTAATTAAAGATATGTAGGTTGTGATTCAAGTATGTTTAGCAGCATGTTGATGATGTTGGTGACAAATGATTCCTGCAGGGAGCTGCTGCCATAAAAAGGAACAAATGACAGGCTCACCTAGGAAGAGTTAAGGAATCTTATTCAAGCTTAATGCATTATCTGATTCATTAGTAATAAAATATTTATTCTGGAATGAGGAAAAATACTGACAAGTACCTTGCTTGCCCAGTGGATTTTCTGGCTGCATGGAACCAGCCAGAATGAAAGGAAATAAGTTATTTGACCTTCTGGATTTTAGGTAGGACTCTGCAGCAATCTAAGTGGTCCATGTCACATTGGCAACTCTGCTGTGGTACAGCTTGTGTTCCACTGGGCCCTTAGATGCACAGGGAGCCTCTGGGAAAGGGATCAGACACGGGCAAGGCCCAGTAGAAGGAAGGTAATAAAGGGAAGATGAGCAGAGTAGTAGAGAGGCATCCCAGGTGAAGGTCAGAGGTTGCCTGTGGAGTGAAATGGTGTTGGAACCAGTGGCATTCTGGAGTCTGCAAGTCCAGGAGCTTTAACTTCAGGTTGCCTTGTCCATACCTTGCTCTCTACAAGAGATCCACATTGACTTTAGAAGATGAGGCTCCGCAGGAAGTTCACACACAGATGTGTTACACTGGTGCAGGAAAGAATTAAGCTGGGACAATTCAGTTCCTCAGCACTCAGGAGCTTAACTGAGACTGCGGGACAAGACAGGAAAAGACTGCCAAGTTTGCCTCAGTCGGTAATTCATGAGACAAAGGACAACGTAAACATCCAAGTTTTGCTGTCTTAAAACCCCTTGCTCAACCAAGTTTTTTATTGTGTGTTTGATTCAAAGCATTCCAGTCCAGGTATCAGACAGGCAGCTTTCTTTAATGAACTGTGGGATGAGAAAGAAGTTAACTCATCACCTTTTTAACTGAGTTCCTCTAATGCATTTAAATACATTGTTCATTTGGTTTTTCCCTGGAAGCACTGCATCAGGTAACACTGGAAGGGAGTTGACCAAGAGTGAAGGTGGCAGGTGCAGGCACAGGGCTGTGTGAACATCCCCTCGCGGGCAGGCAGAGCGCCCGAGCAGTGCCGTGAACTGCCTGGTGGCTGTGCTGGGAGCCAGTTCCAGGGCACTGTGCTTCTCCCCACAGGTCTCGTGGCGGTGGCCTTGGTTCCCGCAGAAATAAAGAGCTGCCAACAGAACCCCCTTTCACAGCTTATGTGGGAAATCTGCCCTTCAACACTGTCCAGGGAGACATAGATGCCATCTTCAAGGATCTCAGCATAAGGAGCGTGCGGCTAGTCAGGGACAAGGAAACAGACAAATTTAAAGGTCGGTGTTCCCACTTGCTTTGGTTGTAGATGGATAATGGGAAGGAGGAAATCAAGCCACTTTTAATGGGGAATTTCAGTCTAAAGCACAGTTGATCTGTGCTCTTTATGTTGAGTTATGCAGGTTTCTCATTTGTCTCATTTGAATGCGATTGACTGCTGCTTTCATCATCAGAAGATACCCCTGATGGAACCTGAGTGACAGAAGTCAATATTTGCCCTGCCATAAATGACTTTCTCAAACTTTGCTTGTCTTCTGTGAATTCTGCCAGAGCTGAAGTGTCTGACCCACTTAAGACCTGTGACCTTAAGCACTGAGCACTTACACAATCTTTCTGTACTTCAGAAGACTCCCATTGCTTCAGCTCTGTCCTTTTTCAGTAGACAGGGAGAAAAAGCAAGTAGATAAACTATTCAGGCAACTGTTTTAGAGGGTGCAAATCCAATTTCCATTGGAATTGGCCAGTGGAAAGAAACCATATTAGTAAGGTACTTTCAGGAGTGGAAAAGCCTTAACTTGGAGAGGTTCTGTTTGAAAAGTAATAAATCCACTAAGTAATGTGTTAACACAAAGTCAAGCTGCTGGCCAAGCAGGTATCTCAACTTTTTGTTTAAAAATATTAAGAAACAAGTGTCAATAGTCAGCTAAACAATTGTCTGAAGGTATAGATCAGATCTAATCTGTAATGAGAACTCTGAAAAAGCAAATTAGTGTCTTGGCATTCCCATAGTGCCCAGAGTTCTCCTTCAGGATTTGCCCCGTCCTTAACAGGCACAGGCAAATGCATTCAGTGTTAATGCATCTTGCACTTAGCTCAGCTCATGCTTGAAAGAGAAGGGAGGCTGTTAGCAGACATGCAGGAGGAGTAGCTTCTTAAAAAGGCCTTTTAAAGTGCTCTTAACTTGAGATTTGTTTTTTACAGGATTTTGTTACGTAGAGTTTGATGAGGTGGAGTCACTCAAGGAAGCTCTTACATATGATGGTGCAGTAAGTACCCTTGCAATTTATTTGTGAAATCAGAGATAAGCATAAGTCTCAGATTCCTTGGCAGCCCTTGTGATACATCCTGAACAGATTCTCCCCTTGATTTGACAGCTTTTGGGTGACCGATCACTCCGAGTGGACATAGCAGAAGGCAGGAAACAGGATAAAGGTGGCTTTGGCTTCAGAAAAGGTGGCGGGCCTGATGACAGAGGTGACTTCCATTTTTCTAAGTAGCTTCTTAAATGTAATGGTTGTAGTTGTCTTCTGGTGCTGACTAATGCTAAGACAAGGCATGCAAGTGAACATGGAACTATATTGCAAGGAGAGATTTTGCATATACACGTTTCTAACCAGCTGCTGCTGCTGAGGTGTCTGGAATTTAGCTGTGCTTTGTGTCCAAAGGCTGGATGTGTTGTCACTCCTAGCCCAGGAAGTGAGACCAATACCCCTAATAATGTGCTGTGTCTTGCAGAGGACAATCATAAGCCCAACAGTCTGATCTGCTACTATTTTATGATAATGTAAGAGAAGTGAGTAAGCACAAGTAGACAAATACTTATTGTGGTCTTTGTCTCCAGCTCCAGTGTGAAAAGAGGCCTGGCTGCGGTTAAAGCTTGGTCGAACCAGACTCACTAAAGGTTTCCATTGAATGTGTATTAGACAAATACACATTTTTCTGACCATTTATTCTTGGTTAATTCCAACGGACTGTTCCTGTGCAATGGAACTTGGTAGTACGGAAAGGAAAGGATTTTCCAGCAGCATGACTTTGGACATTGAAGGACTGAAACGTTGGTTTGGTATCCCCTTGCTCAGTCTTTCCCACAGCTTCAGATCTGAACACAATTGTGGCTTTTTTCCTAGGAATGGGAGGAGGTTCCCGAGAATCCAGAGGAGGTGGATGGGATTCCAGAGATGACTTCAATTCTGGTATCAGTATTCACACTTATACAGAGAGGAAGCCTAAAAGGCACCAAAATGTTCTCATTTTCACTTGTCCCCATTATTGCTTTGATTGAATCTACTGTATGTGCCGACTTTGGACATCCTGCAGCTGTGGTGGGATTCCTCAGGGGGAATCTTCCATTGCCTTGTAACAGAGGAGAGAGTCTTGATTGTAAATTCTATGAAACAACCCCAAGTGACAGAATACTTGTCCAGATGTAGCCTGTGCTGTCTGTTTTAAGCATTTCTCCAAGTATGGCTAAGTAAATTTCTCAATAGTAGCAGAAACAGACAGATCATGTGGGAAAGCTGATACTCTATCAGAGCAGAAGCTTTCACCTTCTTTAAGGAGGTGTGACATTTTATGTGTGTTCCTGAAGAAACTGACTTCTCCAAGGATGGATTAGTGTTCTAAAGTACTTCTAAATGCAAAATATTCCTGAACTTTTAGACCTGTTACAATAATGCAAGCTGCACGAAGTAACTGAGCTTGCCGAGTGCAAGCTAGGGGCAGAGCCACCAGGTTTGCTCTTGCCTTCCAGTCAGTTCCTACCTATTAGAATCCAGGGTGGCATCAACACCACTGCTTTTGTCCTCTGAACTCATGGGTTTGGTCCATTTTCTGATGGGGAGATGTTGGCAAGTGCAACTTTGCAATGTCTGCTCTCTGCGTGAGTGGAATGGCCGGTGCAGGAGTGGTGCCAAAGTGTGCCCTTGCCACCAGCATGGATTGGAAGCGTGATGCTGGAGAGAGGAGCTTGCTACAGCCCTGTGCTTAACCTGCCTTTGGAGCTAAGCATTCTGGTGCCACAGCTTCATACCTTCCTTGGCAGCTTCTCCAAATGTGGATGTATTTCAGCCTGTTAAATGCTGGATGAGTGATTCGTCAGCCTAAAGTGTAGCATTTAAGTCTTAGTTGCTCCAAAAGCTTTTCTTCTCAGGTTGTACAGCCTTGCTCTGGATCAAGTCTTTAAAGATGGTTTGTTTGGCACTGAAGTAAGTAAGGGACAGCTCTACAACTCTGCCAGATGCTGAAGTGGAAAGGAGAATCTCAGCTGGGAACCAAACAACTTTCTCTTCCAGGCAGCTTTTGAAAATCTGAGTATATTCCCTTTCATGTGCTGTTAACCAGAAGTATCCTCCTCCAATTCAGTGCAGGCAGTGGAGGCTTGGAGAGATACTCCAGGACAGTCACTGGTACAGACTGGGACTCTGCTCAGCGATAGACAATTCTTAATTTCTTTGACACATAAACTGAAGAAATGCAGTCAGTTTAAACTCTGAATTTCTTCCCCCCCCCCCGCCCTTTAATTAGTCTAGTGTATGCTAAGGCTGCAGCCAGTGTGATCTTCTGGCTTTGGAAGTACTCTGAGTACTTGTAGTGTTGTCTCTGAAGTCAGCTAATGGTGTTAACAAGCTGAAGTTGCAGCTGAAGCTCATATTTTGAGCTCACTTGACCCACTCTTCAAGACTCCAATAAGCCTCGAAGTGGATATAGCACTTTCTGAACTTGGCATAGTATACCTGATTTCAAATGGAATCTGAATGACTCTTCCAGAACGTGTTAGACCTCTGTGAAGCAAATCTGTCTGCAGACAAAGGCTCAGTGCACCACTTTGGACTGACAGCAGTGACTTGGAGAGGTTTTCCAGTCATCCAGATAAAAATCTAGATTAAAACCATTTTGCAAAGTATGCTCTTTAAGTTCACTGTGTTCCATCTTCAGGATTCAAGGACGATGACTTCTTGGGAGGTCGGGGTAGAGGAACCCGCCCAGGAGACCGGCGACCACCGGGTGCCTCCATGGGAAGCGGCGGCACCGGTCGCTTCAGAGATGGGCCTCCCCTTCGTGGGTCTTCCATGGACTTCAGAGAGCCAACAGAAGGTAAACTCCTTTTGTCTTGTGCCGTTCAGCCCTTCCCTCGTGAGGGAGCCCCCTGGTTCCTTGGTCAGGTCGCTGCTCCGGCCCTGACAGCCGGGCTGTTTTCTCTTTCAGAGGAAAGGGCACAGCGACCCCGACTGCAGCTCAAACCTCGAACAGTCGATACTCCCCTCAATCAAGTAGCCAACCCAAACTCTGCGATCTTCGGCGGAGCCAAGCCCCGCGAGGAAGTAGTAAAAGAGCACGACTGAGCCTGGGGTTGAGAGGGAATGGGGAGGCGGGAGAAAAAGCAAGACAGTACAGAGTGACTAGCTCTGCTGGAATGTCAGCCCTGCAGTTTACCATTCCTGCCATCTGGTATTTGTCCTCTTTGAAACCGAAAACACAGAGCTTGTGAATGCATGTCAGCTGTTAACAAGTGGTTTTTAGTACGTTCTTGGCTTTGCTGTATCTAGTGCCTGCTTTGTGCTGAGTTTCCCTCTTCTGTTTCCTTCCAAGCAGCACAGTTGCCAGTAGAAAAGGCAGTGTGGCTGCTTCCACGAGCGTAGAGGTCTCTGGACAAAGGTGCTGCTTCACTTCTTCCTTTCTGGGTTTGTTTTACTTTAGAAGCACAGGTTAGACTTAGTTATTTCCCTTGTATCATTTCCTTTTACTTCTCAGTGCTCCTCTTCTGACCTGCATGTCTTGTTCTGTATTGCTGTGGCTCTGAAGAGGAAAACTGAAGAGTCCAGATGAGTTGAACAGAAATTTACAGTTCTAACCGAGCAGTGAAATACCATTTCTGACAATTGGTGATAGTTCCTGTTCACAGCAGAGCCCCTTATAAAACTGAGGGGCAGCTGCCCTTTCACAGGGGTTGCCAGGAAGGATCATTTTAATGGATGCCTTTCCTGACAAGCCTTGGGAATAGCTGGTGGAATCAGCATGGATAAAGCCTCTGCCAGCAGCCTCTTCCTGCTGGCTGTTGGCTTCCAAATGGTACGATACTACTACACCTCTGAGCTCAAGGTTAGTGCTGCAAAAACGTGCCTGTTTGAGCACAACTGCTCACTGGCTCTTTCTGCTTACTTTTTGGGTTTTACATGTTTAGTAAATTTTTAAATGAAATTTCTACAAATAAAATCGACTTTTTAATTTTTGTTGAAGGAGTGTATACTTTGCCACACAGTATCTGATCGCCACTATCCCCTGTATTTCTTTGCCCAGTGGGGTAAAGTTTTAGGACCTCAGCTTTCTGAATACCTTGAAAATGGGCAGATCAGAAATCCTTCTGCTGTAGATTCTCCTGTAGAAGTTTGGGTAAAAAGCATCTTGTGTTGCTGCACCTCTCTTCACTTGGAAATGTTCCTTGCCAGTGTTGTGTGGGAGGAGGGAGGGGAGGCTGGAGCAAAAGGAGAGATCATTAATGTTGAAACCCAAAGCCTGGCTCTACCACACTGAGGTGTGAATGTGTCCAGTGCATGGGGAAAAACTTGGGCCCCGAGTGGCAGTGCTGAGAGCCTTCAGCTAGAGCAGCCAGCACCCAGAGTACTTGCAAGAGGAGTTTGGAAGCATGGCTGCCCCACTGCCAGCACCACTGCTAGTGATGAATTTCTTCCCTAAAGTTCCTATTGTAAGTCAGAGTCCCAGCAATTTACAGAACTACTTTCCTTCCTTCTGCCTTTCACTTAATCTGCTTCTGAGATAAGAACCATTTGTCTAACACTAATACTTAATTTAAGACAGACATGCATTTGTGTGGTTGTATTCCAAACCAATAATTGATCTATTTACATCTTAAATGTGGAAAAGATTTTAAGAACAAATTCCCATACAAAAACTCAACTCTAGTCAAGACAGTTGACTTCTAAATGTAAAAACAAAGACAAAAAAAGAAAAAAAAGAATTCCAAACACTTAACACATTCTGCTTCATAACAAAATAAATTTATGGATATGGTATTTTGTGAATGATCTTTTAAATAAAAGAAAACATTAAGTAATATTTAACATTGGTCTTTATTTGAGTCTGCTCTAGCATGTTTTTCCCCCCCTCAGTTTTCAAATAGTGTGTTAATTTGTACCAGAGCCATTCTGATACAAAATAAGGGGGGAAGAGGAAAAGATAAAAGGGGAGGAATCTAATCTAAACAGTGCTGGAACAGTGAAGTAAAAATTGTTTATGGGTGGAAATGAGCCCAAGTTCTTCACCCTGTGGTTTCAGGGTCCCTTCAGTGCCGTTGCCAAGGCTGCCAGGTGGGATTTGGCAGTGGTGCAGCTCCTTGTGCTGTGTCCCACAAGCTGGGTTTCTCCCAACTTTTCCAACTGACCTGTTTCCCACTAGACTTAACAGTGAAAGAGACTGCTGCCTTGTGGCTTTGAAATACGTGCTTATTGCAGAGTAGTTTAAAGGAGGTAGAGCCATGTTTTTATTGAGGAAAGGAGCTCTGGCCTCCGTGCTGGTTTTGCTGCTTCCCATGGCGTGAAAGGATGGGAAGTTCCTTCCTCTGGCTGCTGGGTCCACCTTCTCTTTCGATGCGCTCTTACCACAACTGGAGCAGAGTCCCAGTCCTGCCCTGGAGCCACTGCTGAAGCACCAGGGTGTCCTCCCTGACCCCCCAACGTGTGTGTGCAAGGGCAGGGCCGGCTGGGGGAGTTGCTGTCCTGCAGCTGCTCTGTCAGAGCCCCTGGTGGAACCACTGCACGGAGGGCAGGAACCCTCCTTTGTGACAGAGGTGGTAAATGGCTCTTCTTAGTTCTAGAAATCTTTTTCTGTATCTGCCAATATTGGTTTGGTCAAGGGTTTCCCAGCAGTGAACACAGCCTGATCCTAACATCATTTAGTACCTTTGTTTTCCCTCTGGTAGTTCTTCATGTGCAAACATTCGTGCATTGCCTGGTTTCTTTGGAGCATTCCACGTGCTGCTTCCCATGCAGCTCAGGGTCAGGCTCCTCCAGTCCTTTCTCTCCTTCAAAATTTTAGTGGATGAACATTTTCCTATACAGAAGCCCATCAAACCAGCTTGTGTCAACAGTTGACACAACTATATTTAATATATGGATGTGGCATTTAGGCTTTGTAGGAGGAAGCAAGATTATTTTCTCCCCATCCCACCAGCAAAAAGCAGTTGAGGTTTAACCTGTAATGCTTAACTTTACCTGTAGCTTAAAGCTAAGCCTGGCATGGCAAAGCCCAGACCAAGGAGGTACCAGCAGCATAGCAAAGGGATCATTCACTCTGTGGCTATTCATGTGCTCACTGCGTTATTTCTAGTAGCTGTGCAGAGCTTCTTGGAGCTTAAACTTAGAAAAATAAACAAAACTGAAGGTAGGAAGGCAGCGGGCAGTTTTTGAAATTGGAATTGAGCTTGCTGCTGTAGGAAGTGCTTTGGTGTGTTTCTCCAGGTGGGGAAGGTGGGTGTCTGGGAGAGCTGTGGGACATTGCAGGAGTGAACAGCAGAATCTGATGTGCTGCAAAACTCTCTGGCAACCACCTGAAATGAAACCCCACTGAGCTCCCAAGCCCAGGAAGGCCCCCGGGAGGGCTCATCCCAGTCCTCAGGGCAGCACCCGGTGCTGGCAAGGGGGTGTTGCCAACTCGCTGGGCTGTGCAAGCCTGGAGCAGCCCCTGAAGGGGCTCTTTGTGCTTGTGGCCATCACGGTTGTTCTGATGGCTGAAGAAACAGGTGGAGTTGTGTTCACACACTCCAGTAATGGGCTGGTGGTGGTAGAGTCACGTGAAATTTATGCCCTCAAGTGTGGCTTTACTGGCCTTCCTAAAGCAGGAACAACTTGTTCACCTGCTCCTGAGATATGCTGGCCCCACTGGAAGTCTCCAGTGCTGACCAGGAATTCCTGAAGTTCTGCAAGTGTCCCAGGGCTGGGGGCCAATCCTCGCCGTCCCAGGGCAGTTTTGGATGATGCTGATATTTTTCACTTGTGAATACTATGATAGTTCCAACCCTGCCTTTGGCACATAGTCTAATAGGAGCGTTTGCTATCTGTAGTACTGGCTGCTGACTTTTCTTCAGGAAAGATGGTAAAATGGGGAGGGTTTCGGAGCAAATCCTGTGATATTGTTATCCCTCCCTTTGTAGGAAAGATTTAATACTAAAGCCAGCAAACCTTGGAGTGCATGTGCAACCCCTCCACCAGAGCACTGGCGTGTCACAGACCTCAGAGCAGCCTGGGTCCCACTGCCTGATTTGGGCAGAGCTGCTTGGAGTGATTTCACCAGGAATCCCTCTGTTCCCCCGGGTGTGTTTTGTGCACAGGCTGTGTGTGCCAGGTTGGCTCCAGTCACTGGTTTTCTCTCCTGACTTCGTTCCTTCTAGGTGTGTGGAAGCCTCTCCTGGTTGTTCACACTCACAGCAGGAACGAGGGCAATGAGCTGTTAATGTTGAGCATCCTGTTAATGTTGAGCATCCTGAAATCCGTGTTAAGTTTATGTTTTGCATTCTTCTGATGGTTTTTGTGTTTCACTACCAGATGAGCACAAAGGCTCTGAAGGAATGAGGTTGCTTCTCTATCCTGGTGTATTCCAGCCTAGAATCAGTTACCTTTGTAGTTCTCAAGGGCTTCTCTGGGATGGGCTCTTGGGATGAAATTTAGTACACATTGCTTGTCCTAAATTTTTAGAAAGGGGAGTTTCTGTGGCTGAAGAGGAATTTGGTTTCCAGCTGAGACTGGAATTTTCTCATCTGGAAGCAGACTCCCTCCTCTCCAATGCCACTTACCCTCTGCAGGAATGAAGTGTACTGAAAGTGGCAGAGAGCCATCTTTTATTTGGTGCATACATTTTCTCTCTCTAAAGTGTAATTTATGCTGTTGTTCGTGATACCACTCGCTATAGCACTATTAAACCAAACTGGATAGAAGCATTTAGGATGGTTTAATCATATTTTTGACCCTGCTTTCTGAAAGGCTTTAATCCTTCATTGCCAGACACTTGACTCTCAAGCCTGATGCATGTTAGTAACAGCAATATCTTGATGACATGGTATGCTCTGGACTTACTGGAGAAACACACTCCCAAAGCTCTGGGCGTGTGGCTGGCACCTCTCCTGTGTGTCAGGGGCTGCAGGGGAGCTCTGCTCTTCCTCCTGTGTGTCAGGGGCTGCAGGGGAGCTCTGCTCTTCCTCCTGTGTCTGATCACTTGAACCCAGCACTGAGACGGGCACGGGAAAGGGGCACTCAGGTCCTGGTGGCAGTCTGAGATGGTGTTCCTCGTCTTACTGTCCCTGTTTGAGTGACTAAATCTGAAGCATTTTATGGTTTCCTTTTCCATCGTGGCAGTGACTCTGTTCTGTGACACCTCCTGCTCAGCTTCCCTCATTCCTGTCCCCTCTGCAGCAAAGTGCATCCAAGGGCTGTGAGGACTTTCAGTGCTGTTACAGGAAAAGCTGCTTACCTGTACACTCACCAATTCCTGTATAAAGCTCCAGAGTATCCCAGGGTTGATGTTCTGGGGATGTTATTGCTGGGAACGCTGCCACCACCTTTCTGCCCAGTAGGTTTCAGCCAGGTTAGTGTTCCCCGTGGTAGGGATTTGCTTCCTGCCATGAGATTGTTTTGTTCATGTCACCGTGCTCCCGAGATCTGCCTCTTTCTTTTGAATAAACCAAAAACTCACAAAGTACCTCTACAAACCCCTTGCAAAACCTGTACTGTAACAAATCTGTATAATTTGTATCGCTGTATAAAAATTCAAATAAAAGCATTCAAACCTTCTAGGTTTTTGTGTTCAAATTTCAGAATTATTGTGTCTGCAAGGACGAACTAAGAACGGGAAGAAGCTTTGTGGCTCCACAGGGATGCTCAGGATTAGCCTTTGCAAACTTTGCTTGGGCAAAGTCCTGTGAAGCACCCAGGGCTGTGAGCTGACTTTCCACTGGGTGGTAGCAGCATTTATTTATCTTCCTTCAGCAGGAGCAGAGCCACTTTCGGTTTCAGCTCGGAGAGATCCGACAGTGCATCTGGGGCAGGGGAGGGGGTGGCACTTCCCCTTTGCCTGGGGAAATGCTCATTCCCCTCCAGCAAAGCAAAAAGCCCTTTCTTGGTGTGTACAAAAACATCCAGCATACCAGAAAATTTCCTCCACGGCATGGCTTGTCTTAAAAGCTGCTGTGAAAATTTGGCAAAATGAGTAATTAGTGTTTGGGATGAGACACATGCTCATTTTCTGTCCCAAAGCACAGGGGGTTTGGGTGCTGGTCTCCTCCACAACAGGCAGCACTTGCCTTGCAAAGCTGGTGAGCTTGAGGAGGAAGAGCCTGTTGGCGCTTGGAAAACTTTTTGGAGCTTCCTCAAACCTTCCAGCATTGGATTTAGGTGATTGCTCTGTTTTCCAGTCCTTGTTTCACTGCTGATTTCTGATCAGTGTTAGTCACCACACCTGGTTCAAGCAAAGCCAGCTGGTCTTTGGGCAGCCCCTCCTTTATCTGAAAGGATGTAAACCAGCCCTTGGGCATTCGGCCTCCCGGAGCCCAGGTAAGCTGGGTAGGTGGGAGATGGGTCCTCCTGACCTCCCTGGATTAACAGATCTCTCTGCAGCAGGTCAGCTGTGTACCAAAAGATGAAAAAGGTGGTTTGGTTTGCTGGGGAAACTGCCTGAAGGATTAGAAACTGTGTTAAGGGGGAGGAACAAACCTGAGCTGAAATGGGTGAGCTTTGAAAAGGACACGAAAAGTGAAATTTTAATGAGGTGTTTTCTATAACTGATTGTAGCAGATAAAAATGTGGTACTCCTGTGTCTTTGAACTTTTGTCTGCCCAGAAGTGGTTTCTAGCAGCAGATCTAGGTGAGGCAGAGGGGTTCCAGGAGGGAGAGGACAGACACAGGGGAGAACCTGCTATCCTAAGCTGGGTTTGGTGCCTGAGAGGTTGTTTTGTGTGAGTTGGAGAGGGCTTGGTCTGGCCTCACAAAGAGCCCAGCCCGTGGCTGTATTGGAACCTGCTTGGAGTGAGGGCTCTCATCCTACAGCCCTACACCCACCCCTGCTCAAGGGAAATGGCAAGAAGACAGAATCTACACAGAGTGTGTGTTACTGCAGTGATTACCCTCTAATCCAGGTGGTTGGCCTCTCGAGGGGACTGAGACCTTTGAAGGTCATCACCCTGCCCACGAACTGTCGTGTCACACTCAGGCACTGCAGCAGCTTCTGCCAGCTCTGGAGAGGCTGAGTGGCCAAGCAGGAGACAATCTGGGCACTCACAGGAGGTGCAGCCCGTGCCAACTGTGGTAACGTCTGTACCACAGCACTGAGTCATCCCTGGAGCCATGGGACCCACCAGAGAACCCATAAGCAAATTGGTGGCACCCTTTTAGCAGTGGCTGTTCCTGATGAAATCGGTTTCTGATGCGAAAGATGAACTGTGAGTATCTCCAGCGTATTTAGAGTATCAGTTCTGCTACAAAGAACTCTTTTGCAAAACTCCTGTTGTCAGCTGACATTTGAGCACGTCAAAAGCCCTGCTAGAAAGCTGTGAATGAGCTACTTCATGGCTAAGACCTCTGCTAGAAATACCAATTTTGTGGTAACTGTTTTGGCAGTCAGAAAAGCATTTCACGTTTTGTAGTGGCCTTCACACAGAGACCAGCCAGAAAACCATGCAAGCAATTCAAAGCTGGGTCTGCCTCTTTCGATCTTTGCTTCAGATTATAGGTACTGATTTTAAGATAGGCTTCTGCACCCTGATTTTGCCTGTGAACAGCTCTGGAAGGTGCACCAAAGCATCATTTTTACATCTCAGGTTAGAATTGAAAGAGAGAAAGTCTATTTGCACTTACAGTGGTTAATTATCAAAGCAACATTTCCTCTGCAAACTTGATGGCCAGATTTCATCCCAGAATTGCAAAAGTTGTAACCACTTGGCTTCTTCATCCTTTTTGTGAGCGAAGAGTCACCTTCCCTCACAGGGAGCTGGGTGTAGGTGGCTGGTTGTGGCAGCTTCTGAGTGCCCTAATGTAAATGTAAGGAAATTTCCCTTTAGTGAACAATTTCCATGCCTGTGTGTACGAGAGGCTTTGTGGAGCCTCAGTGAGAGCAGCACGAGGTGTTTTGTTTGTGGTTGTAACGCGTGTGCCCCGTGGTTGTGGCCCTGAGGAGCTACAACTACACAGTTACGTGTGCGTGCAGGCTTTCCTCCTGCTGGAGCAGCACCTGTATTTCATGGTCTGTGATGGGGCTCTAAGTATATAAATTCCACATTATTCATAAACACTCCTTATTCTATTCAGGCACCAAAAAAGATTAAATTAAGGAATTTTTTTAATTTTTTTTTTTAGGAGTGCAGTGGAATTGTGGCTGCTGCCTGCAAACTGCCAACGTAAGAAATGATTTTATTCTTACAGCTCCAGGTCTGGCCATTAGCAGTGGTGACCCTGGGCTTTTTGCTGCCTTTGACACTTGATATCATCTTTTCTGTAAAAACTATGGGGATTTGCAGTTTGCTGTGTCTGCTTTGAGTTTCTGCAGGCACCATCTGCTGCTTCCAGTGAGTGGTGTCAAATCCTGCAAAGGCACTTTGCTAAAAGGAGACTTGAGCTATTTCAGGGCACCAGCCCCATCTGAAAGTCCGGGGCTGCTTGGGATGTGACCTCGGTGCTGGATGTGGTTCCCTGCTGTCACTGCAAACCGGGAAATAAACTCTAACCCGTTTGTTAGATTGCCTGGGTGGGTTTGTGCAAACACCATCCTGAGGAGCCCACGAGGGGCTGAATGGGTGGGTTTGTGCAAACACCATCCTGGGGAGCCCACGAGGGGCTGAATGGGTGGGTTTGTGCAAACACCATCCTGGGGAGTCCCTTAGGGGCTGCCCGGGTGGGTCTGTGCAAGCTCTGGGGAGCCCAGGAGGGGCCGGGCGGCGGATGTTGGGTTGGTGATTCACATGGGGGGGACAGGAAGGCAGCGGCTGGTGAAGCAGCCCTGCAGGAACCCGCTCCAGCTGCGGCAGCTGCGGCCACGAGGGGCGGGAGGGGATGGGACAGCCCGGCGAGAGCAGCTGAGCCCGTGGGCAAGGTGGGCAAGGGGGGCNGCCCGGGGTTGTGGGGGCTGTGGGGTGTCCCACCCAGCTCGGTGGCCCTTTAAAGAGGGTTCAAGGTCATCCCTGTAAAACCTCGCTTAAAAGCACCGTGGTGGATGTTTGGATGTTCCAAGGTAGGAGAGCATCACCTCTCTTCTCAGCAGCGTTTAACCCCTCTGGACCTGAGATGATCTGTCCCATACAACCTGGATTCCAGCACTGTTCCTTACATCTCCCCCTCCCTCTGGCAGGTTTTTAATTGCGTTATTTCTGCATTCACATCTACTAAAGTATTCTGGAAGATTCAGCCTGTGCTGAGCTCCCTTCATCCCAAATCTGCTCGGTCCTGCTTTTGGCTCCTGCCTGTGGCTTCTGGGACTGCTGCTCCCCCTCCAAAAGCCCCAATCCTGTGAAACTGCTGATTCCAGTGGCACTTCCTGGGTTTTCCATTGGTTTTGGGGCTCGCTGGTATTGTGGATATGAGTGTATTTATTTTACTGCGTGTGAGTGCTTGAAATTGCTAATCCTAGATGGGAAGAGCTTTGTCTTTGCGTCGGTTTTCTCTTGTGATCGATGTTCAGTCTAGTATGGGCCATGAGGCAGCTACTTGAGCAGGATAATTTTGGGGTGATTTTGTGTGAGACTGGCTCATTTTCATGGCTCCGGAGTATGTAGTTCCCTGCATGGGGGTTGCCTGTATTGCTAACGTGGCGTCCCCAGGCTCACAGTGGGATGTTGTGTGGCTTCAGTGCTGCCTGGAACAGGGGAAGTCACAAACAGAAGATATTTCTCTGAATTATCTCCTTCTGCTGGCATGTGTTGTGATATGGGGTTTGCATCCTATTTTCCACCTGAGTGTTTTTTTAAAGCATCTTCCAAAGTGATAATCCATGTGAAAGTTTGGTTTATCAATTCCGATTTCCCCCTCTTATGCTGTGTTCTACTGAAATGCATCTACTACTCCCCTGGCATAAAATAAACCCAGGTCTGCCTGAATAGCTGTGAAAAACCACTTTAGCTCTGTGGCAGCAGCTTTCCTAAGGAACCTCACACTGGCACAAATCTGGTAGGAAATGGGATGTGCAGACCTCTGGAAAGGAGTTTTTCTGGAGGCTCAGGGCTGGTCATTGAAGTGGTTCCAGCCACAGGAGCTTCCTTGGTCTGAGACTTTAATTTCTGAATTGATGGGACTTTTCTGTGGCAATCTGTGCCACACAGGCAAACAGAAAGTAGAGCTGCTTTTTTTAGGCATGTTAGAGACATTGAGTCAAGCTGAATATTGCATCTGTTCAACAAGTCAGTGTGCTGAATTTCATATAGTGAGGCTTTAAATACGCTCTCCACTTTATATTTCTTACCAATGACTCATCCCACCAGCCTGAATTAGAATTAATTTACTGCAAACTGGTGCAAACCTCAAAACTTTCAGGAGGGGAGGGAAGGTGACTGGCTTATATTTGCTTTTTGGATATTTTTTGATAAATAGTTTAAATTCATGACATAAACCTGCAACCTGGGTCTTTACCTTGCAATGTGAACTTGACACCTGCAAAGGGCTAACATGTCTTCATGAGAAATTATCTCAGGGAAAACCAGACATTGCTGAGGCCACATCAACACATTCCTCATTCTCCTGGTTTCTCAGCAAAGAGTTTTAAGTTCATTTTAAGTGTTCTTGCAGGGGTTTTTTGGCGAGTTTTGTGCCTCTTCTGCTGTTGTTGGAAAGTTCTCACAGACATTCCATCCATTAGGAGTTTTATTTCTAGCCTGTGCATATCCAGTTTATCCCCACTCATTTTATAAGCCAGAATTGTCCTATTTCAATTCAAGCAGCTTTTCTCACTTTGGTGTGTTGCTCCCGGACATAAGTGACCATTTCCTCTCACTCTCCACTTCAGTGCTCTTAAAAGCCCTTCTGATCTTCCTGGATTAAACCACCTCTCCTTCCCTTGATTCTTCAGAATGAGCCCGGGGGTGGATCCTTCAATTTAGGACTAGAAACCTCCCACAGCAGCAGCCAGGCTGAGAGACCTGGCACAGAGAGAATGAGCTTTTGCAAGTTTGTTAATGCTTCCCATTTTTTTTTTTTTAAAAAAGGCCTGTCTCCTTTATTGTTAAAAATATCTGAGGCCAGGGAAGGAGCAGCTCCTGTTTGGGAAGGCTTCCCCTCTGAGGAGAGGTGCCACAGAGACCACAGCTGGATCTGGGCTCCAGCGTGTTGCTCTCCTGGGAATTGCTTGTCTGGAGCAGCTGCTCCCCGGGGATTTGTGGGGCTGTGGTGGCCAGGCTCTGCTCACTGTGAGCAGTGTGTGCCACGGCCCCACCACCTTCTTGTGCAGGGAGGAACTTCTGCCCGCACAAAAAGGGGAAAAACAGGCAAAAGGGGAAGAGGGAAGCGTGTGGACAGCACAGGGCACTGTGACAAGATCCAAATGTCACTCCTAAACTCCGGGGGAACCTGTTTGCTCCCCGGGTTTGGATTTAGCATCTTGAAAGCAAGGCTGGCCAGCCATGAGCTCCACACGTCCTCCTGTGCCGAGACCTCAGTGGCTCGAGTCTATTTATTCTCTCCATCTCCCCAAGGCTGAGCACAGGGAAGCACGTTCAGCCTTCCAAATATTTTATTTATATCCTGCCAGCCGTGAGTAAGTGCTTCCAGCCTTCTGCTTGTCATAAGTCTGTTCATCACCTCCTTCTGTCAGCTTCTTACCAGAGCAGGGTTTGCTCCAAAAGAAAGGATTTCCATGGACTTGGGTGTTTGGGGAGCACAGGTGACCTCTGGGCTCATTGTGTGCTTGTGGCTTGGGAGCTTTACTCTGCGATGGGGTGGGACACACTGTGCCCTGCTTGGCAGCCCCTCAGTAACCACCTTTGGTGTTCATGCTGAGTGGGGGCTCAGGAACAGCTGGGGGTTGCTGCCTCACTGCTTGCAGAAGAAATGAAACTGGCTCTAGAAGGGAGATGGCAGCCTGTCATGAAATGGGACAAACTAGGTTAGTGTTGTCAGGGGCCTTCAGCCCTGCCTTGCCTTCCCTTTAAAGAAAAAAGGAGAGGAAAAAAAAAAAAGAAAGCTAAAAACCCCACAAAAAAAGCAGCAGCGTTGCAGCCCTTTGAATTTCAGTGACCAGCATTGGGTCAACTTCCCTCAGCTGCCTCTTGCAGATGCTTTAGAGATGATCTACAGCTCATGATTTCCGTGGGAGATTCTGAGCCAAGGAGAACTGACGTGAGAAACCACATGGTTTTGACCAGACTCTGTCCCTGATGTTCCTGCTGTGGCTGAGGGTGCTGGTCCTGCATCTCCAGGGTAGGTCCGTGGGGGTCTGGGCATGTTGTTAATTTGGAACCATCTGATTCTGAAAGTGCCGCAGGAGAAGCCCTCAGGGGTCTGTAAGGAGCAAAGCCATGCTGGGGCGAGTGCTGGGAGCTGCCAGGTCCTGGGAGGCTCAGGAATCTTGGAGGGAGGAGGAACAAACCCAGCTTGCTCCTGACAGAGGCTGGTCTCAAAGCCGAGTTGGGGTCACTTTGGCCAGGCTGAGTTCGGGAACCACTGAGAGGATGCTGAAACCAAACCCCTTGGGCATTGCTCCCTGCTTTCCTCAAGGGACTGTCTAGAGCAGAAATGAGGGACTTTCTTCCCTCTCCTTTCCCTGCCCCAAGCTACATCATGTTTATTTACACCATAGCAGGGATGGGAGGATGTTGCTGAGCACCCACAGGCCCAGCTGCCACAGAAGGCTTTGGGTTTCCTTCCATGTGAATGGGGTGTTTTAGGCAGAGAAATGTTATTTATTCTGCTTTACACAAGCAGAGGCAGAAGGTTCTGAGCAGGGCAGAATCTAACTGCTGCTTTCTATTATCTGTTATTGCCATTTGTTTAATTATTTTGAATTATTTTAGTTATTAGTTCTTATATGTATCTTTCCTCACCCATCCACAGTGGCTGTACCAAATCAATCCAGGTTTAAGCCGTAGCAAGGGAGGTTGAAGGTAGGCAGTAGGAAAACTTCCTGCCAGGAGTGATGACATACTGGCCTTTGGCAAGTTGAAGCATCTCCATCCCTAGGGAAAAGAGAAGCTTATTAAAAACAAAAATAAATTAAAATAATCTGTAACTAAAGAAAATCTGGCCCTTGGGAATAGGAATGGGCTAAACGATCCGTCTCAGTGCCAGCAGGCTGTTTGCTGTGATATTTATAGGATGTTTTGTATTTTTAAGGAAGAAGTTGAAGCCAAATCATGCTGATTATTACAAAATGTTAGCTGCCGTTTGTGGAAGAGCCTGTCATGGAAAGCAGGGGAAGAGCCGGTGGCTGAGCCAGCTCAACACGGAAAAAAGCGTGGGGAATTTAACACTGAAAGTCACTCTGAGCTGCAGGAAACAGCCAGAGCATATCGTGCAAAGGCCCTGGCAGTTTGAATGTTGCCAAGTGCCTCCCTCTTTGCCCTCTCTTTGAGATACTAAAAGATTAGTGTCTGCTGGCCACGTTTGTGGGTTTGGGGATTGGGAATGAGTGAATTGGAGCGGCCTGGGGAAAGGGCATTGCCTCTGAACGTCTCTTCTGCATCCTCAGCACCCCCCTGGCTCCACGGGGGTGTGAGGGCAAACAGCACGTGGCTCTTTGGGGGCAGATCTTTCTCAGCAGTGGCCTCCGAGCCCCACGTGCCCCAGTGCTCACGGGGCTGCCCTCACCAGTGTGTTCCAGGCTGGACGTGGCCGGGCCATGGTGCAGCTGGAGCTGCTCGGGGCGGCCGCCGCGCTGATGCTGCTTGGGGCGGCCGTCAGCATCTGCATCAAGTGCTCTGGTAAGTCCTGCCCGAGGCCCTGGGATGGCCTTTCCTCTTGGAAAATCCCCCCCCCCGAGTGAGTGTGGCTGTGCTCAGCCCTGTGCCAGCTCGGGAGCTTTGTCCTCATGGGGATGATGCCAAGAGCTCCAGTGGGGATGGGCTTTGCTGGCGGGGAAGGACCACCCAAAACTGCAGCACCCCTTCCCTGGGGTGGGTGTAACAGTGTGGGGTGCAGACCCCTCTCCACGGTCATTGTGGTGGTGGCTTTGGGACACCCCATCCAGGAGGACCAGCTCCAGATGCACAAATCCTGCAGAGGGCCTGGGGAGGCACAGACGGGGAGTCTGGAGGGTAAATTCATACAGAGAGTGGGGTGAGCACCCAGAGGGGGTTGGAGGCCTTCCCTGAGCACTGGGTGGGTTTTATCTGGGGGGAGAGAGGCTGCAGTTTGGGGACAGGAATGGCTGCCTTGCTTTGCGGGGTCTGAGACAAAACACATAATTTAAAGAAAACGAATCAAAGTCTTCTTGCAACTGCTGCTCAATGCCTCGGCTGTCCTGTCGTGTTGAAGAAGTTTTGTGAATGTGTTTTATCAGTCTTTCTGATCTCTAACTCCCAAACCTACTATCTAAGAGCTTTCTGTTCCCTTGTCTTCCAGCTACCAAGCGGGAGATGCAGCTGAGTGAGCACAGGAACCAGTAAGTTGCCTTTCACAATTGTGTTTCTCCCCAAGACAGCTCACCCAGGGTGGGACCCTGGCCAGAGCCAGACCCAAACTGAAATCTAGATTTATATAAACTAAAATAAAATAATGCCAGGATGGGGCATGTAGAGCAATGTGTCTCAGGCTAAAGGGGTAATGCCTTTAAAAAGAATAATCCAAAATGAAACTGAAGCTCTGACTGTGATGCCAGTGAGTTGTTAAGTAGTAGGAGAGAGGCCTGGGAGAGAAGGGCAAGTCCTTATCCTGACCTGGCATGGCCTGAGATGTGGTAGAGAAATTAGTAACTTCATAAAGAAGCCCCTGCCCTTGGCTGGTGCTGGAGGGACCCTGTACCAGAGCAACCACTGACCTGCAGCACAAGAAATGAAGGAAATGCAGTGTACACACATGCACCCCGCCTTATTTCCTTCAGTAACAGACAAACCACAGTAAATTATATAAAGACAATGAAAAGCTGGGCTGTAACCTTTGTCACAGGAGCAGACGAGGTGCAAAGGGGCTCTCAAAGGCCCCTGAGGGGTCTGGGTGTTTGTTTCTGCAGGGAAAGGTTCTGATGTGATCCATCACAGACTGATGGAGCAGCCAGTGTAGGTCCTGTCCCCCACAGACTTCATCCCTCACGGGTTCCTGCTGAATTGTCCCAACTTCCTGGAATTTGTCTGGATTAGGTGGTTGAACTTCAGGCTCGTGGTGTTGTGTGCTTTTTTCACAGGTCTGGTTTGGGTTAGTTGGGGTGTTTGCACGTGGAGTGGTTTGGCTTCACACATTTGCAGTGAGGTCCTCTGACACCTCACCTCCCACCAGCCCTGAGCTGTGAATCCTGACTGGGGATGGGGTGACCCCAATGAAACTGGGGGGAAAGGGTTCCCAAAATCTGCATTAATAAGTGCCTGTGTGCACCTGCAGTAGAAGAGATGTTGAATCCTCATGTGCTCTGATGAGCAGCTCTCCTCTTAGCTAAAAAGTAAAGAGGTTTCTGGACATGGGTGTTATCTTTATATTTTTATATGTATTTTTTTTATATGTTAACATGTTGGTAACGTTATTTTTTGATGTTAAGGGATGATGGGGGAGCAGGGGCAGCAGTGGAGGTGAAGCAATGGGGTTTGAAGCCATTTCATGGGTGAACACCCATTTTTTTTCTGTGCATAAAAAGGCTCTCCTGGCCTTAACTGGTGGCTAAAGAGTCAGAGTAGGAATTATCCTAAATGATCTTTTCCTCATCCCTGGGTCCTTCCCTTAGCTGATAGTGGCTGCTCTACCAGTGGTCCAAAAGCACATCTTGACTTTAAGGGGTCAAAGAGGAGTCTGGAATACTGCTCCCAGCTCATAGGGGTCCTGCATCTTGGCACTTCACCAAACCCAGTAGGGAGTTCATTCTCTCTGCCCTTCACTCACTAAACAACCAGGTCTCTTGCCTCTCTTTTCCTTGTCATAAACCCCAAAATTCAGCTGAGGCTCTGCTATTTTTTCCAGGCTGGAAAGCCAGCAGAGGTTTGAGGTGATTCGATCCCAATACAGTGAGTATCAGCATTGCATGGGGTTCCTGCCTTGTGGGGTGGGGGGCCCTGCATGCACACAGTGGGGGGAAAGTAAAATTCAAAGGGTTACCTTGATACCAGGCAGTGAAATGATGAGAGCTGGATTGTCAAAGCCACCTTAGATGCTTCTAGGGATGTGAATTCTGAGCTCTAGGAAAAGATTTCCCTTTGCACTGAAGATAATTCACTAAAGCAATGCTGTTGAAAAGTGAAGCCTCAATAACTTGGGCCCTTCAAACCACACTGAGCACCCTGTGAAAATGAAGGTGTGGGTGAGCCTGAAGTGACAGGAGTGACTCATTCATCATCCCCCCTCACTGCTTCCTGCACCAGGTGGGGTTTGGCGCTGACCTTTTGAGTTTTATATCACAAGGAGCTGCTGCTGGGGTCTGTGTGAAACACTCTGCCCTGCCCTGGGATCCTGCTGGGTTAGAGCCACATAACGCCCCAGACAACACCTTTTCCTCGAGTTGTTTCCTGTTTGGACCATTTATGGATGTTCAAGGAATAATTCTGAAGCTGTTTTAGGAAAATGCTTGCCAGTCCTAGGGAATCCTCGCTGGTAGATGCTCTGTGCTCTTCGAAATACCTGCTGCTGCTGCTGTAACAATTGTAACCTCTTTTGCTCTTGGTGCCAGGTGCAACCCAAAGGCTGGAAAAAACTAAGGGACCTGAAAATTTATCAGTTGCAAGGTAGGTAAAAAAAACCCAAACAAAATCTAGCTGTAGAGCCAAAGCTGGATGACGTACAGCCAAGATATATTAATGTCTGGGATTTGGCACTGGGTTCTGGCCCCATAGATGTGGCTTGGGTTAGAAGGGACCTTTAAAGGCCATCTAGTCCAACCCCCCTGCGAGGAGCAGGGACATCTTCAACTCGATCAGGTTGCTTCATTTATCCATGGTCAGTTGTAGCTTTAGACTTTCTCTGGACTTCCTTCAGTCTGACTGCATTCTTCTGGCAACCCATGAAATCAAACCCAAGGAACAGGCTGTGGTTGTGTGTAGGAGGTACATCATGGAAAAGAAATGGCCATTCTTTGCTTACAGTTTGACATGATAAATCCCCTTTTCCCCAAGAACCACATAGTCACAATAACTCTGCTGCAATGTTCAGCCATCCCATTTTGGGATTTGATCTAAGATTCCTTCATCTTCCATTGCTCTGTGTATTTGCTGTGATAACCTTGCAGGGAGGTTTCGTGCATGGTTTGTAACCCCTGGTCGGGTTTGCTCAGACCTGAGATTTTTGGTCTCTTCTCTCTTTCAGGAAAACCATTGAGAAGCTCAGTGCTTCCCACCACGCTGGATATGGTGAGTGTGTCCCTGGGGCAGGCCCAGGTTCAATGAATCACAGAATCATAGAATGGTTTGCCTTGGAAGGGACCTTTCAACTTAATCATCTTGTTTCATTCCCGCTTGTCCTGTCACTCCAGGCCCTTGTCCAAAGTCCCTCTCCAGCTCTCCTGGAGCCCCTTTAGGCACCGGAAGTGGCTCTAAGGTCTTCTCAGAGCCTTCTCTTCTCCAGGCTGCACAACCCCAGCTCTCTCAGTGTGTCTTCATAGCAGAGGGGCTCCAACCCCTGGAGCATCTTGTGCCCTCCTCTGGACTTTCTCCAACAGGTCCACATCCATCTTATGTTGGGGGCCCTGAGCTGGATGATCTGGGTCTAGCCTGGGTCCAAGTTTAAAATCTAGTGCTCATCCTGCTATGTCTGACCAGTCCCACAGGGACAGATGATTTAAGTATCACCCCTGGCTGTCCCAGCACCCCTACCCTGGAGTGTCCAGCCTTTCAGCCGTGTCCCCTAACCTCAGAGCTGAGGGAGGGCGGAGCTGCTGGTGCTGAACCGGTCAGTTGCTTCATCGAACTACTCCCATCACTCAGCCTGGGCCCAAGTGTAACATGCCCCTCTCTTGTCCCCAGGGAGCAGGGACGACTCCAGGTACCAGAATTTCCTGACAGGTAAATGCTGCAGCCACACATTTGGGGGGTGGGAGGGAAGGCTGCCGAGGGGATGGGATCTTCCCGGGAATGGGAGCCAGCAGGGAGCACACAGGCAGCCAGCACTGCAGCTGGCAGAGCTGCTGCCTGGTCAATTTAGAGATTGCTTTGTAAGACACACACTGATCTGATTAACAGGCAGAGCAGAGGGGGATGGATGCTCCTGAGCCCCGTGCTCCCTCCTGGGGCAGTGTGAGCTGGCGCTTGCCCTAAGAGGATTATTGGTGTGTGGGGCTGCGCTCTCCTTTCCCAGGCTGGGGAGGATATTCCCCTTCTCCCTGCCAGCTGGCAGGATGTGACCATGAGAAGTGGTGAGCTGGGGTTTTCTCAGGGTCTGGGTTGGATCAGGGCTGTCTCCCCCTGCTCCAGCCACCCTCACAGCTCTGCTGTGGATGGTCTCCAGGGCTGTGCCAGGGCTTTGTGGCTCCTGGGGACATGTGCCATGGCTGTGCTCAAGGGGTTTGTCCAGCTGTGCTCGGGATGGTGGTTTGGGTTGATGCCCTGGTGTGGCGTGCTGACACCAAAACCTTGATCTTGTAGAGGACTATCTGCAAGAGAACTCTACCTACGTGTAAGTACCTGGTGCTGCTGACCAGTGCAACTGAGTGGAGCCATACTGGTCCCAGTGCTGTCCTGGTGATCCCAGCTCAGCCTGGGAAGCCTGGGCAAGAGGAGCTGACAGCACTGCTCTTCCCACAGGGAGCCCATCTCTCTGGATTACAACAACAGTGCCAGGTTCTTCACTCGACCCAAGGGTAGGTCTGCAGGTGAGCGAGGTGGGTTTTTCTCCAGCCTGGCTGTCCCACGCCTCCAGGGAGCTCATGAGACTGCTCTTGCCCAGGTCTCTGCATCACTGTATGGCCTGAAGCAAGTGCAGATCCAGGAGATGCATTCAGTAAAGGGTGTAGCAGAGCCACAGGGCTCGAGGGATGTCCAAGCCTCCACCAGTCCATCTGTTGCCTGTAAACAGGGTCACCCCAATGCACCAGTGACAGTGCTCCTGTGAGCCAGCAACCACCCAGTTCACCTGTGCTGGGATGCCCCAGCTCTGGGTCAGCACAGGCCAGCACAAAGACTAATGACTCTTTAGCTAGTACGTGTTTCGCTGTGGGAAGCAGCCCTCTGCTGCAGGTGCTGAGGGATCTTCCCCAGTCACTTACACTTCTTAAGTCCTTTGTCTTCCTTCTTTCTTCCCTCCCCCAGAGAAAGAGGAGGATTCCTATTCCTATGAAAATGTCATCATTGGAGTGTCTTATGGCTCTGATCTGGGTAGGTGTGTTGCTGTCGTGGTTCGTGTGTGTCACACAAAGTATCTGGAAGTGAAGAGAGGGATGGTGACCTGCTCAGCTGAGGGAAATCCTGTTGTTTTCAGGCTCAGCTCTTCCTACGTGCCCTATGCTGTGGAGTCGGGGATCATTTCCCCTTACTGCAAGAAAGTGTGTTGTGATACCTCCAAGCTGATTCCTTTGACTTGGTGTTTCTGCAGCAATTCAGGGGCTTTGGGATCTGCATCTCTAGGTTTTTAGTGTTGTTAGCTCCAGGCTGATCATGACTCTAATCCCCAGCTCAGGTTTCTCACCATGTCCAGCTCAAGGAGGCTGAGGCCAGGAAGTTGCTGGACCACAGTGTCTGCTTCAGGGCTTCCAGAGCCAGTCCTGGGATGTTGCAATCAAAATAGGAAGTCTGTTTGGTTTCCTTCAGCGAATTAACACACGCTTTCTGCACAGCCAAAGCCTGCCCTGCTCCTGCCTGGCTGTGTGCAGAGCGATTAGAGGAGGCAGGAGCAGCAGGGCCCTGTCTGATCCCCATCCGTGCCTGCAGTTATCCAGGCACGTGGCCAGGGCTGGAAAGAGATGAGGCAGCATCAGCAGATCTGTGGCAGCGCTGGCTGGGAACAGCCACGTGCACGGTGCAGTCGGGGCTCAGTGGTAGGAGTGGGGTTTCACAAAGGTCCATTTTTAGTCCACTTGCTGGTCGGCATCATCCTGTCCAAACTCTTCTCAGCCACAGATGAGGCTGCAGACTATGAGAACAGCATGGCCATACACACGTGGAAACTGCAGCAGGAGGAGGGTACGTACTCAGCAGTTGTTTGCTGTTTGGGGATGGGGTTCGTGGGCAGGGTGCCTGGTGTGCTAGAACAGTGTAGGCCATGCCAGGGCAATGCATCACCTGTCTTGAGTGACATTTTTTTACCCCAACTGTCTGTGATGAACATCTAAGACAATGTGCAAATTGCTACACACTCTTGTATCTGAATGCTGCTGTGATGAGGTGTCTCTTATTCTCACAAGGCCACTATGTAGGTGGTTGTGCCTAAACCCTGGCCCACTACTGAGTAATGTTGCTTTTCATATCTTATATCCTCCTACATTTTAAGTTGTCCTGGTGCAAGCACAGCTGTGTCATCCCCTCTGACAAAGAATTAGACAGCAAACGTGCAGTGGGTCACCCTTTGACTCTCCTGCTCTAATTGGGGTGCCTATTTCTCAGGGTGACCTTTTAACCACAGTTTAATCTAACGTGTGGCTTCCTGTGAGCAGGGGGGTAGCCTGGCCTGGGAGACAGTGGTGAATGCACACATATACATTTAGGAGCTTTCTGTCTTTGGTGTGAGAGCTGCCTAAGCCAACTGATTGTTGTTATCCTGTTTGCACACTCTCTGGATTAAATCCAAGTCCATCTCTTCAGGCTCTGAAGAGCTGTCCAGGCTGGCTGCTTCCAGAGTGTTTACAAATTTGCTTGACCCTTTTGAAGCCTCTTCAAGGAGACCTTGACGCTGATCTGAGGTTTCTTAGCCCAGGCACAAAAACATGTCAGCGCCAAAGGCTAAATATTGGCAGGACACACAGAGTGTCTGTGGTGTGTGTGTGTTTTTACATCAGCCCACTCACTGATCAGTGCTTCCCATCCTCACCCACAACCCTGCCAACAGAGAGCCCGGATGAGGAGCCAGACTACATCAACACAGCTCCTGCAGCAGTCCCTGCCCTGCTGTCACAGCAAAGGTAAAACCAGAGCAAATGGCGGATGTGTTTGTGTAGGAGTGGGAGGATTTGGTTTATGGTGTTTATTTAGGGGTGGGAGGTTTGGGTTTATGCCAAAGGGACTCAATGGGAGCACCAACTGATGCACAGCAGCCCATGTGGGCAGTAGGGGAGCAGGAGGAGCCAGCCCTGTGCTGTGCCACACCTCTGGCTGATGCCAAGATGACTAACTCTGACCAAGGAGACAAATTTGTCAAATCCATGTCCCAGCCCTAGTGCTGCCCTCCTCCAACAGGCACTGGAACTCTGAGCTGCTTTGGAGCAGCTGAGGTGATGTTGCTATGTGCTGTGGACAGGAGCCCCCAAAACCCTTGTGCTCTGTGCAGTCCCCCTGGAGGCTGAACAGTCTAAGGGATGCCTCTGTTGTAGCCTTTGCTAGCAGAGTAAAGCTGTAAAATCCCTATGTACAACCAACAAATGCCAGTAGAAGTTCCCACCGAGGGAAGTTGAATTTGGAAACGGGCTTCTGATACCTCTGTGCCCCCTGTTTTGCTCAGAGATCATCCTCTGAGGAGCATGATTGAGGCTTTTGCTTGGGCATGGACATTTTGTAGGGTACATCACTACTTATCCCTGGAAAGAAAATGTAACGGGCAGCGGAGTTAAATGGAAATCACAGATTAAAAGTCAGTGAACTCACTGGTTTTTTCCCCTCTTATTTCAAGTATTCTGCATAAAGTCTGAAGAAAACCATTGCTGAGCTGTAGGAGTGTATCCAGCAAGCATGCACAGGGGGAGAGGGGAGATTTCCATCCCTCAGTGAAATCTCTTCTCCAAATTGTGCCCACAATCACATAGAAGGGGTGTTACTGAAAGGAAGAAATGCTCTGCTTGAAGGCCCACAGAAGTCCAACTGCAAACCTGCAACTGGAGAAAGCACTCTGCCCACAGTGACCGTGGGCAAGCCCCCAACTCATCAGCTCAGCTCATTTCCCTGCATTTCCACTTGAGGGAGAGTGGCCAGTCTGTGCAATGTTTTCTCCTGTCAAGCATGAAATGAATCCTTAAGTTGCTGAGCCGTAATGCAGCCAGTTACTTAATTTGTCAGGGTGAGTCATGCATGATGGTATTAAACTATAGGGATTATGTTCTGATTTAGTTCCTGTGCTCTCCTATAGAAGCAGTTTCCTCCGAGAGGAATTGACAAGGCAGAGGTTGTATTTACAACAGCAGTAGTTCTCCGGAGCTGAATGAGATACCAACCTGGTCACAAAAGCTAAAGAGGATTTAATCCCTGCCTTATCCACAGTCTGTGATTCAGTGTCGATTTGTGGCAGTTTCCTCGTGTTTCAGTATCTGTTTTATAACAATACAAAGAACCAGCAACAACAGAGAGGATGAGATCCACAGCCACCAGCCTCAGAAACTGCACCAGTCCCTCGGCAGGGCTGCAGGAACATCAGTCCTGAAACAGAACATCTCTCCTGAGCCCTGATGCAGAGATCTGGCACTTTTGGACCACTTATTTATTAAAATTTAAAAGCTTCCAAAGAAAATGTGTTGTTTTGTTATCATTTGCTATGATGCAGATGTTGTCTGCACGGTTGGGTGACACTGAAATGGGAGCGTGTGAGGCGACACGGAGTGACATGCAGGGTCTTATGGGGAGAAAATGTTGCTCCTTAAAATCCTTTTTCTTCAAAATTGGCTCAGAGAACTGTGCTTCAGGAAAGAACACAGCCCACAGTCCCCTCTTTGGGATGGTAAGAGTGAGCAGAGAAGGGGAGCTAAGGGTGAGTGAGCCCTGGAGCAGGAGAAGGGATGTCAGGTGCTTCCTGCTGCAAATGACTTGGCTCTTTTTTTAGCAGAGATAACAAGACCACAGATGCCCACCGTTGGTGTAGCTGAAACAGTGGGTGGGTTGGAGTTTGGCTTAGGAGAAGGTTTCCTTGTAGCTCCTACAAGTGCTAGAAGTTTCCACAGGGCTTTTACAACAGAGAAAATCCGATGCGTTTCAGGGATGCACATAGGCAGAGAGCTACAGCCTGGTTTTCTGCTTGTCCCAGCACAGCTTCTACTCCCACCCTCAGGTTTCCTGATGGGTAAATGCTCTGCAGTCAGTCTGCACAGGTGGGTGACACCAGGGTCCTCCTGAGCCTGGGGCAGACACAGTGACAGCTACAGCCTGTGCTGGCTCTGCACAGCAGGCAAGGGAACGAGGAGGTGCCTTTGTAACTGCAACTGTGCCTGGCCCTCACAGAGCCTGAAACTGTTACCCTGGGTCCATCCTTGGTGACTAACCCAGCACCCAAAGAAGCTCCCACTTTCCTGGAAGTGCTGCAGACTGTGGATTGTTCCCTGCAGGGGAAGGGCGAGCTCAACTCCCAGTGGTGTGTGGTGATGTTACACCCGCTGGTGATTCATCTCCCAACTGAGAGAGCCATTCATGATTAAGAGATTAGCAGCACTGAAAGATCCTTTGCTCACAGAAACAGATCCAGCTGGAATGCTCCCAGAAACTTCAAGGTGTTAGGTCAGTGCATGGCCAAAACTTGAAAACACAAGATTTACTGCTCATCACTAAGCAGGGAGCTGGGTTACACCAACTACCTTTTCCTGGTACAAGGTTCCTCCATTACCAAAGTCTGAGTTTGAAAGTTTTGGAGCCAAAGTGAGCACGGCAGGAGCTGTATGTGGGGTGTCTTGCCTCCTCTTACCAAGGGTCAGAGCAAATTCCCCCTTCCAGCCCTACAAAGCAGTCAGCTGAAGTGAGGGGGTAAATCCATCCTTAGCTGTGAAAAGCCCCTGGAGCACTTCTCAGTCACTTATCTCATTACACTGGAAGGTATCCAGGGACTGTTTCAGGAACTCTCATTGACTCAGTCTTGCTCTGAACCACCTCACAGTTTTCCTTTGCAAGGGGTGAGAATGTACATGTGAGTGTTCACTGACACACTGTTCTTTCAGCACTGGCTTTAGGTGTGCAAGGGTTTCTGGTGCTCAACCAAAGCTGCCCGATCCCGTGTTGTCTAAATACAATGCAAGGAGAAACATCATCTCCCCTGGGTCCACCTCTCTCTTTCCTCACATTAGGTAGGCAGCCAAGTGAGCAATTCACTTCCTGTTTTCAATTTAAGATGCATTAGAAAAGCAGTTTTGGCACTGCTGGTGCAGCTCTCAAATGGAGCTGGGAAGCCTGTGCTAGCTCCAGGAAGCATCAGCTCTGCACTCAGAAGGGGAGCAAACACCTTTGGAGAGCAGTGTGTTGGTGGCCTCTGGGACTGATCCTATTCCTCTTCTCAGGAAAAGTGTGATAATGTCCCCCCAGAGATGGAAAGGATTAGCCCAGAGGAGAGTCTACTCTGAACTGGAGTTGTGAAATGCAGCTACTTAATATAGTTGAGAAACCCACTGAAACCTGGCAGGAACGGGAACCATGACCCTGCATGTTCCTCACCCTTCCCCTGGCTCCACCATCCCAGGCAGGTACCTCCCACAGGGCAAGGACCAGCCTTGAGTCCTCCAAGGACAGTGTTTGCTGTTTTATGAAACTTCCTCAGTCAGCAATGAATACATTAAGTGAGAAAGCAAAGGCAGAGAAGGCTGGCTGTGACATGCAGCCAAAGGAAAATTAACCTTATTTAAGTTTTAAAGACAAAAGCTGTGATGCTCTATCTGCAGAGAACTCAGCACCTAAGCCCCTTAATACTCAACTATTAGCTGTGCATTTAACACTTGGTGACAATTCACTGGCTGGGAACCAAAAGGTAAGTTCAATAAATACCTAGTGAAGGAAGAATGTACTTTGAGCATTACATCCATTATTCCAAGAGCTGTTTCCTGCATTCCCTGCACTTTAGCTGCCAATTCCCTTGCTCTCCTGCACACTGAATTACAAAGGTTTGCCTGCAGTTCAGTTTGTATTTGCTTTCTCTCTGCATTTCACACTTTATTGCTCATCTGCACTGGCAAGGTGGTTTCCAAAACAGAACAGACAGGAAAACATGATGGTGTAGCTTTCTGGCAGGCTGAAACTATAGTAAAAGTGACACTGCATAACCTGACAAGCAAGACCAGAAAAGGGAACTCAAATGCAGAGCATCCCATAATTTGGTAAAGTTTTTTAAAGATTACAAAAGGAATATCCAAAATACATAGTTGGCACCATAAAGAAATGTGTAATATTTCTCTTGTATGTTTGGTGAAAATACCTTCCCTACCCACAGGACCCAGGAGTGGCACCTGCTCAGTGTCTCAATTATAAATTCATTAAATGTCCTATTTTGTGCAAAAAAATTTTCCGTCTTGGTAAGAGCAGGCTGGAAGTGTAATCCCTAACAATAGGATTCCATCTTTGTTTCTCTTGCTGTCAGGTCCCAGTCCCACAGACATAAGCAGTTTTGCTGAGTGCATTGGACTGACCTTATTGCTCTGGCCTGTCACAGTCCTCTCTTCTACCCTGGTTACATGACACGGACGAGTTCTCCCGTTAAAGTACATTTTAAAGCTTTATTGGTCTAAATAAAAAAAGTACAAAACATTTTTACAATAGAACTGGTTATTTTTCTGTGATTTAGCAGAACCAGGGCACAGGACCCACACGGCCCTCACACACCAGGCCTTCCCCTCCTGGCAGGCAGGGGTTTAACTGGCTGCAGGGGCTGCAGTCTTCTGGCACAGCCGGGCCAGCAGCCCAGCCATTTGTAAAAGGGAGTTCACACCTTCTGCTATCTTCATGTGAGTGTACCCGATCTCCTGGTGATGGAGACATCGTCAAACCTTCTGTTTTCTCCCCCAGTCTGTGTATATTTTAACTAATGACTAAACAGAACACATCCCTTACTGCTAAGAGACCGGCTTGGAACTAGAATGCCAGTAATAAGTGAAGAAATGCTTTCTTTGTGCTAATATACAGCAATTCTCACACAGAAACCCCCAAGGCTGCCCCCAATCAGATCCTCTCCTTGAAAAGGCCCCAAAGGCCCCACAGGAACTGGGTTAGTACTAACCTTGATAAATTCCAGCTTCAGATATTCTGGCATTGGAAAGGTTTTACACACACGGAAGATATTGCCAATAACATCTTCTGGAGAGTATCCAAGACGCCACAGGTGGGCAAGAATCTGTGCAGGCAAGAATAATCCCTTGTTTACCTGCAAAACTTATGAGGATCTTCCCTTTTGGAACAGCTATATGTAACTACTGGAACTGCATGTACTATTTATCAGCTGATTTAACCTCAAATGTTTAGCAAGAAATTTCAATGCAACTTGTTTTTTTGCTTGTTATTTATCTGAACAAACCCCTGCACAAACTCATCAACTCATCTACGTGGTAATGCCTTTCTCTTAAGAAAACAACACACATTGTGAATTCTACAAAGCAAAGACGAATTCTGTAGAGAAAAAGTCTGTCTATGCCAACACAACACATGAAAACCAACCTTGTATGCTTCATCAATATTTGCATTTATGCAGTGTTGTATCATTTCTTTCACAAGCAGAGGATGTGGCTCATCACATACCTATATCAAAGAGAAATGTTACACTTAAAATATGAGAACATTCTGCATTAAACCTCTGGTATTTTCACCAAGCTTCTATGCAGTTGAAGTACTTACTTAGACACACTGTTTAATAAAATTAAATTTTAAATAATATGACTTTTCAGCTATACTGCCATAGCAGACTTGATAGCATGAAATTAGAACACCCAAGTAATAGACTCCCAAGTTAACCATGTGAAATTTTCCAGGGGTTATGTGATTTGTGTGCTTTGGGAGAGCTGCAAAGCCACAAAGTCTCAGATATGCCAGTAGGGACATCTTTTCAAAAGGCACATGGACTTCTTGATTACAGCCTAATGCTGTAATTGCTACGCATAGAGAGCTCTCTGCAAACTGGCAAAGTACTTTCAAAGGCTTATACATCCCATGGAAGATCTCTCACAGGTGTAAGACTAAACTCCTGGCATCACTGTTTTCAGCCTTTACTGACCTTAAAGACATTTTCACTGTTTATAAAGCCAAATCCAGAGTGTGTGGACTGTAAGTTGTTTAATGCCTGTGAAAGAAAAAAAGTAAGATTTCATTTATTTTCTGAAGTGTTCTACTTGTCACTCCCCTTCTCAGGATGAAATGCATTTCAGAAAAGGATGCCAAATGGGCAGTTTTCAATTAAACAAGAGAATAAATCACAAATTTAGGCAGACTTTGTTTCCTCCCACAAATTTGGTATCCAGTTCCCACCAAATCATTTTTAAGGATCAGATCAGTTTTTTAAAACCTCACAAAACCAAACAGTTTAGTCACTCTTGAGCCCCAAGTCACATCCCCTTCGCTTTACCACTCTAGAGATAAATCCTTGAGAGCCACAACTCACAGGTTTTTCACTTTAAACAGAAGTCTTTGTTTCACTGCCTTTCTCCTTTTACCTGTCTCATATCTCCTTGGGCTGTGAAGATAATGGCTTCTAGTCCATCATCTGTATATGGCACATCCTCTTTCTCAACAATTTTCAGTAGCCTGGCAAGGATCTGTGCATCTGTCAGCTTGGTGTAACGCAGCACTGCACACCGGGACTGGATGGGTTCTGAGGACACAGATGTCCAATTAGCATTTCCCTCTTTTCTCAAAAAAAACCCAACAAAATATTTATTTTAATCTCAGAAAAAGCTGTCTCGCTTCCATGAATTATTTGTCTTCTTTTAAAGAAAGAGAACTTGTCAGCTCCAAAGAGAACACGGCATCTCCTTAAGCACATACAATTTGTACAGTCCTTCCCTTGAGCCCAAATGTGCTACTTGAGTTTTCCCAAATATATACAAAGCTCAGCTTCCTCTGTTCTTGATTTCTGAATGCAGATGTTTATTGTGTTATTTTAACCAAGGGAAGGCTAAAAGTCTACAATGTGTTCATCTATAGGCAAATTTAAGATGGTGTTTCAGAAAGGACAACAAAAGTGTTCAACACCCAGTAAACAAAACATCAAACATCTTAAACTGTAGCAGAGTTGGATGGAGATTAAGGCCAAAGAAATCTGCCTCTGCAGTCACTTATAGCACTATCCATCAAAACCAGCTGCTCAGAGGGTTCCCTGGCCACACAAATAAACTCTTTCATCAGCTGCTGCACAGGTGGTTTGATTTTTCAGAAATACCACGGTTTCTTGCAACAAGCAGGTCCCAGGTATTTCTGGAAACTGCCTGGGAAGTTCTCCATATGGAGAACATATGACCAGAACACCCAGGGAGCTGCAGCAGCACCTTCTTACCTATGATTTTGTCAGAGGCATTGCACGCGAGCGCGAAGCGCGTCGTTTTGGAATAAATTTCCATTGTTCTTCTCAAGGCTTGCTGTGCTCCATCTGTCATGCTGGGGGCAGAAAAGAGGTCAGGATGGATTTCACCCTTCACTGACTCATAGGTGCAGCCTAATACCTACTTTTACACAGGCTTTAGAGTTTACTGATGTTAAACTGTGCTTTGTAAATGAATCGATATTCTGGCTTGAATTCTGCTAAGAAGCCTTTGACCTCAATATTCAGCATCTCCTTTGAAGCAATGTTCTCTGCTTGCCATGAGTACCCCCATAAGATCACTGTTCACTGCACATTCATTTCTTAACAGATTATTTTAAATAGCCTGATAGAAACACGCAATACTGTCCAAGACTGCAGCTCTGCAGACAGGAGAGATGCAGCACATTTCACATAGCAACTGAGGTAGGTCCAGAAAAAACAACATACCTGTCTGCTTCATCAAGGATGATTATTTTATGCCGACCTTTTGGAAGTGTGACCTTTTGCTGGGCAAACATTTTGATTTTGTTTCTCACAACATCAATGCCTCTGGAACAATAATTCAAAAGTTTCATGATCAGATGGATAAAATTACAGAATAGATTTTAAGCAGAAGCCACAGCATCTGAAACACTCCTGAACTGATTCTCCCACTGTTTGCTCCTGCTCCTTCAGCTGTGCCAGTACACCTGCTGTGGAACCATGCTGTAAGCCAGACTGTCTAACTGATACAGATTTAAACAACAATAAACAACACCTAAACACCTGACCTTATATTTTAACCCCTAATTGCCCTTATAGCCCTAATTTCTCTCATTTCAAGCACTGAAGAGTTTCAGTATAAACAACCTGTTCACTTCTCATTCTTAGGAGGATCCTCATGAATGCAGGAGGAAGTTTAACTCTTTAAAGTAAATTTCAGTAAACAGTTATGGATTCTGCACTCCATTTGTTTGTATTTTGGTTTATGAAAGTATCTATAAAGTTTATAAAACATCAAGAAATACTATCTGTATTGATAGGTGACATCAAAAACTGCCTAACTTTTAGGTGGAAAAACAGCATTAAAATGGGTCTTAGAGACTGTGCTATAGCACTAAGGCTATCAAAGTGGCCTGGTTTAAGAATTAAGAGAGCTGCTTGTTTCTTCATTAAAAGTTTGATAAGGTTTATTCATTCTCACCTGTCATTTGAGGCATTCAGCTCCAGAACAGCATCCTTTAATGCAGGACCAAGCAGAGCACGAGCCAAGCAAAGGATACTGGTGGTTTTACCTGTTCCTGGGGGGCCCTAAAAATGCAACAATGCAGCAATTTCTGGTAAGTTTAATGTCATTTTCTGAGCTGTACTCTCTACAAATCTCCCTTACCAGCACATTCAAGCACAAAGCCAGTCTGTACTGGGATGCCATCCTGGCTAGATTTCCAATCCAGGACCAACACAGTGAAATACAACACAACACAGCAATACTCACAGCAATGATAATATTTGGTACGTTCCCCTCTTTTGCAAAGACCTAAGAAAGAATAACAAGAAATTACAGAAGAAAATAAAAGGAACAAATAGTTTCAATTCTGTTCTATTTCAAGCATCAGAAATATGCTTCTTTTTTTCACCCCTGCTTTCATTTTTTGAACCTTGATGCTTTTATATGTTCAGGGGTTTTTTAATTGAACTGTTAGAATCAGCCTCTAGGACAATACAGAAAAATTTAAAAGCACTAATCCCACGGGTCTTTAGTACTCTTGCCTTTCCTTTGCATCTATTTTATTTATACACTTGCTAGTATAATCTGTTAATAAAATACAGTTCACAGATTGATTTTTCACAGTTTTATAGAATCCTGGAATGTCTTGGATTGGAAGGGACCTGAGGGCTCAACTTGTTCCACCCCCTTGCCATGGGCAGAGACACTTTCCACAAGACCAGATTGCTCCAAGCTCTGTCCAACCTGGCCTTGACCACAATGTGGAAGACATTTCTCTTCCAAAAGACCATTATGTTTCTCTCTGTCATTATACAAATTATATTTATTCATTGAAACACTATTGCTAAAGCAGCTATGAATTCTCTAAGCTGTATCAAAACAGGGCCAATTTAAACATCCCAACCGAGGAAGGTGCTTTTCCTTATACACCACTCAAATACGTCCTAAACTTGTAATTTTTTAAGTAAATCAGGAAGCTTTCTTCCACGTATGAATGTGAAAACACAGTAGTGTTTTACTGGCCTGTGGATCTATGCTGAAATATGTTTTTTTGAGATAACCTGTAAAAAGACACAGCGACAGCCACACACCTCCAGCCTGCTCACAGTATCTTCATTTCCAACTACTTCAGACAGTTTCATGGGTCTGTATTTTTCCACCCTGTGGAAGTAAAACCCCACACACTTCAACACATCTAATACTGCTTTAACAGTTCTTTACACTGAAAGAAAAGGAGAATTGTGCTAAGAAAGGACAGGATGACTCGATGTACCTTTAGTGCAAGTTCTCCAGGGTTCACCACACTGCTAAGCACAGCATTCCACAAGACTAATCACAGACTCCAGAATGGTTTGGGCTGGAAGGGACCTTAAAGCTCATCTCATTTCAATAACCCTGCCGTGGGCAGGGACACCTTCCATCAGCCCGGGTGGCTCCAGCCTGGCCTTGGACACTTCCAGGGATGGGGCAGCCACAGCTTCTCTGCCCAACCTGTGCCAGGGCCTGCCCACCCTCAAAGATTTTACTTCCATTAGCGTAAAGCAGGAAAAGGCACAAAGAATGCTCAACTCTGACAGGAGTTTGGTGGCTGAGCCTGAGAGGGGGCTGAGGGAGAAGCCGCCCTGTGTTCCCTCATGGCTAACGCAGGGCAGGGCTTTGCCTGGGCTACACAGGTAAACAATTCGCCCACTACTGATTCTGGAAGTGTCCAAGGCCANCGGGCTCCGAGGGCCCCCGCTTCGCTCCTGACGAGGGCCCGGCCTTCTCCTCCTCCTCCGCCACATCCACGTCCATGGCGGCGCGGCTGGCGCGCACGGCCCGTCCCCGCGCAGCGCCGTGAGGGGAGGGCCGGGCCCGCCCCCGTGGGGTGGGCGCTGTGAGCGATCCGCGGCCCGGCGGGGCGGCTCTGGCAGGTCCGTGAGGCGGCGGGGACTGTGGGGACGGGGGCGGCTCTCAGCGCGGCTGGTGGAGTCTGCGTGGTGACCCTGCCTGCCCTGCTGAGGGGCTCAGAGAATAAAAACAGTGACGTGTTTGCGTTTCAGGGCGCTGAGCCTTTGTTTCTTCTGGCTACTTGGTGTTTCCCCTTATAAAATGAAAATAAAAGGTGCGTCGCAAAATGCTGTTCCACTGTTAAGTAGCTGTGCTGTAAGGGGAGGGTAGTGGATGTGGTGCTATTTATTGAAGACATAAAATGTATAAAGGCTGCCCAGAGAGGCTGTGGCTGCCCCATCCCTGGGAGTGTCCAAGGCCAGGTTGGATGGGGCTTGGAGCAACCTGGGCTGGTGGAAA
>VWZF01000655.1:42740-125360 GCA_013396755.1 Sclerurus mexicanus
GCTGTGGCTGCCCCATCCCTGGGAGTGTCCAAGGCCAGGTTGGACGGGGCTTGGAGCAACGTGGGCTGGTGGAAAGTGTCCCTGCCCATGGCAGGGGGTGGCACTGGATGGACTTTGAGGTCCCTTCCAGCCCAAACCATTCTGGATTCTATGATTCTACATGTTTCTGAGTTAAGTAAGGGCGAGCCTGAATCAAACCAGTGATTTTTGTCTTAATTGGTAATTTTGATGATGTATCACCATACTGGGGATACTGTGTCATGATAGGTGGGATCACTGGTGTCCCTGCATACTACCAGCCCTGAACAGAGAACTGTGGCATCCACAGTGTTAGAGTTTGGATATCGTTCCTCATTTCAGCCTCACTAACTGGGGCCTTGGTACATCTTTCAGCTCTGCTCATGCTCCACATAGCTAATGACATTTGTGTCGGCTCAGTGAGCAAAGCATCTGTCCCTCAGTCTGGGCTCTGATTCCTCGGGATGTGTTTCTAATTTCAGATTGGTGGGAGGCAGGACCTCGGAACTGACCGTGTTTGAAGCCCTGTGTGGGCAGTGACGCTCTTTTAAGGGAGTAACTTCCTCTCATTTGGCACAACATTTGTATTCCAGTGTTACTGTCAGTGCCTGTTATTGGTATTTTGAGGTTGGCATAACAGCATTTGCCTCCAGCCTGCAGAACTGGTTCTGCCTGTGGGCTCACAGTGATGGAGTTTGCTGAGTTTCTCCTATGGCTCTAAAACTCTGGAGCATGAGGTTTCTGTTGTGCAAAGTGCAGTCTCATACCTGAGCTTTAATGTAGGTGGGGTGATCAGTGCTTCAATCTTTTTTTGCATATTGTTTTTATAGCTGTAGTGGTTCTTGGTGGTTTTAGGATAAAGGTTATGTACGGGTGAATTTGGAAGTGGTCAGCAGCCTTCATGTGCCTGGCTGAATTAACAGTGGATTATTTGCCTTGGAGGTAAAGTAGAAAATTAAATAACACAATTATGTGGCATATGAGGGCAAGAGTTGTTTTGGGTTTTTTTCCAGACTGTTTGTTCCTGTAATAATCAAACTCACTCTGTATCTCTTGTCTTTGGATTCTACTTTTGCAGTGCTCAGCAGAACCCAACATGAGACAGTGAAATACTGCAGCACTGCTGGTTGTAACAGCCTGTCAGTGCAGTACCCTGGACATGCTTTGGTTTCTTGCCAAATTAAACAGTAGTTCTGCTCTTAGGAAGTACCAGCTTCAAGATAAGATGTAATTTTCTTGGCCAGCGTTAATTCTCCCACTCCCTGTGTAGGATTGATGCTGATAAGCACCCAAAGGATATTAAAAAAGGCTAATGATAAGAACTGTTGCAGAGAGCCTGATGACAGATTTTGTGATATGTTTCTGCTAATAATTGAAATAAATGTGCTTTGGAGCATGGTGTAAATGCTGCAGCCCCTGTGTAGGCAGGAACTTGTCACAGTGGTTTATCAAATGCAGAATGAGTATTTATTGAAGGCACAACAATATTGATAGGGATGTGTGGCAGGTGGACAGGCAGATGTGAGCTGAGTCCATCATGCACCAAAATCTGAGCTGTTTTTATTCTAATCCATCTGTTGAGATCACAGGATACATCCAAGGTAAAGGAGTTCTAAATTCAGTGATGGAATAGCAGAACTTTTGATGTGTCATCAACACTGCCCAAATACATGTGCATGGAGATGTACTCCATTATCCTGAAAGGAGAATAATCCTGAATTTAAGATTATTCTTTCTGGCCCTCCCACCCCAAAAGATATATAGAAAAAGATTTAATCAGTATAGAGGGAAGTTCCAGCTGCAGGTGCTTGAGGTGGGATCAGGTCCTTTAAAAATAGTACAAAGGCTCTTCTCAGACCAGCTCTAGTCAAGGGCTCAAGCTCTAGTCCCCACAGGGAAACTAAAGTCCAATGCAGCTGGTTTCATCAAGAGGTTGAGTAAATGCAGAAGTTGTGGCAGAAGAATTGCTGTTTTGCATGCTATGGTTGGTGAAAGTGAGGGTGGCTTGTTTGGAGCTTGAACAACAAGCTGAAATTAGTGAAGACACTAAAAGTGAGGCAGTAGTTGAAGACAGCAAAGAGCAACAGCAAGGAAATTATGATGGGGGATGTGAACTGTAAAATCCAGAAGGCAATAAAAATAAAGCATGAGAGGAAACTAACTTTAGGCAGTGGTTAGTAAAAAGTATGGATCTGTATGAACAGTAATAAAAAATTCTTATATAGAGTGCTTTGGGGAGAAGAGGGAGAACTGTTTAGTGTTCAAGGTCATTTTGCTTTTGGGTTAAATCTGTGAGTTCAGCTTACCATTATGGTCAGGGCTAACACTAATGCGTGTTACCTTGCAGGTCTAGGAGGCCAGGGCTGAGATCTTAAACTGCAGTGTTAAGAGAAGTGCAGAGTTCCTTGGGCTGTCCATCCCCAGCCCCACCAGCCCCACAGCCCCCGTGCAGGCTGTCCTCTCCTCTGCTGCTGTTCCACAGCCACAAGTAGGTCACAGCACAGATGGCCTCGCTGCCAGGGACGTGTGGAGGCTGCAGCCCCCTCAGAGGCTATTCCTACTCCCTCTCCTTTCACACAGTTAGGCTGGAGACAGTGGAGTGAATTCTATGCTACCAAGCATTTTATGTTGTGTTCGCTGAGGCTGAAAGCAGAGAGTAGAGCTGGTACAAATAGCAGGAGTGAAAGTAATGCTGGGGCTCTGAGAAGGGAGGCTGGGCTGGTGCTTCATGAAATAGGGCATCATCGTATTAGGAGGTTTCCTGGGCTTGACGTGTCTGCACCCAGACTGACAGGGGCCCTGATTGCTGCAGAGCTGCTGGGCTTGAACTCTACAGCACAGCTGGGATGATGCTCTCAGGGCATGCAGGTATTCATCTGTCCTTGTAGCATCACAGCTCCCCTGCACTCTTCATGTGGTTACCCATAGAAGGGTTCTGGAAAGTACAGTTGTGCTCATCTAATGTCATGGGTACATTTAAAATTTTTTCATAAGTATAATGGCTGAGGTCCCACATTCCCTCTCCACCAGCACACTCCCATCTACCTGACTCTTTTCCCATCCACTGCCTCATCCTTCCTCTCTGTGGAGTATCTCCAGTAGCTGCAGAGCAACAGCAGCTCGCCAGTACAATCTGGGTAAATACACCTGTCCAACCCTGTTACCTGAGCATTTTTTACCCCATCTCATTGCTTTTTACATTTTCATTAAGTACTTTAAATCTCTCTTTTTTTTTAATTCTGCTACACAAAATTGTAGGCAGCACGACACCTTCATCTACAGTTATGAAATTCATAATACCAGAAGTAAGGCAAGGAGGAGCCGGAAAGATCAAGTTCAGCCTATTGCTACCAGGAGACTCTAAAGTTGCACATGTTTACAATTCTCTTCTATAATCCTCTGAAAAAAGAGTAAATTTAGATCACTGCCATTTTAAGCCAGAGAAGATTTATTATGATTTTTATGCATGTGTTGAAGATCAAATTACAATTTGTCAAGTGCTTTACACTGGGTTGCAAGATAAGGATTCAGCAGCAGAGCCCTACCCTCCCACCCTTTGGATGCTTCAGACTGAAAATATGGCTGAAATTTCCTTTTTTTTTCTTCTCTAAGGGACGAGTCTCCAGCCCAAGCCCAGCCGCGTGGTTACAGCTTCAGTCAGCAGAGGGAGTACGGACACCTGGGTTAGAGCCACGCAGGGTCACCCGTGACAGCCAAGAGAATTGACTTTCTCCTAGGATTCCTCTTTTGTCTGCAAAACCTGGTAAGTTCTCTGTGCATACCCTTTCCTAGATGCCAAATTGCAGCTGTCGGCTCCTACCGCTGTTGCTAAAGATGGAAGTGTAGGAGAAGGGAACGATCCTTTGTCCTTGTTCTCCTTGTGCAGTCTCCCTGTGGGCACCTGCAGCTGGGGCTGCCGTGGAGCAGCACCTTTTCTCCTCGATGCCAGGAACTCATGTCACCATTAGTGACTCCAGCAGGGTTCTGTTTGGCTCCAGGGAGGACATGGACTCCCCCTTTTCACTGAGGAAGCTGAGAAAGGGAGTGTTGCCAAATGTGGATGCTGCAAGGAGCATCCAGAACAAGTGCCTTGCTGGGGCTCCCTTGTGTGAGAGGAAGGATCTTGATGAAGAAGAAAGAACCTGATGGCTCTGTGAGCCTTCTGCTTGAAGACAGCCCTGAGCTGGTGCAAAACCAGAGGAGTGATTTGAGGGCTTTCATGAGTTTGAAATGGAGGTAGACAGTCTGAGTCCATCCATCCTTTTACCAATGTGCCACTTAGTTTGTGTTTTCAGATGCAACATGTGGCCTCTGTTTCCCATAATAATGGGAATGTGGTCTGATTTGATTGATGTTTATCAGAAACATCAAAAGATATTTGCAATAAATTTGACACAAAGTTGACTGCATTTTTTTTAATGCTACTTTTGGTCAGACACTGCAGCCATGATAAAGCACGATACTCCTGTTTGGTGCATTTGTACTTTCTTGTGTTCATTCCTTGCATCAGCAGTCGGAATATTCTCCACTGGCTGCCCCTGATTGGTACTGCATGACATTATGTAACCCAGTTCAACTGTGTCTAGTCTCTTAAATGCTGGGCAGAACTTGATCAGACACCTTGCTGGGCTGAATGGAACAGAATAAATCCTAAATAACACCAACTTGTACACATTTTCTGCATGTCACAGATGGAAATGCATTGATGTTCTCTGTCAGCGGTCCAGGAGTTACCAGGCTGTAGAACTGGGGATTCATTCGAGTCTGCAGAGCATGGATTTAGAAATATCAGAAGGAAGAGCTGCTGTCTTCCAAACCAGGAAGTTCCTAAAGCATAAAGAAGAAATTCAGAGATTAAGGTAAGGGTGGAACCTGGCTTGACTGTAGAGTGCTTATGATAGAGGAAGTAAGAAAAATCTGACAAAAATAAAAATGTGGCTATTTTCTTCAGACCTCTGTGTACACAGGTGAATTTTACTCCAGATGTTTGGTGTGGTTTTGCCTAGATATGGAATGAAAAATAGGACTTTCGAGGTTTGTTTTAGTGGCTGCATATGAATCTGTGATTGGAAGGATGACTTTTCCTTAGTCTGGGAGGATGTGAAAGGGAACAGTCCTGTGTGAGTGGATGAAAGTGTGCCCTGGTTTATGGGGTGAAAGTCCAGCAAAGCCCAGGTGCTGCAGGAGCAGAGTTGGCTGCAGCCCCAGGGGCTCCAGGCAGCCTCCTTCAAAGGAGCTGTGACAGGACATCCCTGTGCAGGTAAGCCTTTGGATATTAACCTTGCAATCCAGACTCCCTTTCACCTGGGCTAGCTCCCTAAATTTAAGGCTGCCTCCTTAAATTAAACCTTAATTAGGTTCAAGTAGCCTTTGATTTAAGACATTTGTAGTCCATTGTTTCCAGATATCACAGAAATGGGAGGGGAAAAAACGTTTCTCTCCTGCATTAGTCACCTGGGTTTTGTCCCTTCCAAGTGAACAAACCAGGGCAGAACGTGCCTTATGGAACAAGTTGGACTCACCTATAGATTTGAACACAGGTTGGAACATCTCCTGGTGTTTAGTCACTTCCTTGAAAATACCTGATTTCCCTGCAGCTCTTTTTCTGCTGACCCACTGCAAGCTGGTGGTTTCCTCTGAAACACAAGCACAACATGGAAGGGCAGTAAATTCCAATATTGGGAAGGCTCCATTTAAGCAGCAGAGTAATTTGTCACTTCACTGATGCTGCATTAAGTGCTATGTAAGAACAAGACATTTTACACCCAGTGAGACAAGTTGCCTCTCTTGTCTAGAATCAGTAAATCTTTCTTTAATGGTGGTCTTCATTGCGGTCTTCAACATCCTCATGAGTGGCAGTGGAGAGGCGGGTACCAATCTCTTCACTCTCATGACCAGTGACAGGACTCAAAGGAATGGCTGGAGCTGAGCTGGGGGAGGTTTAGGTTGGATGTCAGGAAAAAGGTTTTCATCCAGAGAGTGGCTGGACACTGAACAGGCTTCCCAGGGCAGCAGTCACAGCACGAAGCCTGTCTGAGCTCAGGGAGCGTTTGGGCAACGCTCTCAGGTACATGGTGGGATTCTTGGGGTGTCTCTGCAGGGCCGGGAGTTGGACTTGATGATCCTGAGGGATCCCTCCCAACTCAGCATATTCTGTGATTCTAAAGTGGGGAGAGGGATTACCCAGAGGACTCAAAGCAAGAGTTTATGCAAGTTGCTGCGGTGAACAGCCTCTCCCAGCCAAAGCCTGGCGGGCTCCCACCCAGGTGTGCATCCGTGCTGCCCACCCAGCACACGTTCCCTGGGCAATGCCATGACTCCCTGCAGGAGCCCCAGTGCAGGACAGCTGGATCTGTTCCCTGCTGCGCTGGGTCACCACACAGGACATTCCCGGTGCAGTTTGCCCTTTGTGATCCTCCTTCCTAGCATGGCAGGAAGGCTGGAAGGAAGGGGAGCTTTCATGCCTCCATCCTGCACCCCTGCCCCTCCTGCTCGATGTCCTGGACACTCGCCAGCCTGTGACCCAGTGTCCCCAAGAAACATTTACTTCCTGTTCTTTTGGTTAGACCTCCAGAGGCCTTGTTTTTCATGAATAAAATATGAGCTGCTCTCTTGGAGACCCGAAGGGAGGAAACCACTGCCAGCTGCTGTGGCCACTGCTTTTTATTGCTGTGGTTGCTGATGCCTCCTCCCTCACAGGCAGGGACAGGAAAGGCTCCAGGACTCAAGTCTAGTGACTGCAGCGGGAATTGTGCTGTCTGGAGCCAAGACTGGGGAACATGCAGGATATTTGAGTATGACTCTGTATAGGTTTGGTTAAATTCAAATTGACCAGTAGCTCAGAAAAAGGTTTTAGATGTTGAAAATGGTTACAATGGTTATTTGATGATTATTTGGTTATTTCATCCACTTCTCTGTTAAAATTAAACAAAGTTGTTCAAAGTATTTGCTTAGTATTTCAGTTGCCTTTAATGTAAAATACTGTTTGTTGCTGCACTGTGGGAGGATTCTTAAGCAGGAAAGGTGCTACCCAAGCAGTAGGGCTTTTAAATTGAGTGTGCTCCAAGTCCTCTGTGACTATACTGTTGTGCAGAGACATCCCTGTTTGTCTGATCACTGAATTCCTATTTGAAAACCTCCTGAAATGCATGAGACATCATGTCACAAAGGTACTGAAAGGACAGAACACGTTCCATGCTGTCATTGGGGTGGATGTGAGTGGGGCTTGCTTGAGCTGTTTCTTTCTCTGCCTTCCAGTTCACCTCCTGTACACGGGTGATACTGCAACACAAACACCTCCTACACTGAGTTCCTTCGGTGTAGGAGTCATGTTGGAGTGGAACAGAGCAAGACAGAGCTGCACTCACCATCTTTGTTGTAAAATGGATCTATAGCAGCTGCACAAATGGGATTGATTGTACAGTTTATCAGTCAGATGCTTCATCGGGCTTAGCTGTGAGTGGATGTTTTGACCCCACACAACCAGAACACAGCAAAGTGCCCTTTGTGATCCTCCCTTCTCTCAGTGCATTGTAATAATCACAACTGTGCTTAGAAAATCTCATCTCAGAATGGAAATATTATTATTACTTATTTTCAATAACTTCAGGATATAGTGCTACAGCCTGTTGTGTGCACACACAAGCACGTTGAGTGCAAGCTGTACAGATGCACCTCACACCTCATCTGGTCTAGATTGTAGGTTATAAATCCATTTATTAGAACTGGAATTTTATGGAAATGAATGATTGAAAAGACATCTCAGCTGCCCAAAATAGGCTTTATTTCCCCAGTACATCAGTCAGTGTAACCTTGATCGAGACATTTGACTTCCTTATGCAGCTGGAAAATAGGGTAGATGGCAGGAATGTAATTAGAAAATCACATGCTGCAGCAAGGTGGATCTTTCCTGAAGAAACAGAGGATTTACAAACTAAAAGCTTGTGCAGTCTCTAATGGCATCCTACTGCACCTCAAAAAAATGTAACACAGGGGAAGGCTTGATCTTGATTAGGGGGCTGTTCACCTGCAAGGGCAGCACAGCAGTGCACACTCAGTGTGGGGCTGAATTTCCTGATGTGTTTAATCTCATTAATTGCACGGAGATTGCTCCTGTACGTCAAGTTAAACCTGCACTTGTGACTTTTGCTAAATTTGGGCCTCAGTTCCCTGTTGAAATCAGCAGACTGGGAGCACAGTGGGGACTTGGGTGAGGTTTCATTGGAATGGGGGACAAACCATCTCTCTCCCTGAGACAGTCCCAGAGCTGGAGGTTGTGCCAGGTGGGAAATGGTTGCAGATTCTCTTCTGCTGCAGAGATCAGAGGCTGGCTTCCAGCAGAACTGGGTGGCAGCACGTCCTTGCTGAGCCTGTGGCTTTGGCAATCTGAGAAAACAAATCCAGAATTGTTGTGGGACAGGTCTTGTTTTGTGTTGGGAATGACACCCGCCTGCTGCAAGCCCACACTGGTATGGGACAAGTATTTCACCCTTCTGTCTGCTTCTGGGAGACAAGCGTATAGTACTTTTTATGCACTCCACTCCTCTCAAAACAGCACAGTCCTAAGGCAGTGATGATGGAATGAATCCAACAAGATTCTAGTTTCTTTTAATCTCCTACCCAGATGGACCCACTTATGTACTTTTAGATCTACCAGGGACACAAGCTGGTCTTTAAATACAGTGATATGGTTCTTTTGCAATGTGAGGCCAGCGCGAGTGAGACTGCCCTGCAAGTTTGAAGTGCTGTTTGCAGGGGTTAGTTCTAACATCCTCCTTATTTTCCATGGAAACAACTGCAGGGCAGAGCCTTGCATCACAAACCTCCGTAGCTGTTCTTCCCCACATCAGTCACATCACCCTATGAAGGGGGATCCACATGGCCTGGGGATTCTAAGTGGGGAAATTGTCAGAATTTAACCCCTTGACTACGGGGATCTGAAGGTCACTCCAGTGTGTCATTCTCCAGGCAATTTCTCTGGAATTCCAATATGGCTTTGTTTTATGGCCTTGATGTCACAAAGTATTAATAGTCTCTTAAAACAAGCCCACTTGCAATCAAAAAAAGCCCAGCAAAATATGATAATTTCTTAGGTTTTTGGGTTGGTATTTATAATCTGCTTAAATATCACAGCTTCTAGTGTGATATATAGGTATGGCTGCAGTGGGTTCCTCTGCCAAACTTGCCTGGATACAACAAGGAAATGCAGTTCAGTCTGTTGGGAGGGCAGCTGTTTCCATGACATTTTAAGCCCAGTTTGTAAATATGTTCATCTCTTTTCTTAGAATGCTAGATGGGTGTGACATAGCTTAATGCCTATTTTTAAGTATTTTGCACAAAAAAAAGACTCTATTAATTACTTATTTTCTTTCTTCAGTAAATATCTCCGATAGTAACCTGCTATTTCTGTTCTGTTGCCACAAACATTCTTAGATGTATTGCAAAGAAGGGAAATGAAAGGTACAGGTTGATTACCTACTGGAACAGACCAGGAGCCTGTTCAGGCAACATCCCCTCTGCTGTTATCACAGGCTCAAAGAAAATAGAGAGGAAAGCATTAAGTGGGATACCAAACAATCACAGGACCTGCTCAGAGAAGTTTACTTTTTTCCAAGAGTGAAGAGTTGTCTTGCACTTTTTAATTCTAATTAGAATTAACATACCTACTGCTGCAATATAATTATCTTAATGACCTCTAATATATTCTGGCATTGAATTCCACAGCTTAATTTAACTTAATTGTATTTTTCCACTTGTTAACTTCATATTTGTCCTTTTTTCCACTTGTTAACTCTGAATTTGTTGTATATTATACCCAGCTTGTCTGTCAGTACTTAGGACTGAGTCAGAGTAGGCAGCATGAGCTGTTTTAATGTGTACCTTCCACATTTAGTCTGGTCAGCTCAAGGCACTTTACAGATCAGGTTGGTATCATTGTTCCTCTTTCACTGTTAGTTGTTGAGATGGAGGGAATTGCCATTTTACACCAGCAGTAAAACCAGAAACTAGATTAGAATCCAATTCTCATGTTTCCCTGTACAGTGCTCTATAGAAAGCCACACTGGCAGCATTCTCACAGTGATTCTTCCTTACTGGAACATAGAACACAATTTATGTAGTGCAATTAATAAAACACTAAATTGACAGGAAACTGAAGAAGTGTAAGTTCCTGGATCTGCATTATATCATGGCAGTTGACAGCCAAAATCCATGTTATAGAGGATTTTCTGCAGTAAATATTCGAAAATGAACACCTAGCAAAGGATCAGGCTTTCCCAACCTTTCTATATCCGTTTTAGGAAGGCTGGGATTTCTGGGAGTCACAGCTGCCCTTTCCACCTGGCACTCACTGCAGCAATACCCAGAGATAATCTGGGGCATCCTGGCTACTCTCCTGTCACAGGAAACACTAATTCTGCATAAAGAAATAATCTCCTTTTTATAAAGACATCACGCCAGTTCTATAAAGCTTTTAACATCTTACTGAGAAATGACAGCAGGGATCAGTGATGTTTCTCCAGTGCTCTCCCAAGGCCAGGATAACAGCCCATTCCCCTGCATGCAGCATGATGTGCTGAGGGGGTTGAGCTGTGCATTTATGTTCTGCCCACTACTGTGGTATTTAAGTCAGGCCAGGCAGGGTCTTTGGTTGAAACCTTTCCTTAGCTAAAAGCATACATAAGTTGGCAGGAAGCAGAGGGCAGCTAGTTGTCCTGTCCATGGCCTCCTACCTTTTCCACACTCCTTCTGCCTTACGCAGGAAAATTGTTACTATTCCACACCTTCATAAGGAGCAGCACAGCTCTGGCAGAGCTCAGCACCGTGGGAATTACATCTCATCAGCTGCTTTAGCGAAGGAAATCAGTGGACTGTAGGTGACCCTGTGTTTCTTGTGTTTCCTGGGAAAGTGTGCCCTATGTTAAATTACAGTGTCAGAGCCTTTTTGGGGATAGCTTTGCTTTTCTGGAGAATTAAAGGCTGAGAAACCAAAGTGGCAGGACTGGATGTTCAGTGGTCAGTGCCCAGAGCCACGCCAGCAGTCCAATCCACCTCCATGCACCCCCTGCTGAAGACATTTTAAAAGCCTGGCTTTTCTCTAAGTGTCGAAATTGGAGCTTATTTCCCTCCCCTTTCCCATTAAACACAGCTTGGGTTGTAGGTACCGAGATCTTTTTTGAAATCCTGGGCTCAGATAGGAAACCTTTTCATCCTGGCTCCTGTCCCTCAGCTTTGATCTTCCAACGCGCTCCGGTTCACGCAAAGGAAATGGGACTCTCCTGCCTCTCACAGCACATTCTGTAGCTCTGGTAGAAAACATCTGGTGCTTCGATGGGATCTAAAAAGAGTCTTTGTGGCAGGTCCCAAACAACAGGGAAATAAAGGGGTTTTTTTTCCCCATAAAGTACAGGCTGGCTCTGATTTGTTATGGAACCTGTTTGACCAGGTCCGAGAACGCAATAAATCTTTACACTCCTGCTAACAAGGAGGAAGGTCTGAGGAAGGTGGCACATACTTAGAGCAGCAGCAGAAGAGGGGAATCATTTTTTGACATCCAATGAAAAATAGTGATCCAGAAGGAATTTTGATTTGCAATTCACAGAAACAGAGATTGGTGCTGGTGCACATGATGCTTTGGTAACTGGAAGAACATGGAGTTGCCCCATTATGAGTGATCTTTGTCTCCCTGTACTTTTTGGAGGTTTATAGAGAATTACCAGAGGCTTTATAAAAGAAAACTGCAGCTTCACCTAATGATTAGAGTTTAGGACAGCATGCCGGGAGATCCAAGGGTGTCTTTCTTCTCTGGCTTGGATGTGATAAAAAGAAATTCATGATCTGAGTGAAGAACATGATAATGCCCAGCCTCTGGCCAACTTGGATTAGAGGGGGCCTTGGCAAGATAAACTAATCCCTCTCAAATCTGATTCCAAGTCCAAGGGGTAATGTGTGGTTGTGTTGCTTACTGGTAGTGGTTATTAGCAGCACTAATAATTATGGGGAACAGATATTGGGGTAGTGGCAAGGGGGGTCCAATGTTTGGGTTTCGGGTTAGGGTTATGGTAAATGCTAGGGTTAGGTTCCGGCTTCTGGTTAGCGTTAGGGCTAGGGGTAATGTGTGGTTGTGTTGCTTCCTGGTAGTGGTTATTAGCAGCACTAATAATTCTGGGGAGTGGTTATTGGGGAAGTGGCAAGGGGGGGCCAAAGTTTGGGTATGTTTGCTCACCTTTGAGGTCAGGAGGCTTAAAAGTCTCTTTATTTGTGCCAACCTGGGTAAGTACAACTGGCACTTGTCCTGATCTTTAAAAATGGCTTAACAAAGGACAGCCTGATCTCTACTCTCGATTTAGATAAGCAACAAGCTTTAGGGCAATAACAATGAAAATAAATACGTGGTACTGTGCTGGAATGGCTTATCCACTACTTAGCCTCTGCTTTTTTTCTGTGTTGTTCCCCCCCGCTCCCATGAATAGGATGTTATGCTCATTACTGCCAAATCTCCCTGCAGCCTCTCCATGCTCTGATCCCCCTGTATTCCTTTTTTTTTTTTGGGTCATGCTTCATTGTAGATGTTTGACTCTGAAATGCAGATGTCGACCAACATATTTCTGTTTCAGCTGGATGATCACAGATACGTTCTTTTTTTCTTTACATGAGTCATTTACTTCATCTGTAAAGAGGAGCTTCATCTTCAGATGACAGACTGGTGATAATCTACTGACTTAATAAAAGACCTATTCCAAGTTCTCCATTGACAGCGTGATCTTGTGTGGGTCATTTGGCCAAACAATTTCAGAAGGCCTCCACTCAATGGATGCTGAATTTCTCTGCAAATCCACTTGTCCATGGGCTCCTGGACAGGAAACAGCCTTTGTGATGAAAATGACACTGTTTCTTTGATCATGCAATGTGATCCATTTTATTGGTTTGTATTTCTGTGGAGTGCTGTCCCACATTCCTTAGAATCACTGCTACTGCAACAAGGTAGTTTACTTCAAAAATGTAGCACAACAGGAACCAGACTGTGCTAATGATTAAATTATACTGATGGTTGAAGTTTAAGTAACTGTTAATGCACTAATTTCAGTATAGAAAATACACTAAAAATGTAGTAAGAGCTCCTCTTGATCTTCATAATTAATGAGAACTGCCATGATCCTTCAACATATTTCTACCCACACTTTCTTTTATGTTGAGAAGTATGTAGGAACTCTCAGCAGTCAGCCTGGTAAAAAGCTTTTTCCAGAGCACTTTCCATCACACTGCACAAGCCACGTGTGCTCCCCTGAAGGGTCCTGGAGCCAAATCTTGAATCCTGGCCAGCAGTCTCATTTCTTTCAGTGAACAGAACAAAGTCAGGCTTTCAGACACGTCCCCAACACACGTCTGAGCTATGTGCACTCAAACAAGCATCTTCAGCTGTGGAAGGAACATGAGTGAAATTCATATCACTTAATTTTAAACATCTCATTTGGCTAATTCTTGACTTCCCCTATAATTCATGGATGGAATTGAGCATTGTTAGAGAGCAATTAATCCATTTTTGATGTCTGCAGTACGATGAGGGGAATTCCACCCCATTGCCTGTTCTTCTGCACTCATTATACAGGAAGTCTAGACAGCTGGCTTGGATATAAGTGTCTGAAGATGAGATGTTTCTCTCACCTAAGGAGATACAACAGAATCTGCTGAATATTAGAGGCTTTGCAGTGGTATTGAGTTGGATAACAAATGCCTTAAAACATTGTCTGAATTGTTGCAACTGTGCAAGATCTTAATTTTAATTTAACTACTGTTTACAAGAAGTTTCTGAACTTTAGTCTTGGCCTAGAGTGGGTAAGGCCTAAAGCAACCACTGATCCTCAAGATAAGAAGGTCTTTCAGCAGCTCTGTAATCAAAGGGAAAAACCAGTCTTTCTTTAGATCACTGCTTTAATCTTGTTCCTCCCACCAGTGCTGGAATTTCATGCTCTGCCCCCAAATGCAGCAGCCTATTTATAGTGTCAGCTTGAATGAACAGTAAGAACTTACACTCTCCTTGCAGCTGCATCTTTGAGATGCTGGAAGTCACATAGCTGAATGTTGACAGCAATGAAGTTGCACAATATTTTCAAATGTAGTTGTTCCTGCCACCACTCAGTTCCTGCAGGATGCAGGCAGGGCAAGGGTGAATCAAATGGAAAGGTACTTGAACATTTATCTGTCTTAATTCAAACAATATAGATAACAGCAAAACACAAAAAGTTTGCTTTTTCTTTTTCCCTAGAGGCAGGCATGAGCATTCCCTTGGTTTATACGCTGTGTCGTCTGTGTAATGCTTCAGTTTGTCAGGATAATTTAATAGAAAACAGCAGTGAAGCTTTTTAGAGATCCCAACAGCTAATGCAAATACTCATCAAATCATAATAATGGATCAGTCAAGTGGAGACAGTTTTGACTATCTGTGAGAAGCCACTTTTCAAAACAAGATAAATATCATATCACATAAAATAGGAGGGTAGTGGTATTATCAGGCAAATGTGATAGCCCCGAGATGTCAGAGATCACATATCAGCTCTCCACTTATAATGGTTTAATTAAAGTCATGGCTCTGCTCAGCTGTGTAAATTTAAGAGTCCTCACACCTTCATAGGCTGGAACTTCAGTGTCTCCTGTGCTCCCCAGGGCCTGGGACCTCAGCGTGGGGTTGTTTGCCTGCACACAGCCCCTGTGAGTAAATAAATGGTTAGTGGGAAACAGCAGCACCACTCTGTAGGATGATGAGATTTCAACATTTATAGTCGTCCTTTGTGACAAGCAGGTACAACGAAAGCTTTTTAGGAGAGCACTTGATGGCAAAGACATAAATTCAAGTCTACGGGTACTTCAGCCACATCACTGCCAGAGCTCTGGCCCCGGATGATCTTTCTTTCTTTATCTCCCTGGAAATTCCCCTGAGAAAGTTTAGTCAGAGAGGCAGATTTGTCAAAATGATTCAAGGAAATGACTTAAGAGCTGTGAAATTTTTTCTAGCTGCATCTTATTGAAGCCAGTGGGCTTGATTCTGCTCTTGGAGCTGCTGTGGGTACCACAGATTATTGGCAGGCAAGATATAACCCCAGACTTGCTGACCTTCTTCGTTGTAATGTAGACACAGGGCTGTAATTTAAACATTTCAGTGGAAGTTTTTAGACTAAGAACAAACTAGTGTATATAAGATACAGCATAAAATTGTGCAAAAACGAGGCTTAAATTCTAAGCAATTCCTGATTTGAAATCCTACCCTGAAGCACCTGAAAATACTATAGAGGATTTTTTTTTTTCCAAAACTGCTTTAAATTTTCACTCTTCCTTCTTACCAAATGCATGGCTAGATACAACACTTCTTAGTCTCTCTGGAAGCTGCAAAGGGAGGACACCTTTGTTGCTCCACCACCATTTGGATAAGGAAAGAGACTTGGACCTAGGGATAGGAACTGTGTGAGCTGGCAAACCAGGGGTGGAGCTGGATGGAGAAGCAAGAGGTCCTGTTGGGAGTCCAAGCCTGATTCACTAGGCACCTTCTCATCCAGCTCTTCTCCTGGTGACACACTGTCTCCCTAGGCAACTACAGATTAGAGAGGAGACAAAAATTCTTGCATCCAGAACCACAAACCAATGACTTGAGTTTGGATGTAGGAAAATGCCAGGGAAAGACACTGAACTAGCAGTTGAAGCAGAGGCGTTGGAGTCAGGTGCGTCAGGTTCTATTTTTGGCTTAGACCAGCCATTTCAGTTTCCTTTACTTTGGCTTCCTCTCTGCAAGATGGAAAATGAGAATGCCTATGGCTACCTCCTGGGGCTGGATCATCTTGCTAAGGCCAGGGCTGTCAAATCTCATATTCTGGATGATGCCCAGTTGACCTCAGCTCCGTCCTTCTCTGCTTTGCTGAGAGCATCTCCTTCACTTGCATCTCCCTTCTACTCTCCAGGGCCCACACGGGGTACAGAGCAGAGTCACAACAATAAACTTTGGGATCACTGCCAGGTGGGACCCTCCTCTCTGCACGGCCTAGAGCCTTCCACTGTAGTATTTGATGTACAGAATCTTCTGGGCTCCCCTTGGGCGATGTGGGGTGTACTCTACACTGAGTAGTTATGGGAGGTAATGGGGACCAGGTGATGATCATCACCTCCACCCGCCCTTCCTGGCTTTGAATGAACGACTTTCCGAGGCTGCAGGTGCTTTCTCTTTGCTGCATTCCCCAATAAATCCCGCTAATTAGGGCTCTCTCCTTTTTTCCGGGAAGCACCGCCAGCTCCTGCCCTTCTTGTATCAGTCAAACCCGCTACCACCTAAATTCAGGTGTGCTCGGGGCGCTCCTCATTCCCAGTGCCGCGGGGAGCGAGACCGCAGCTAGCAAGGGGTGAATTTAGGATTCTTGGGGGTTTTAAGGCAGGGGCGCTCGGGGCTGCGGGCGGCCAGGAGGAGCCTCCGCGCTGCCTTTCCACCCTCCCACCCGGCTCCGGGCGGCGCCGGGGCTCGGCAACCAGGGGGATTGCGGTGCGGGGCGGCCGCGGACCGGCCCCTTTGTTCGTGGAGGGAGGGAGGGAGCGGCGGTGCCGGCCCCGCATCCCCCGCACCGCCCCGGCCCCGCATCCTCCCCCGCCTCCGCCGCTCCGAGCCGCCGCCCAGCTCCCTCCTCCCGGCTCTGCGCTCCCTCCTCCCGGCTCGGCCGCGCAGGGAGTGGCAGGGCGGCCGCGGGGCTGCGTCGTGCCATGGTCCCGAGCCCCCCGCCCCGCTCCGGCGGGCAGCCCCAGGGTAAGGGGGACGGCGGGAGGGGCGGGAGCGCCCGGCCAGCCCGCAACAAAGGAGGGATGAATGGCCGGGATGGTGCGGGAGGAGCGCGGGGATGCGCCGCTCGGTGCCGGCGGGAGGCTCGGCCGCCGCACGCATTGTCCTTGGGGTGGGGAAAGGCACGGAGCATCCTCAGCGGGCCGGCATCCCGGCTGCATCCCCGGCTGGGCAGCGCCGGCACCCACTAGCTCAGGGGGTGCGCACCCAGCTCGGGATGCCGCGGGGAGCGAGGTGGGAGTGGGTGTCAGCATCCGCGGCTCGGTGCTCAGCCAGTTCTGCATTTGAAACGGGAGGAAGATTGCCTTTTGTCCCTGCAAGGCTGGGCTGCTTGCTGCGCTCGGTGTCCTCGCTGGGGCTTTTTTCTTGTTTAGCGATCGAGATATTGGCATTAACTACATCCTGCAGGATCTGATGGGGTTTTTGTCTGCCGCAAGGAGATGCGCTTCCGAGGAAGGCCCAGGTCGGTCTGCTGGCATTGGCACAGTGCTCAGGTTGTGAGCAGAGGGAGCAGGGCTGTGCCCTTTGCATCTCCTGACACAAAACAGCAATGGGTCTGTTTGGGGCAGCATCCAGGGATGCAGGCAGAGGCACAAGTTGTTATCTCCACAGTGTCCAGGCAGGCTGCAGTGGCGTTTTGGAAGTGCTGGGAGACAAAGCACTGTGTCAGCACCGAGTGTTATTTGCTGCTCTGTTGAGCATCAGTCTCATAGGCCTGTAAACCTTGTCTCAGAAACTCATCGTGCTGGAATGGATGTCAAGTTTCACCAGCCCACCCGTTACTCCTGACTAGAAGCGTTTCCTTGAGGGTGATTTACAACTCAAGAATTGGCCTGTGTGTGGACAGAGATATATTTGGGGTGCCTGGCCAGGTTTGTTGGCCTTAGCCTCTGCCCAGCTGCATGTGAGCAGCATTCCTTCCCCCACTGGTGCTCCAAGAGAGCCCCTTTAATCAGCACAGCTCCATCCTTGCTGGGGTGGTGATGATGCTTTAGACATGGTGCAGCTGCCTGATTTTAAAGTTGGGACTGAGATTTGGCATTTTAAGAAGTTACCTGCCTGCTGTTACAGCCTGCCAGGGATTAGGAAGGAGGGAGACTGCATCAAACAGCTGTGTTCTCAAGAAAGTTGTCACTGCCTGCCAGAAATCCCTGTGAGTACAGGACTTCAAAGGCTCAGCAATGAGACATGGCACAAATGGAAACAGCACCAGCCATTGCAGGGAGAAGCTGTGCTGGAGCCTGCCTGTCATCTCAGCAACACACGTGTGGGGCTGCCTTCAGTCAAGGGAAAACCTGTGTGCTTCAGGAGATGCTCTTAGGGTGGGGATGGATGGGATTATCTGCTGAGGCCAAGGGTTGGTATGTGCCTCTCTAGCCCTGGAGGTTGCCATAATTTACTCCAGCAAGAAGCAGTTCCTAGTGTTTCTTTATCTTCATTTGTGTTTTTGCTCTGGCAGAAGAAATGATGAGGAACCCAAAGGGGGATTTGTTTGATGTCAAGGGATGTGGCTCTCTAAGTGCACACATGCCAGTTCTGGTGTTACTGGGGGGTTAAAATAGGTCAGGGCACAGATTCCACCTCCTGATTGAGGTGGTTGGGTTTATTTACCAAAAATGCTGCCCATCCATTTCATGCATGCTATCCATGAAACTTTCTTTTTGGAGGGTGTGTCGTAATTCTGGTGAGGACAAGAGACAATGTACAAAGCAAGTTCCATCCCCCAGGTATGTGGTATTGCTGCCACTTTGCAGAGTGTGCACAATGCATGGCAAGGCTTAGATACTTGTAAAACTCTGGGAAAGCCCAGGTAGCTAGACCTGATTATGACTTGTTGCTAACCTACATTAGACTCTGGTGTGCACTTATTTATAGGGGTATCTATAGTTATTTATAGAGAGATCTATTTTTTCATAAATACCTTTTACAATTACCTTGTGACCTGTTTTCTCCTCCATGCCCAAGGGATCTCAGCACAAGAATCACCAGGGAATCGCTGACATGGAGTGAGAAAGCATTATTCTTTTTCTACTGCTCTATTGCTGAGTTCAACAGTCAACCATGTCTGACTGTTGTTCTTTTATCACTGTTCTTGTGATATTTATGGTAGAATTCAGGTCTTGCTAGCCAGGAAAAGCACCTTGGCTGACAGCACTGGTGATGTCGGCCCACAGCAAGACTTGGGCTTTGTTTGACTGGTCAGTTTTCTAAAACAACCACAATAAGTTCCTGAATAAAGCTGGACTTTCCAAGATCGCTCCAGAAGCCCAGGTTAGAGAAAGGAATTGGACTTGTTCTTCCAGAGTCCTGCTCTAATCCTGCCCCCTCCACGTGTCTGTCCTTCTTGTCTGCATTGCTGACAGTGTCAGAGCATCCCGGTACCCAGTCTCTGTCTGCACTGGCACCACGATCTCAGAGCCTTTCTCCTGCCCTCCTGAGAGCACCACGTGCGCTGTGTTTGTCTCTCGTACTTTCTGATGCTAAGCAGGACAAAGCAAATTCACTTTCCTCATAGCTGGATTTAATAACTTATGTGATTGTGCTGTAGGTCTTGCTGTGGAAAAATTACTTCATTGCATGTGACTGAGTCTGGCACCTTACACTGATACTTTCTGCCATTCCTGAAGAAAAAATCCTGCTGAAACTCCATTTAAATAAAAGCCACAACAAACCCACAGTATTTTTGCATCAGACTTTTTGGAAATCGTTCTGTGCGGTGGTACAATTTTTATTATCCCATTCTAAATGAGTGAAACTGTGTCTGTAAAACAGCCATGGTTGATTCAGATGAAGCAGAGAAAGATGTGGGAAGAAATAAAGCCAAGCTTTGTGTTTTGCTGTCACAGTTTACACTTTTTTACTTCAGAATGAGGGGATGAAGTATGATGCTGACTTGAATTGGCACTGAAATTAAGTTGCAGTTTCAGTGATTTATTTTTATTGAGCTAATGTTTGCCCACCTGTACAGTTGTAGGGAAACATGGCACAGACTGGTGAAATTCCACGTTGCGGGTTCTGAGCCAGCCACGAAGTCTCTGTCTCCCCATCCCTGCCTGCTGCAGCACAAAGGGAATCTGACCTTTGTTTGGTTTATTTTTGAAAGTTAATGTTCTGGACTCTGCTGTTGACTCCCTTGATAACTCCGTTTGTGCCTGGGAAAGCCAAATGATTATTTTTGAAAATATTTATACTCTGTATTTATAAAGTAAACACTCTAGAAGGCCTTCCCGTGCCCTTTGATGGGTCAGATGTTCTGGTACATAGCGGTGTTATCTCTGCCACTCGTTTTTTTCAATACTCTTGGGAAAAATCTTTTCCCTCTCTTTACCTTTTTCTCCCAGGTACAAAACAGGTGTTGCAGTTCTGACCTCCTTTGAGGCTTGTGAATGAAGTGCTCTGGGGATATTGGATATGTGGATCTTGGAGCTTTTAAATCCCTCTCCAGTGCTTTCACACGTGCTTCCTTTAAAAAGGTGATGCAAATAAAATGGCATTGCTTGTGCCAGAGCTATTTGTCAAAATCAGTTCTATTTTATTTTGGTGAATAACTTGCACAGTGCAGTAAACATGTGGCTGTTGGTTACACTGGAAGGGTTTCACAGAAACTTCAAGAAATCATCTGATCCATCTGTCTGGGTTAGGTCTGTCTTCATCTCTGTCACTGAAGACAGAGGCTTGAATGTTTTTATTTCTTTTTTAAAGAACACTGAAGCAATGAGGGAGTTTCTGCAGCCTCTGTGGGCAGCCTGGCTCGGTTTAGACTCTCGCTGTACCGTGTGCCTTCCCCTTTGTTTTGTCGCTGTCACTGTCCCTTTGTGTATCTGCCTGTTTCTGTACAAAGGACAAGCACAGAGGTGTTTGTTTCACTGACAGAAAACATCAGAGCTTCTTTTGCACCATGAACTTCTTCTACAGCACATCGTCCAGCGGGTCAGAGGAGGCTTCCAGCCTGAGGCACCAGCTTCTGGCACGGCAGTCACAAAGGCTCCCTCTGCCTGCTCTGTTCTTTTTCTTCCTTTGCACATTCCTCCCCTCTTTATCTGTTGCATCATGCTCTGAAAACTTCTGTGTCCTCTAATTAGTGCTGGAAACTTTTCAGTGGTCCCGACAGGCACAAAAAGCAGCTGCCTGTTGAAACAAACAGCACTTTCCCATCCCTTGCAAACGCTACCCCCCATGACCTGCAAGTGCCTGCCCTGGGTGCAGGGACTGTCCTGGCTGGGTAACAACCTCCCTAGAAAGAGGCCTCTCCACTTATGTGTTTAATGGGCTTTTTAGCCTCATATTTGGCTGTTGTACATCATGGGCTGTGCTACCTCAGTGGCTCCTGTCTGTGCAGCCTGCCCTGGTGATTAAAGCCTCCTCCTTGGCTATATTTAGCATTTAGCTATTTGTTTTATAACTGAAATCCTTACTATGCAAACTGGAGCAGGTCAGTCTGCAACCTTGAATAAGTGCCTTTTTGTTTTTCTTTTTCCTCTGGACTTCTGTTTCCCAGCTGGTAAGTTTGGCATGTTTAGCTGATGACCAATCCACCAGCCATCCCTAATGGAGATTTAATGATGGACAATATGGCACAAAAACACAGGCTTATGTGAAATATGCTGCTGAGGAAGAGGATGTCTTGCCTTTCACTATTCATGTTTCATGTGCCTGTTTATGTAGGTTTTTACTGGGGTCTATGAAGTAGCTTTTTGAACTTGCTAAATCTCATCTGTAGCAAAAATTTGCTTATATGTATATTTATATATATTCCTAGTAAACGAAACTGGCAATAGCAATGCTTCTTGCAAGCTTAATCTTGACATCTCTGAAGCATCTGCAAGCACTTTTCACCTTTTTATCTCTGAATTCCCCCAAAGCACATTGGCTAAACGATGGGAAGAAGCCAGAGCACTTCCAGCACACTGACATGGAAATGTCAAAGTCAAATGGTGCTTTCTGATGCTCATGTGATTCAGGTCTATGGAGTGCTATGATATTCTCTGCCTTAGGGTGCTAGCAATATTGATTGTCAGTGCTAGGATTGTCAGTGTCAGCTTGGTTTTTGCTTCTCTTTTTTGTATGAAACAAGTCCAGTTTGTGTTAGAAATGTGCCAGTGCTCTGCCTTGTGAGGTGCTCAGGCTGCTGCCTGTAATCCTGCTGTACTTGGTGAGGTGAGATTACATCCTGATTGCTTACAGAATCATGACTGTGGTCTTGCCTGCATGAGTGGTGTGGAAACAGCCTGTTTCTGTGAGAAGTGAAGGAGCAGCCAGGGGCACGTGGTGACTGTGAAGCTCCCCAAGAACGTGCAGTGCTGTGGTGCTCCAGGAGTGTGGTGGGCAGATCCATCTGTCCTGCCTACCTGCTTGCAGCCTGGGTTCACCCATCAGCACTGCTCTTACCTCCTGAGATATGAAACGTTAAATCCTGGCTTTTTGCACTGATGCATCTCTCCAGACCCTTTCCTTTTGGCTGCTGGCATCTGTACATCTGCTGTGTGTGTGCTTCCCAATGTGTGGAGAGAGATGGTGACTGAAAGCAGGCTGTGGAGCAGCACAGCTCTTGCAGGGTCTCTGCTGCTGTGGGAGCAGGCTGGCATTGACCGCCTGGCCCAGGTGTGGCAGCCTCTCCTGTCCCTGCCAGCCTGACAGGTCCTGCTGGAGTGGGCATGTTCTTGTCTCCACACCTGCTGTGCAATCTGACTGTGTAGGATGGGGTTTTCTTTTCTCTCTCTAAAATGCAATCCCCAGCCTCTGGTGTAACACAGCAGGGAGCCGTCCTGTGGTGCTGGTGTGGCTTTAGTGCCCAGAGGCTTTGAGCTGGGGTCCTGCCTCTCTCTGTGTGCTGCAATCCAAGGTAAAATGTTGGCTTCTGCAAGGCAGAGCGTGAGGTGTGGGAAAAAGGAATTGTGAGGCAGGAGGGAATAACATAACGATGTTGACAGGTAAGATCCAGTTTGATATAACTCCCCAAAATGATTATGATTTTGGTCACTGGTAGGGATTTGATTAAGAGACATGTTCCTTCTTGCACTGTGAGGTTTGTGAGCCATCCAGACTCCTGGCTACCACTCGGGTTGCAGGTGGTAAATTAGGAAACTCCATGATTAACACACCCTGGCTGAAGGAGGACTCCACGTTAGCGGCGTTCCTGTCTCCAGCACTGGCTGTGGTGGGAGCTGTGTGGATACGTCAGTGTGAGTTGAGGTCTGGGCAGGGTTTGCAGAGAGGCTCAGGAGGAAGCAGCAATTAGTGCATGTAGCCCAGAGGTTGCTGCTTAAGTGAGAGGCTCGGTCCAGGCTGGTGAATCAGCAGGGAGGAGGAGGAGGGTGCTCCGGGGAACAGCCCCATCCAGCTCTGCTCTGCTGCCAGTGTAGCAACAGGAAGCAATGGATGCTTGTGTGGTAGAGGGGATGGGGTTTGCACAGAGCCTTGCTGGTCTGGGGGGAGAGTGGGTTTGCTCCTACGTGGTGTCCTGGGTTTGGTGACCTCCAGTCTTTCTGTAGGGACCAGTGGTGTAACCTCCTGGTCTGCCACCCCTCTGTCCACAGATTGCTGCTGTTATCATCCCTCTTTCTGTGGCGAGGAGGTTAGTGGCCACTGTGGAAGAAAGAAGCAGGAGTCCTGGCTGTCAGTGCTGTATCTCAGCTGTGAGACGATCAGAGGTTGGATTAGATGACCTTTAAAGGTCACTTCCAACCCAGCTGGTTCTGTGATGGTCTGTGTTTACTTTTCAGCTTCCTTCCTGTTGTATCATTACAGCCAGAGCGTGAAGGTGGGTTAGTTACTCTTTAAACTCTTGAAACAGTCGCTTTGTTTGAATGAATGACATTAGCTCATAGTGTCTGTCGTAGAGGTTTTGCCAGGCTGGGTGAGACATTGCCTGGGGTGCAGCATGAATTCTGGGTTGCCTGTGTCTGAAATGGACTGAATTCACGTGAGGGAGGTTTAGAGAAGGTCAGCTGAGATGACCCAGGAAATGTTGAGTCTCATATCTCAGGAGAGCATTGCTTGTTCAGAATGGCACAGTGAAGGCAGAGAAAGGGCAAAGCTGGGGGCTGGGCACAATGGGAGGGTGTCACAGGTTTTTTTCATAACAAAGCCCAGGGGAGGGGTTAGATGATAAAGTGCACAAATCAAAATCTATATGTTAACCTGAGCTCCACTCAGTAACAGATTAAGTGCTAGGCTGAACTCCAGTGTTACAGTAAATCAAGCAGTCAAAAGCCAGGAAATTCTAAAAGCACAGATCCTTCTGCAGCTCTGCACAGCATGTGTAGTGTGGCTGGGCTGTTATACAGCTCATATTTAATTAAAGAAATTGTTTCTCCAGTAGTAAAATACCAAGCTATTATAATGGAATATGTTTGTCACGTATCATTGTTTTTCCTGCACTCTGCCTGCTCTCCTCATGTTTCTCTCCCAGATGCTGTTTTTGACAAATAAGACCTTTTTTTTTTGAATGGGAAACCTGGATTTTATCAAAGCTCTGCGAATTGTAGAGAAACTGTTCCTGGGTTGAGTGGCCACTGAATCAAGTCTGACTTGACCTGGAGGAGCAGCTGTGAAACCTCTGTGTACATTCTGTTCCCTTTCCATGTGAGCCTGCAGTTTTGGTGTCATGCCTCTATATATCCCTGCAGGGACGTTGTGCCCTGCCCCAGGGCTTAACTGCAGGCACTCATGTGGATCCAAGACCATCCTCAGGTTTTTTCACACAAATTAGAGATAGCAACAATTTTGCACTAATTGCAGAGAAAAACTATCTGCTGTGCCAGCCTTCAGCAGGCATTTTGCCAGCGTGGGGAGCACAAGCTCGTCAGCAAAGCCTGCAGCTCCTCAGTTTCTCTGATGACTTCCTTGAATGTACTTTGAATTTTTTCCACCCGCTTTGCCTCAGGATTTGCATTGTGGTTTTTAGGGTGCAGTATGATGGTTTTGTGCGTTCTTCCTTTAAAACCCCTTGTTTTAGAGGTAAATCACAGGATGTTTAGTCTATTATAGAGGTTAGAACTTTAAGAAATACCCGAGGTTTTAAATAAAAGGCCTCTAGGCTTTCCCTTGGCATTGTGGTAATTATTACAAAACTTGAGGGAGAAAGAAGACTAAGCACAGGCTTTTCTAGAGGTTAACAACCTTTCAGAGTTGTTAGGGAAACCATGTAGTAAAAACAGGGCTGAAAACCTGGGTGAATCCACCTCCAAGTGAGAAAAAACCTGATGGCTGTCAGAGGGTACCAGCATTCCCTGCTTTTCCCTGTGTGTAGCTTAAGGCAGTGCACTCCTTTCTTTCATTCCCTCTGTGGGAGAAGGAAAGGTTTTCTTGGGAGAGGAGCCTGACCTTAATTAAAAATGAGTGTCTCTTATTTCCTCGATATTTCAATTAAGTGCAAGGATTTACTCCTAATCTGCCACGTGCCTCAGGAATGGGTTTCTGGTGGCTCGTTGGAAGGAGGAACTAATCAGAGAAGTGAGAAGGCAATGGTACGATTACCATGGATCGGATGGAGCATCTTAAGGAATTAACAGATAAAATTGCCTTTTCTTCTCAGTGTAATCTCTGTCTCTATTAGTAAAGCTGCAGTTTGGCGTTATCAGATCCTGTCTCTGATCAGATTCATTTCCTGTCCCTTTCACACAAGATTGAATGTTTCAAGTCCAGCCTTTGGATTTGGATTTCAAAGCAAAATTCTGTTCTTAAAATCTCTAACCTGTCTCCACAGTGTGGCCAGTGTTTGGTCCTGGGACACCAAATCCTTACCTGCCCTTATCCCTGGCATGGGACACTTGGCAGTGATGTATCCACTCCAGGAGATGGGGCTTTACTGCCTGAAAATCTCATTTCCCTGGGCATGGGGAAGATGCAGAAAAGCTTGGAAATACGGAGTGGCTACAACCAAATGCTCAGAAACAAGAAATGAAATAACTTTACGTAAGTTTTGTTAAAAAAAAAAAAGATAGCTTTAGGGCACTAAAGGTTTTATGTAAGGCCCAATAAAGGAATACCAGAGTTGGCACTGAAAGCTTTTTGCCTTTATTCTCTGTGCTTATTCAGGTGAGTGCAGAGCTCCTCCAGTGATTAGTGGACCAAATTCTTCTCTAGCAGCTTGTTTTCAGGGAGATGTTGAGTTTCACATGCTGATTTCAACATTTACAGCGCCTGGTGCTGAACATCTCTGCCCCACAAACTCCTTTCCCCACGAACTATTGTGTACCCAACTGTTACAGCTGCTTGGAATTCCCCTTGGGTCTGCTCTCCGAGTGAAATCCCTGTGCCTTGCCCAGGGTGTCCTGCTGGGTAAACCCTCCTCACATCTCGATCCAGCCAGAAGGAAGCACCAGGCACAGGGTGGGATTCAGGCCAGCTCAATCTGGTGTCTGGAAACCTGTTCCTGTTGTTGCTCTCAATATGTTGAGGTGAACAGATCCTTATTTTGTGTGCCCTCGTGGGGGCTTTGCTCTGGGTCTGGGAGTCTGCTCTGTTGCTTGTGCCCATGTTGAACGGGATGTTTTCCACGTGGCAGGCAAATATTTGTGTGCCTTGTTGAGGGTAGAAAGGATGGGTGAAGCAGAGCAACTTGCAGATAAGCGGTTGTTGCCAAGCCTGACAAAGGCCTCTCCTTCCAGCCTTTGGTTTGTGTTATTTCTCTACCACATTTATGAAATAATTGACTCTAAGAACCTCCAATTGTTTCTCAGTTTTTAATGTGTGCTGCTCTGATGCAATTATCCGTGATGCTGGCCAGGAATATCCAGATATATTGCTCCTGGAGAAAGGTATTTTTTGGCTGTACATCTGTACTTAGTTGAGAACTCCTTCTCTTTTTGAATCTGAGCCCAGGTGACTCAGATCCAGCTGTTCCCTTTTCTGATGGAAGGATGGACAACAGAGTATTTTGGTCATTTGGAGCAGGCTTTCATGTTGTGCATTCCTGGGATGCTTTTCTTGGTTGTGGGAACAGACAGATCTATTCATTCCAGCATGAAAGTATTGCAGGAAGAACCTAGCAGAGATCTAGAAAATCCTTGTCATCTGTGTTATCTTGGAAAAGGAAAAAAACTAAAATAAGCAGAGCTGGTGGCCCCAGAGCATCCCCAGGAGCAGATGGGGTTTTCTTTACAGTGTGTCTGGAGAAAGCCACATTTCCTTGAAGTTCCATGGGAAGGCAAGGCTTTCAGCTTGTGCAGGTAATACAGGGAGTGGGGAAGAGAAACGGCTCATGTGTTTCTTACACCGTATATTTGCCTGCATTCAGCCTCTGCTGCTGGAAGCACATTTTTTGGAAGGGCTGGAAACAGATTTTTCAGAAGGGCTCTGCTAATAGAGCCCCTTGGGAAGCCAAGGGTTTGGTACAGGAGCTCAGGGCACGTTGTTATCTCTAATGGAGCAGGGCAGTGCCCTGTGGAGATGCTGGCCCGCGTCCCAGGCCGGGGATATTTCTGCAGCACAAAAGTTGCATCATTCAGTTGGGAGCTAATGTGGGACTTGGATGGCTCAGGCAGTGTTGCTCTGGGTGGTGGAGATGACCTGATGGTGTCATTTGGAACAGCTCCCTGCTCAGAGCTTCTTAAAAACCTCCTCATGTGCTTTTGTGTTGAAGTGGGGGAGAAACTGAGAAGGAGTACCTGTCCCTAGCAGCAGGTATAGACTTCTTAAAAATAAGTGTTTGCGGTGTCTTTGTGTTTTACTGACAAATTGCACTTAGAGTTAAATCTGCTGAAGTTCATCCTCACTTCCCTGTGTGATGATGAGTGTGCAGGTATGTGCTTAGTCAGCCATCCCTGACTCCTGGCTCTGCTCTGTCTGCAGCTCCTGGAGGTGACAATGACACCTTAGGTGAGTTTGCCCCAGCCAGACCTCCCTGTGAGCTGACATGTGGTGGGCCCAGCTGGGCAGGGGATCTGCTGTGATGCCTGGTGGAGCTTGAGAAGTTCCTGAATCTGTTGTGTGTGTGGCCATGAGCTGGTTGTGGTGGTTGTATTTCAGGTTCAAAGCAGCTGTCTGTTCTGAGGGGAGCGTAATTAGCAGCCTGTGGAGTTCATTTGTTCGTTGCTGTGTTGAAAGCAAATGTGTTTGTGTTAAGGTTTCAGGCAGAAGTCTTCTTGCAGTGGGAATGCATTTCCTCTTGTCTCTCTCCCCCTGCATAAAAATATCCAGTTGTCCTGAGAAGAAGCAGAACATCTCAATATCCTGTGACTGGTGTGGGCAGCTGATCTTCAGGGCCAATGAGTAGTGGAGGGCGAATGAACTGAAGTTCCCTGTCTCCTCATAGATGAGCAGCAAAATAGAGGAACACGCTAAATTCACTGTTCCCTAGTTTGTGCTTCTGGCTGCAAAGTTAAGAATCCAGAGACTCCCTCTAACAGAGGCCTGAAAAACTGTAAAATCTTTATTCTGACACCCTTCCCAGCTTAAATTCTTCTCTCCTACTGTTTTATCCTTCCCCTGTGTCCTTTTATCCTTATAACCAAGTTAGGACCAGGGGACAAACCTTCCTGTTGAAGGTGATGAAGACAGGGTGAGATCTCTTGGTAGAGCACAACCCCTGCCAGAAGTGCTACAAATCAAGTTCCTCTGTAAAATCAAAGCCAGCACTGGGCAAAATGTGTCATATGAGTGGGAGATGTCATGTCTGATGTCTTGACAGAGGAACCCAGCTGATTAATGTTTCTCACCTCCAGGTGCAGTTCCTTGTCTCCCTATTTTATGCTAAACAGAGCTGGAAGCTGCAGCCTCCTGTCCACCTCTGATGGCATCTGCTCCTTGCTGGCTCTGTCACAGGAAGGCTGTTTTCTCTCTTCCTTAACAAGAACTGCTTGCTCTTGTCTGTTATTCCTGCTGCTGGTGGTGTGATCTGAGCATCTCTCTTATAGCCAGCCCTGACTTCTGTGTCAGGTAAATGTCTGCAGGTGCCCGAGGCCAGCCCAGGTGTTGAGCACATTCGTGGGGGACATGGGGAAGAGACAGGGCTTGATCCCTTGGGTTTTCATTCGGGCTCCGTCTCTGCTGATTCCTCCTTTCTTTGTCTCTCTAACTCCGTGTGGGACAACTGACTCTTACTGCTGAAGCACTCTTTGGTGTCTCATATATTTGTGAGCCCTCAGGAATACAGTTTTGGAATTCTCCTTGTGGTTTTCCCTCCTCTGTGTCTGCCTGCAGCTTTCCCTGGAGCCCTGCCAGCCCTCAGCTCACTCTGACCCAGCCTGTGTTGAAATCCTTACTCATGCCTTAATCACTTCCTGCCCTGCTATTGCAATTCCCCCCTTGCAGCATCTGTAGATCTTTGCTAGGCTGATTCTCGGGGGTGCTTCCTGCCTGCTGCTTCCTTCCTTGGCTGGGAAACAGGCCTGGGTGTCCCCAGTTTCTGGCTGGTCCTTGCTTTGCTCTCCTTGCAATTCCCTTTGCTGACAGCTCTGCATTGTCCCTGGCTTGCTCTGCTGCCACCTTCTTCCCTCCCCATCCCAGTGTGCTGTTTCCCAGCCTCAGCTTCCTTTTGGTTGATAAACTCAATTTTTTGATTGTTTTTCTTTATCCATTAGGAATGTTTTTGCCTTTTTTCTTTTTTTAAAGCAACTTAGTAATTTCCTCTTCTTTTCTTTTCTCATAAAACTTTGAGAAGTTGTATGCTTGCTGATGCAACATCCTTGCAAGGAATCTGGAGGTTTTATTCCATTTGCCTTTTGGGAAGGGAATGACATAGGGGAGGGTTGTGACTTCACTCATGAATAGTTGGTAGAGTTATGCTTAAGTTCCAGGAAGTTTTGGGGTTTTTTTGCAGCCTTATTGTAAATGCATGCGATCAGATGCCCTTTTTCTGTGACAAGGATTTGATTTAGTCCTTAAGGAAAGGATCTGTAAGCCCCATTTGGGCACTGGCCTCATCCTGCCTCCCTCTGCTAGTTTGGAGAGGCTGCCCTGAATGTGGTGCCTGAACTGGGACTTTAGAGCTTAAAACCAGTCAACAATTTCCACCACTCAAGTGCCATATTGAAACTGAATTCTTGTTTGATGGGTCTAGAGGTTTCAGCTCTGAGAGGACTCTGAGATTGGCAAAAAGAAGGTAACTTGAAGATGAGAGATGAGGGCGATGATCACCCTTATTTTACAGGAGAAGAAATGAAAGATTCTGACTCTCCTGGGGCTGTGAGGAGGGAGCCGCTTTCTGGGAGCCTGTTCCACGCTCTCCCACTCATTCTGATTTCTTTGTGCTCTTCTGTCCTAGGTGTGTGACAATGGAAGAAGAGGTCCACCAGCGAGCAGGCTGAGCAGGGACACCAGGACAGCTCTTTGAGACACCGGCAATACGAGCCTGAGCCACAGGAGACAGCAAACATGCTGAAGCCCAGTGGACTTAAAATCCCTGGCAGGGCTGGCAAGCACTCCAGCCCTGTGGGCCGGACATCAGGGGCCACCACAGCTGCGGTCACCACCGGCTCAAAAGAAGGTAAGGGCTCCGTTTGGCAGGGGCACGGGCTGAGCCAGGTGTTTGCCTGGGTTTCAGTAGGGTGTGAAATTCCCCAGCTGTACACGGGTGGATGGGTCAGAACAAGTCTAAGAGGGTGAGTAAATATCCTCCCTCACAGGTAAATGCACAAACCAGGCAGGCTGTGGAGTAGGTGGGAAGACAGATGGATCCGCTGGTGTTGAGGGCTGACAGAGGTGCTGCCTGCTCTCTTGCTGGTGTGTACCTGTACAGGCAGGTAATGAGGCAGGTGGGAACCTCACCGTGATCCTAAACACTGTCCTGTGGCCATTGCTCCTGGCCTGTGATGATGTAGGAGTAAGAACCAGGCACTTAAGGTGATTTGCCCTGTGCTCATTACCTCAAATTAGTGCCTTTGTTTAAACAGAATCATTCGAAGCCCTGGAATTTGAATAATGATTTACCTGCACACACAGACACACCCTTGCTGTCTTTATCTACTTTCAGTGTATACATAAGCTACACAGACTGCCATTAACAGTATAATTAACACTTCAACAACAGTTGAAATTGCTTAGGACTCATTTTGCTGGCTTATCGGCTGCTGGGTTGTTTTTTTATTACATATAATTCAGTAAATATTCAAGATGCAAGTTTTGTAGTCATGTTTTTTGTTTCAGTTTGTTAAAAAAGGTTTTCCCCTTCCTTCTGGGGGAAGCACATGAGAATGATGAATATCCTATCAATGCCTGTGCTTTCAGTATGTTGCACTTTCATTTGAGAATGTCACTGGTTGCTTCTTGAGATCTGTTAGCCTCTTGTCCCACAATAATTCAGACCACTGCCCACAATGCCTGATTACTTTGCTGTGTGTTTCAGTTCCAAAAATATAGCATTTGACAGAATCAGGAGAGCCTTGTACCTGTCAGACAGCATTTTTAATAAAGGGGTTAATACTGGTCTGCTTTGTTCAGCTGAGCTTTCTCTTCTTTCAGTGACCAACAGTGTATGTATCCTCTCACTGTGTAAATTCTTTCCCAAAACAGTATTGAAAAAAGCCACAGCTCTGGCTTGGTTTTTTGCACACCTGCAATGTCTTGTATGAGGGGTCAGTCACCTCATGAGGGTGTAGGCTGAATTTCAGGTCCTTTGGTGTGATGCAGCCTTGTGGGGAGTGGAATGACACCGCTCTTCCTCAGCTGAGGACTTGGCCCTAAGTGTGGAGATAAAATTTTTAACTTTTTTTGAACTTTGCTGTGTTTGAGTGGGTTTTAATATCAGAGCCTAATTTCTTAGTTTTATATCCAAATTGAAGAACCTGAAGCGTCCTTACATCTTTGCTAGGGGGAATGCAAATTGACCAAGGAAAACGTTTATAGTTTTGGCTGTGGGTTTTAAAGTTATTCCTTAGACCCTGAATTTCTGAATTTCCCCCTTGTTTCTCTGAGCTGTGGTTGAGAAATGAACTCTGGTGAAGTTCACATTCACTGTACTTCCATTTAGCTGCCAGCTGTGAATGTCTCGAGGTGCTTCATGCTGGATTTATAATTGCAGTGTGGTGAGGACTTGCTTTATCACTTAAAAAGAAAAAAATCAGGCAAAAGACCTGAGGTCTGTGTTCCCCTCGGAGGCTTTGCAGAGGTGTCTCAGCTGGCACAGCTGGGGTGTGTGTTGTGGTATGAAAGGGTCAGTCAGTAGCAGGGTGGAGCAGCCCTTGGGCTGAATGGCACTCCTTTGTGCCTTGTTCAGCCCCAGCCATCTGTCACCCAGGGATGTGCAGCAAAGGCAGCCCCACATGGGCAGAGGCTGCACCAAACTGAGTCTGACCTCTGCCTGAGACGTTCTGAGTGAGCCTTATTCCTGGAAAAAAAGCAGGCATGAGGAAGTGGGGAAGTCTCATGATGGTGGGTTGGTGCTGTGCAACAGCTCTGATGCTGCTCCTCTGCCTCTCAGGATGGTGCAGGAGGGTTTTGGGAGTTGTTGGGATGCTGGAGTAATCACAGCACTGAGCCATTGCTGCCTGGAAGGTGAGAACAGAGCACAGTGGGGCTGTTTACCCAGCGTGGGCTGGGTGAATAGCTGTGGTTGGGCTTATAGTGCCATCTCTGACATCTTCTTGCACTTTGTCCTGCACAAGAGGTACTGCTGTGTCCCTGCCTGGCCTGTACCTCCTCTTGCTCCTGCAAATCTCTCCAAAGGCGTGGCCAGCCACTTGCTGCCTCCTTCTCCTTTCCTTTCCAATGATAATATGAAGTGGTGAGCAAAGTGTGCATCTCAGAATCCTGTTGACTGTGCCCCTCTCTGTGCTGGATGTGGGTCCTGGCTGCAGCACAGTCATGGGATTCAGCCTTTGGCAGGGAAAAAACTCAAAAGAGGGAATACTCTTTATTTTAAAATTGTTAAAAATGGTTTAATTCTATTCCAGACACAAGTATCTGCATCACTGAAACCCTGACCACAGCAGGCACTGACGTCAGCTTTGGGGATGCCTGCAGCCAAAGGATCTGGGGATGGATGGCCATGGGGACTGGATTTCATTACCTTTCCTGGGATTAATCAGTTCTGGGCCACAGGAGGGTGATGAAGCTCTGCCCCATCCTCACTCGTCTGCCTTGCTAACCTGCATCACCTGCCCTCTGAGTGCATCAGTGCTGCTGATCCACAGCACTGCTGTACCAAGAGCAGGTCACTGTGTGCCAGCCGAGGGCTGTCAGATCCTGCCCTGTGCACCAAGTGCTGTCCCCAGTGTCAGGGCATTGGAGCCTTCCTGATGGCAGGGGGACAATGGCAGAGATGGAGAGGCTGAACACGATTTTCTTTTGTGTGTTTAATGTGAATACTGCAAAGGGCTTTTTCTTCCCTCTTCTGTCACTGTCCAGGAGAGTGCCTTCATGTGATATATTGGGTGCCTGCTGGGATGGGAAGATCCTCTAAAGGTACTAGACTTTATATGAGGCCTTAAAGTTGCATGAAGGAGCCTGTGTGTTTGAGAAGCCCTGCAGAAACCATGAGCTCTGTGTTGCCTCTGAATGTTTGCATGAGCTCTGTGGCCTGTGTCTGTGCACCAGGAGTGCTTCCTGGGAGGCTGACAGGGTTTTCCCTTCAGCTCATGGAATGTCCTCTGGACTTCAGTGGAGTGGAGAGTTGTGGTGTCTCCCACCCGAGCTGGTGCTTTCACAGACCCCTGAGGAGTAAGGGCTTTTGTGGTGGTGCTCTGAGGTAGGTGCATGGCTTGTGGTGTGGGGGGCTTTTTTTCTTCATGGAGGAGTGCTGAAACAGTCATTTCTGCTGAGTGTCAGCGGGGAACTGGCACCTGACAGGGACTCTTGGAGGACGTTAGCTATCCTGCTCTCTTCTCTCCCATAAAGCTGGAACAATGGAAAACTGAGTTCTGCTGCTTTGTGGTAACTATATTCCTTAACCAGACTGAAAACTCATCTCTGTCTGCCTCGGGAGAGGATTTCCCACAAATGTGCTGGCTTATTTCCCATGTTTCAAGGGAAGAAAGTCACTGCTCTCAACCCCACGTGCAAGAGATGTTTCTGTGCTAAAGGTGGGGGTCACTGGTGAAGGGCTCAGTATAACATTTGGATTTCTTGTTGCTACAGAGCTCATATATCTTGGTTTCTTTCCCACCCTCCTCCTGGAAAAGCTTGCTTTTGCCTGGAGTTGCAAGATGGAGAGGGAATGATGAATGAGCCCACACAGCCCTCCCAGCTGGTGGAACAGGTGAAAGCTGCTGGGAAGGGAAGTGTTCACATTTCAGAGTGGGTTTTATCTGCTCAGAGCAGCATTAGAGTAATGTGGTTAGAGGAGAAATTTGCCTTTTATACTTCATTTGCCTGTCAGCTGGCTCTGGCATTCATGTATGGTCCTTAAATCTCTTGTTCAATTGAAGAATTCTGACAAAAGGGAGAGGAGAATAGGAATATTTTTATTTGCAGATGAAACTGGGCAACACTGAGACCTTCAGTGCTGGAGGCAAAAAAGCCTAAACTTATTAAATTTTCTGTGAAACTGAAATGCATCCAGCCAGAATCCAGCCTAGATCTTGGGTTTTACAGATGGATCTTGTCTTTCTGAATGGGCAAGTTCAAGTATCTGTGACGTGAATTTTGTATTTCGGCATGGCTAAGAGCATCAAAACTGTTTTTCAGCAGCTGCCTAATTTTACTGCCAAACCCTCTACTTTGGTAGCTGAAATAGGCAGCATTGCTGGGAGCCTGGGAATGCCTTCTTGTTTTCATATAGGAATAAATACGTTATTTTTTATAAAGAATAAATGCACAGAACTAGGAGTATTTGCTGGCATAACGTCTGCCTCTGCAAACACTGTGTTGCTTTTGTTCACTAGAAATGAGAGTGAAGCAGACTGGAATGCTCCCAGGGCCATTAAAGAGCATGGGATGACTGGCTCCATAGGGTAATTAAACTAAATATGCTGTAATGAGGGTTTGATAAGCCTGAGCTGTGCTGGCTTTTGGTTGGTTTCTGGGTGCTGATGGGCTGACACTGGTCCATCCTGGGGGACTGTTGCTGCTGTGCCCAGGGAGTGAGTTTGTACGAGGTTTTGGTTTTTTTCTGATTTGTTTTCTAGAAATGTGGTTATTTTCCAAGGGCTGATTCTATTTTGAGACTCAGCAATTCTGTATGGCCAAGTGTCTCAGCACACATCAGACCCTGTCATTAGTGAGCTGTACCTGCCTCAGATCTGCTGGAGGAGCCTGAATCTCAGCACCACCTTAGCTCCCCTATAGGACTCTTGCCTTTCCCAGGGGGAAATCTTAATTCCTTTTTATTTACCTGCCACAGCGTTGCCATCGACATCTTGGTAAATTAACTTGGAAATCGGTTGTTTGCCCCTTGAGTTTGTCAGGATGTTGTTGAAGTAAACTGGCTGGATGCATAGCAGCAAGAAGGAATCTCTGTGGCTTCAAGAATTATTTTTCAGTAAAACAAAGGGAGAGAAGGTGTCCTTGATGAGGAATTTGTGCCTCAGTAATAAGAGAGAGCTCGGGGAGGTTATTCTCAGGTAATTATTGATGGTTTGGTGGTGTCTTAACACAGGCCTTTTTATAAAAGCTACAAGACAGTGCCAAGGCTGTCTGGTTTTGTATCAAACTATTAATTCTAATTCCCAAATAAAAATGAAAGACACTAAACCACTGTTTTGTCTGAAACAAAAGAAATGGAATTGTAGTGTCCGGAGCAGCTGATTGACCGACCCAGAGATAGGGAGCTAATTCTGAGCTATTCGAAGCCTTTGTGGCTCTTGATTAGTATTAACTTGGGGTGTTGTGTGCTGCTGAATTGAGAGAAGACCCCACATCGTGGGGCCAGAGGCTGCTATTATTTCTAGCAAGCATTTGGTTTTGCTGTTTTACATCAGGCCTCATGTAAGAATCGGTGTTGTCAGCTCCCATCTGAGCTCTGTGCTGAATTAAATCCACGCTCAAGCCTGGATGGATATTCCTGGAGTTGGATTAGCGATCCCGCTGGAAATGCGTCATCGGTGTCAGTGAAGTTTGATTAGGTCTTGCTTTATGATAATGGATCTGTGTACACAGCATCCTCAGCTCCTTGGGGAATGGGGAGGCTGAGGTGCCAACAAGAATGTTTGAGGATCAAGTGCCTCTATTACAGTATCAGCAGATTATCTCTCCATTAGTGGCAGCAGCCCCAGTATCCGGGTACACACAGGCAGTCAGTGCTCAAGGAGTTATCAGGTGTCTGAAAGAAAACAGGAGTGTTTTAAGGGCTGAACAGGAAAACCTGCAAATGAGGGTTTGCTGATCCAGGACTGATGCACAGCTGGGAGGGGACTCTGGACACTGGTGGTCAGTGCAGCCGAGGGGTGGGAACTGTGACAACCACGGGAGCAGCTCTGCTGAGGCATCTTTGGAGCCTGAGCGTGCCTGGCCATCCTTGCTGGGGGGTGACTGAAGTGCCCTGTGTGCTCGTCCTGTCCCTCCATATGAATCCACTTGCTCCTGGGCACTGATGCTCTCGTGAGACCCTGTGTTTGCTTCTAATCCCCGCTGCGTGTCCTACACCAAATGTTTTCTGGCATCGTTGTGGGCCAACTGTTTCACTGTTTGCACAGGGCTTGTACTCAGCTCACACGTCCCTTTCACGAGCCCGTCTGCTTGCCATCTTGCGGTCTGAAATAAGTTTTGCACCAGGGTTTTTGGAGGTGGTGGTTCCCCCACCCCTTCTGGTTCCCTTCCTGAGGGGAGGGAGGACCTTTGGCAGCATTTCCTTCCCAGGAAGTGATTTGATGCCTTCCAAGCAATATAAAAGTGTATTGAATCAATCTTGATTTAATCAGCTTTACAGGTGACATCTAGAGACAACTGGGAGTCTGGTTTTAATTGTCTTAATCATTAGATGCTCTTAGAAGGATTTGATACAGCTAATCCTTAATGTTCAGTACACTCATTGTGGAACGAGGCACGAGCACACACCGAAGGCATATGGAGGTCAGACATCCTCCTGCCCTCGCTGTCTGTAGCTCCTCACAGAACAGCAGGGAGAGAAAATCTGCTTCCCACAGATGTTCAGCTTATGGGGCTTGGAATATAATGAACTGAATCCTATTGAGCTGGGCTGATGGAAGTGCAGCAGCATCAGTGTGGCTGTGGGAGCAAGGATGCAGCTCCGGGGTGGGCTCTGCTGCTGCATGTTCTGCCTCCAACAATTGAACTAATCCTGCAAGAGCAGGCTGATCATTAGAGGCCTGAGCCAATATACATTGAAATCAAAGGAAAGATTCCCTTTGGCGTAGGTGGATTTGGGATGAGAGTCTGTAGGATTATAGTGGTCAGACTGTTGCTGGTTGTAGGTTGGAATTCACCATCACACACAGACCCTGCACGCGTCCCCCTTGCATGCAGTCAAATAGGTGAATTGGTCTCCACAAAAGCCTTAAAATATTTGGAATGCAGATGTTTTTCTCTGTTTATTTTGGATTCAGTAGGATATTTACTTTTTCCTGATGGTGCTAAAAACTAAGTAAATGTCCTGTTCCCATAAAAGAAAGACATTGATTTTTATGCAGGAGGGAGATTTGTAAGAAAACACAATACTCACTATAAAATAATAACTCTTGTCAAAATTGGGCTGTGACTTCAGCAGCTCCTTTCAGAACAGAGTTGATGGGCTCTCTGCTACAAAGTGTGGCTGTTTGGCAATGCTGTTTTCTTTGAGAGAAAGGAAATGTTTGTGCATGGGGCTTTTAAATGGTCCCAGAGGAAGGCAGCGATGAACTTAGCCACGAGTACCTCTTGAAAACTGAACCTACATCAAGAATTCAGGAGTTAATTTGTGAGCTAGCATGCTGCTAGGGCTGTGATTGCAGGGCAGGGTTATGCAGGAGTTAATTCTCTACAGAAGTAGGAGCATTCCCAAGCTGCTGGAGGAATTCCTACCAAGCAGGAGCTGTAAGCCATTCTCACTTTCTGCAATTAGAAGCCTGCTATTTGCAAATGAAATCTCTCTGTTAGAGACTCTGAATGCTTCACCACCTCCTGTGAAGCCTTGAGGCTGTGATGAAGGTCATTATTATCCACGTTTTACACACAAGACAACTTAGAGAAGTGGGTCTTTCACCACTGACTCACAGGATGACACGGCAAAGTGGAACAGTTATCCTGGTTAGCAGGTTTTTCTGGCCTTTTCTCCTGCTGGTCCTGGCAGGGGAGCAGCAGCTTTCTCCTCTGACATTGCTTCCCCTGGTCCCTTTCACTGGCTGAAGTGCTGTGTCTGTAAGCATTAGTACCTTTGGAATTTGACTGAGCTGAGGATGCACAGTCATTTAGCATGTAGGGCAAGTGTCTCAGTCCTGCACATGCTTGTCTTATTTCCCACTTAAACCTGGACAGGTGTTTAGGATTCATGTCCCTGAAGATGACAGGAGCCTTTTGTATTGCTTTGTAACTTATTTCACAGGAATACTTATTGCAGAATATTGTATTTGGAGGTATTTGCTCAGATTTGCAGAGGATCTAACCGTAAAACTCCTCTTAAAGTGCTGAAGAAGTGGCATGAGAGAGAGGGATGGTCCATATGGGAGTCTTTCACACCAGTAAGGTGTACTGGGATCAGGAGCATCCTGTGTGCTCAGGGGTAGTCGGGGTGCCTGGTGGGACCCTATGCTGACACTTCAGTGCAGCTCAGCCAGTCAGTTCCTACAGCTCTGTCTGTAATCTCTCACCTCACATCACGGATTTCCCACCCTCCCCTGCTGCTCACTTTGCCTCCCATCACTCCTGGGATGGTGTAACGTGACATTTCTGGTAATCACCGAGACTTAGAGTTGTTGGGGTTCTATGCTTGTATCATACCTCATATCTTTTAGGGTCAGATCTGGATCATGGTTGTGTTTTTATCAGAAAAAGATTAGGCATTTGCTGCAAATAGGTGATTTGGCTTTTCTGCAAATGGTGCCTGTTCAAGCTCATCGCCTTTTGAATTGGATACTTAGCTGTTTAAGCCAGATATTTGGAATAAAGTAGATGAGTCAGTGTTAATCTGGTCTCAAATATCCTTTTTATTAGATTAGGCAAAACAAAACCAGCCCAACAAACTCTGCATTCTGCATAGCGTGGGGCTATGTACAATCAGTCCATTGTGTGCTGTATAGCCTGCTCTGTGCCTGGATGTATGGCTGCAGGAATAAATGGCTGATGGAGGGATGAATCAAAGCCGTGTTCAGCACAGTGCAGCCCCAGGGTTTTGCTCAAGTTTGCTTGCTCAGTTATGAGATGTTGGTCTTTACCTCTCCTGTGGTTCCCCAGGGATCCTGGGGATCTGCAGATGGCCCCTGGAGTGTCCCTTTCTCAGGCAGGTTGGGTGGATGATTCAGGGGGATGGTGTAATTGTATTGATGTCATGTTTCTACTGAGGAGGGAGAAAGGCTGGTGCTTGTGTGTCTGCTGGTGCCATCCTAGTGGTTCAAACTGCTGTCATCTAGGATAGCTGGTTACACTGAAAACCAGCCTCTCAGCATGCAGATAAGGAGCTCACCAAGCATCCTCCTTCACTTTTACAAGTCAGGTGTTAAATTTTTGTACTTTTAAGTACAGCTGCAGACAGAGGGAAATACATGAGGAAATACTTTTCACGGCTGCAGCAGAGCAGCTGCTGTGGAGATTATCCCAACTCCTGACAGAGCAACACAGAGCAAAGTAATGTCAGAAACTCAGAGAAAAGCTTGACGTTGTACCTAGGAAATTTCTGTGATTCATCAGGTAGAAATGAGAAGTGGTAGTCAGGAGAGAAAGAGGAGGGAAGATCTTACTGCTGTGGTCTGTTGTTACACGTCTGGCCCTTCGCACGGGGGAGATTCCCAGGTGCCAGCAGAGCACTCCCTGCCTGTGCTTGCAGCCTCCAGTTGCACAAAGGTACCCCTGGCTTGAACTGAAGGATGCTTTAAGCCTGAGCTGGGGGCATGTGTGTCTCTGAAGTGCTCAGAGTGCAGCAGGAGCGCAGGTATGAGTGGCACAGCTCCTCACCTGCCACAGCAGGTGAAATACTGCCCTGAGCTAATCTGACTTGAGTGGGGTAACCAGACCACTGAGCACTGTGAGGATGTGCGAGAGGGTTGTAATGCTTGTTCCATAGCTGGAGTCGGTACTGTGCCCACAGGCAGTCTGTGCCAAAGTCTGAGTCGAGGTAGGTTCTCTCCTGGTCACTTAACCTTCCTTCCCCATGCTTTGGGAGAGGCACTGCCACTCTGCCTGTGCATGGCTGAGCAGGTTGTGTCCCGTGAGTAACCACCCTGAGTGATGCACACACAGCAACTTCTGCATCACATTCCCTGTACAGGGAGCTGTTGATCCCTTGGTCTGGCTCCAGTCTGATCAGAAAGCAATAATTACTCTCCGGACCAGGGCAGGCTCTTTTTTTTTGGTACCTTCTCTCCCAAGTTTTATTGGGAGGGAGCTAATGCCTTCATTTCTGAGTGAATAAGTCAGTGGCTTTTCTGTGTGCACCTGCTTGAGCAATGTACTGCTTGGCTGCTCATCTCTTTCAGTCGTGGCTGGTTAGGAATGGCACCAGATTCCATCCGAGTGGGTTTTATGTGGCAATGATGCCCGAGTAAAATTCCAACACTTAGAAAGGCTGTGAAATTTCAAAGCGCTGCTGCTTGATTGTTTTTTTTCTGGTGGTGAGAGAGCACTATGCTTTGCTTGGCTGCTGTTTACAGTGCTTGGTGCTCAAGATAAATTTCTCCAGTTCAGAAGGTGTCCTGAGACTGCTCCTCTCTCTGTGCTAGTGCCAGTGTTCTGCCTGGGAAATCGTTTATAAATGTCTCATTAAAGACCTGTGTCTGCCTCCTTTTCTCTCTTTTTGTCATTGGATCAGCTCACTGAGAGCAGCTGTCCTCACTTCCCTCATAACAGCCCTGAAACCACACTTGTGCCTTAGATTCCCACAGCCTAAGAAACTGCAGACAACCGTGCACGTGTGTGTGTGCTGGGCTCTGTGGGCATGGCGGGGCTAGGCTGAGCTCCTTCCCGAGCTTCTCCCTGCTTCTTTGAGAAGAAAAGGCTCCAAGAAGTCAGCTTTGTGCTAGATTTATAGAGAGCTGAACATATGGTGTGACTGCAGCTCCGCAGCCAGAGGGCCGGGGACGCGTGTGAGTGAGTGCTGGTGATTCAGGGGGAGCTGTGCGTCGCTTGGGCTGCTGGAAGGAAGCTCATTGTGCCAGGTAGGAGCCTTCCCTGTAAGTATTCCTCTCCCATTTGGTGTTCTGGCTCTCAGGGCTGGCTCCTGGGCTACCCCAGGCTGCTTTCTAGTGCTCCTTTCAGTCCTTAAGTCTTGTAGTTGTCACAGTGGTCTGGGCAAGGTAACTCAGTTTGGATAGGGGGCCGGTGGGACAGGATTTAGTGAGTCTTTACAGCTAAGGGCTTGCTTGGCTGGAAAGTAAAGCCTTCCATTCAGAGGAAACTATGGTGAGTAAAGTGAGTAATGTTTCCAATGGAATATTCTCTAGTTGAAGTGATTTTATTATTTATTTAAGGAAGAATGAAGCCTGCATTTTTTTTTTGGAACACACCCCAGGCTACTTTAACATAGTGGGACAGGACTTAGTAGTGGATCTTTACAGCTAAGGGCTTGTTTGAATGGAAAACTATATTTTCTAGTTAGAATAAGCTATGGTGAGTAAAGTGAGTAATGCTTCAAAGTGGAATAATCTCTACTGGAAGTGACTTTATTATTCAAGGAAGGATGAAGCCTGTATTATTTTGTAATACACACTGGGTTACTTTAACATTGTAACCTAGTTTTCCAAATGTGTTTGTAAGTTATTTCTAGAGATGGGGAGTGGCACAGGCTGGGGAGGAAGACATGGGTGTTCCATTCTTTTTGTTAAACTTGCAACACCCTTAAAATTTGAGGGGTTTTTCTTTTCATTGTTTTCTGGGAAAACGGGGCTGCTCCAGGGGTGATAGATAGGCCCTATTTTAAGACTAAAAAATGTTGAATAATGTGTTGAAGCATGAATGTTGAATGAATATACTTACGGTTTTAAAAGTAATAATTATATAAAAACTAAGGCTGTAATCTTGAGATGAATAGATCCATCCATATGCTGCAAGTTAATTATCCCTCAGTGAAAGAAACCTTGTGCATTTTTCACTAGTCACTCACCTCCCTCATGCCCTGTGCTGCCAAAACCGATCTGCTTTGCATATTTTGTTGAATACCACTGTTTACTTGGAAAAACTTTAAATCCTCACACATAAATATACAGCTTTGCTGTTTGTTTCTTTGCAGAAATCCACTGGATCTGCTCTAGCCTAGCTGGTAAACCCCCGGGTCCTCCATCCCTCCCATCTCCGGTGGGCACCAAGAATGTGCATCTCGGCTGTGGCAGAGATTCTGTACCAGTCAGCCTCTTGAATGAGACCTTTATAAGAAAGCCTTTGTTTGGGATGTCTGTTTGAGGTTCAGTGCTTTTCCCAGCTGCCCCTCTGAAGGCAAATATGTGCCTCAATGGGCACCTCCTTGCGTTCAGTGCAAAGCAACTTTATAGTGGTTCTCACTGGGCTTTGCTCGCTCTGTCGTACTTGTTGTTCAGTTTCTTACTGTCTCTTCGCCCTCCTCATTGCAGGTGTCTTTCTGTCTCCTCTCTTCAAAGGAGCTAAAACCAGTGATGCTGAAGTTGTATCAGATCTTAATATCCACACCATGAGGGCTATTCCAGGGAAACAGCAGGGGCAATAGATTTCCAGAGTGCCAGATGCAGGGCTTGCCTCTGTGCCAGATTACAGCCTTAACTTTTCAGCTTTGAGCTTGCAGAGCTTTCAGTCGTTGTTTCCAAGTCAGCCATAAATCTCTGGGGCTCCTTCCTCCCCCAGTGTGCTGCCAGGCAGTCAGCTATCGCCTGCAAAGCATCGCTTTCTCTTGCAGGCACCTCTCCCCTCTCTGTTTTCGCTTGAAAGGGCCCTGATAAATCTTGCAGAAAACAGCTGCTTCGTTGCTATGCTCAATAATTTGAATTTGGGTATGGCAGAGTGGGCTGCCTTTCACTTGATTGCCAACAGCGTCATGTTTATGTAATCCAAGCTCCTTAGAGAAGCTCCAGTCCTTGTGTGGGAGCCTAGAAATTCCACGTGGTGAGTCCTCACCATCCCAGAGCCCTGTGGAGGCATCAGGCACCAGCCCTTCTCCCGTGGGAGGCCCTGTCCACCTGTGTGCCTGCTCCTGGTGCTGCCAAGGGAAGAATCCCTGTCGCCCTGTGCAGGTGGCAGCTCCTGGAAGTGCAGCAGGTTGTGCCTCCTTCTCTCTTGCCTGGTAGAGCAGCTGCTGTGGGCAGTAGGGACTGAGGCTTGAGTCTGACAGCAGATGCTCTGGACTGTCCTTCCCTTCCTTCTCTGAGGGGAAGCTCTGATCAGCTCTGCTGTCCATCAGTGAATTTCTGCAGTGCTGTGCTTGGAGATGAAATGGCATTGCAGACCCAGATCAGTTTACAGTAACTGCAATGTAAAGCAGTAGGTAAAAACCACTGGCCCAGGAGCTGATAGGTATGTGGTTATAAGGACAACATTCTGTTGTCTTACACCTTCAGCTTGTGGACTGGAGTGTGGTGATCTCTTGGACGGGAAAGTATGATCCACCACAAATGTTTGGTGCCATGAGCATGGGCTGCAGCCTGAGTAGGAGCAGTGTCTGGCTGTCATCCCCACCTGAGCAGAGAACCAAGCAGCAAGCCAGGCTGCCCTCATGCCTCTGAGGCTCTTACCTAATCCTTGTGGCAGGAAAACCAGACGTTGTTCCTTTTAGCTGGCACCCCTGTGGCCAGCAGTGGGGTTTTCCAGCTGACAGAATCTGTCTTGGCCTCAAGTGGGCATTACAGTCCCTTGGTCACGAGTCTGTCCTGAAGCCCTGCTCGGGCTGGGAGGGGCAGAGCTGGTACCAAAAGTCTTTGGACTAGTTTGCTTGCAGGGCTGCACTTTGAGATGCTCACGAGCTGCACAGGTTGCTGCCCTGTCACAGGTTAGTGGCATCTATAGCACGGGCCAGCGATAGAAGGGTGAAATGTCTTCAGGTCTTGTGACACTGACACTTTTGCCAGGCTGGTGCAGCTTTTCTTGCTGGTTAGTGGATGAGAAGGTTATTGATTGCCATGGAGAAGGGAGTGCAGCCTGGGAGTGGATGAGCAGCTCTGTGCTGCATGTCAGGCTGTCTTGTGATGTGGTGGGGTTTGAAGGTAAAAACCACTGAAAATTAAAATAGAAAAGGAAAAGACCTTTCTTAGGGGCACTGAAAAGCTCTTTTGTAAATATCATGTGTGTTCTCGTTTCTCCCTCCCTTCCTGGCACGAGATGCTACTCCAGTATCTCTCTCTTGGTTTTTTTATTTTTGGTCTCCCCCTCTCTTTCTTTTAAATCTAATGTGCCTCCATTTTATCAATTAACTGCCTGTCTCCTGATTGCCATGGCAACCCAACAGGCTGTTGCATTTCTGAGTCCTTTGCCAGTCGGGGTGCCTGGCATGTGTCTTGGGAGCAGTAAGACTACAAAAGGGTTCTGCAGGGAGTAGGAAATACATGGGCAGCGCTCACTGTGTGCTGCTTCTCATGCTAAACTGTTCTTCTCTTCCTCTCCCTCCTCCCCTTTAGAAACAAGTTTCCTTTCCCCTTTGTTTCTATTGCCTGGTGATAAGAAATGAGCAACTGGAGTGCTGTGGGAGGTCGAAAGATGTGGAGGGAGCAAGGGGATGTATGGATTGGGTGAACATGGATGGCACTTAAACATAGCATGAGCCTGAGTGTCTTGTTGGGGACCCTGCAGAGGAGGTTATTCCTGCTGCTCCTCCTGCTGCAGCTTAGAGCTTTCTGAAGGGTGGGTTTTTGCTCCTGTACTGTACAGAGCTTCTCCCCCGCCTTTGCTACAGCAGACACTTCCAAGAGCTGGAAGAGTCTGTGCTCTGTTTGCAGAAGTCCTTGTGCTTCCAGGGATTTTGGACACATGGCTTTCATTGACACGGTAACAAGAGCCATGTGAACAGGCTGAAACTTCAGTGAACCCTTTAACCTCTCCAGCTCTTGGCTGATAGGAATTTGTCTCCTGGAGTATTGGTACCCTGTCAGAGTGGGGTACCCTGTCACTCTGGGCCCCTAAACCTGAGGGGATGAGTTTGCAGGAAGGGCCCTAAGCACCAGCTCTGCTGTGGTTAATGTATCATGTGTGGGCTTGGTGAAAACCAAAGGGAAAAGAGAGATCAGAGCAGGATAAGATGTGCATTTGTGGATGCCATGTATGACTTTGATTTACAAGTTGTTGTTCAGCCCTGAAAGCTGTGACCTACAGGAAGACCATTTAAATGGAAAAGAATGAGCTGGCTAATGAACACAATAGAGTTGTAAAGTTGGAAAGTTCGAGTGGAAGAGATCCTGCTCATTGCTTGTTGAGTCTTGGAGCTTGTTCCCAGCAGGAGGAGGCAGGAGCTGCTGTTGCAGTCCTGGGGAGTAAGTGAGGTCTGTGCTGGACTGAGCAGCACAGGGAGATCCTCCAGGACCAAGCAGGAAGAGCTTTCCCCATCGCTGGCTTCCAGGTGAGCTGCTGAGTTAGATGCCTGATAGTGACACTCAGAGTTTCTGTGGCTTCTTGATCAGCATCACCAGGTAATGGCAGGGTTGGAGCAGCAGATATTCCATGTGTATTTTGTTGGGTGTGTTTCTTTAGTGTAACTCCTCTCAGCTTCATACCTGAGATGGGTACCCTTGCTTTGTTGTGAGTTTCTTGGAACTTGCTGGTGTTTATGTGGGGAGTTTGACTAGAACAAGATGATTTTTCTTTTCCAGAAATAGCAAATCCAAGTGACACAGGCATAGACCAGCTCCTTAGGTGCCTGTAGGCTGGAAAGGCTCAGGAATCTTGGGTGGCAATCCCTTGGGTGGCTTTCCCCTAAGCTATAAGAGGTGTGTGGAGAGTGGGTGACTCCAGATGTCACCTCTCTGAGCAGTGCTGTTGGCTGATGGCTGTTTTGGGCTATCCTGAGGTAATTGTGGGATTGAAGGCAAGTTATTCATCACTACCCTTTGCCTTCTGAAAGGCTGGTGAGTAGATACCTACCTGGGAGGATCAGAGCTTAGTCTGGTTGGACTATTCTGGATGGTGTCTGGCCTTCTAGTTAATAGTCCCTCAGACACAAAGCCATGAAGAATGAGTTGAGCCTTGGTCACGGTGTCTTTTGCTTTCTCTGAAAACCTAGTGCACAAAAGCCTGTTAGCTGCTCTGTGGTTATTTCATATGTGGGTAATGAAGGTCATGTAAAACACCAAGTTTCTACTACACGGCCATAATGAAGAAGGTGAACCTTCAGGCAGTTCCTCACATCTTATGCTTTTGAATAATTCACCTCATGCTCAAGAATAATGGTGCTTCTGCCTGCCCTGCTCAGGAGCCTGGAATGGGGTTGTTTCACCGAGATGTAATTACTGCAGTTCAGCCCTGCCTGTCAGATGGGCACCTAAGATGAATAGTGTGTAAAGTTTCACTAAAATTTTGGCTTTTTTGGGGAACACAACATTGTACCAAGAATCCAGTTAACTGTTTGTTTTTTTTTTTTAATTTTATTCTGGTGCAAGTCACTTTGGAAGGTGTTTGCTTTTACAGTGAAACACAGCGAGTCTGGATGTGGTTTTAAATCCTGTTGTGTTTGTTCAGCCTTGGGCAGCCTTCCTGCCTTTCTTTGCTTGAGCTTTGCTGCTGAAGGGTTTGCTTATCCCAGCCAGGCTGCAGAGGTGTTTGTGAGAGCTACTGTGACCTGTATCTTGATCATTAGCCAGACCCTGTAATAAAGAACTGCCAGTGTTCCAGTAAGACTAGAAAAACAGCCTTCACCTCTTGTGAGTATGGATGCAGAGCCCCCTAAATGCTGTGTGATCACAGTTCCCTGTACAGTAGGTTGAATTTGGCTGACCGTGGCGCATGGTGTGTTTCACAGACACGTCAGTGACTTGAGATCTGTGTGTTGGGGCACTCTGCTGAGCATGAAAACAGGCTTGAAGTTGTGTTTCTAATTTAATTTTTTCTCATACCTATGACAGGAGAAACATACCTGCCACAGATGTTGTTGGCAGTAGACCTCTGGAGCCATCTCTGGTTATTAAACTTAGAGTCTTTTTAAAATATAACTTGCTGGTTCCTAATCTGCCTGCTTTTACTCTTGTGCTATGAAGCACTGAAATGACAAGGGTGGCCTTATTTTCTGCTTATGGTTGTTTTTATGGTTCACATGGATGGAGCCGTGTTTCCTTCCCACTCCTTTATATTTAATGTCTTAAAGATGGAAAGCTCTAAGCATCATTAGTCTTTGGGTTTCGTTTTTTAAGGTGGAGCCGGTTCTTGGATATAATGCTGTCCCTCTCATGGAGCTCATCTTGGCATACTGTCTTTTAAGAGATTGAGATGAAGCTTGAATGTCAGACACCCAAGAAAAAAGGAGATGGGTCTCTTGAACATTCCCCATGTGTTGTGCTGTGCATGTCCCCTTTGGCTGATCTTCTCAAGAGTTGTTCCAGCCCCAGCCCACCGAGCCCAGAGAGCAGGTTGGAGGAGATCCTGTTCATGGGAGGAGTTTGTACAGCCATGCCTTATCTACTGCTCTCTCTTGGTTCAGATAAGGTTCAGAGCAGGCAGAAGGACTGCTGACCTCCAGGAGCCACAAACTGCTGCAGTTATGCAATGGAAATTTGCCAGGTGTTGACTCTCAAGCTGAATGTGAACCAAAGTGTCAATATTCATCCCTCTTAACTCTGAATCTGTTTCAGCAGAAACTAAGTTCTTCATGCTTTTTGCTGAAGTCCTGGTGCTCTCTTCTTTCCTCTGACATTAGACCTTTAGCAAAGCTTTGAAGTATCTTGCTTTGAGAGCTTTTATGTTTTTCAGGCTTTCTAGGAGCTGAGCCTCACCTGTCAAGCCCATTACTTGTGAAAGAGCTGTTGAAGTGTCGTGGACTGAGCCACAGTGATGGCTGAGGCTGAACAAGTTTCACAGTCTGTTTCACATAAGCTCTCAAGTTTGGCTTGTCTCTGCAGCTGCTCTGGGTGTCCTTTGTCAGCCTTGTCTGGTAGCAAAGATTTCTTCTTGGGTGTGACTTAGGCTTTTCTGGTTAGTGGTACCCAGAAATTTCAGCTTAGTTTGCCTGAGAAGACCAGGTAGCTTTCAGCAAGAGTTGGGTCACTGCTGCTTGTTTGCTTGGGTTGACTCTGTTCCCGTTCAGACAGCAGTCATGTGTTTAAGGGTCTCCTTGCGTGTTATGGGGAGTTTGGCCGATCAAAGGTACGCTGGAGAGTGTGAGCGGGACAGTGAATTCCAGCATCCCTTGCAGTTTTCCTTCTCCCAGGCAGCAGAGCATTGCTGGAGGGCTGATGCTGGAATAAGAGTGCTTTTTATTGCCAGCTGTGAGTTCCACGCATGATGTGCAGCCCTGGAAGGCCGTGCATGAAGGCTTGTAGATGCTTCCTGTGTAGAGAGATGCTGTTTATATTGAACATACCCCAGGTGTCTGCTCACTGCTGGGTTTGCTCCAGCAAAGGGCACCACAGCAGCTGGGGAGAGCAAGGAATTTGTGAAGGTCCCACAGGAGCCATTAGTGCCCTTGCTGGGACTCTCAATGCTTGCTGGATCTGAACACAGGGAGTTCTCCTAATGCCAGATACTAAAACATCAGAGCCTCACTCACTTTTATTTTCTTCTTTTATGCTTTTTTTATTTATTTTTTTTGAACGCAAGGATGACTTTGGCATTATTTTTCAAAGCAGCAGTTCCTTGGGCTCCTTTTGATCCTTCAGCACTTACCACCACTCCTGTGCTTTTGAGCTTATTCACATTAATTGCTGCCACACAAAATTCCCTCTGGGGCTGTGACAGGGCTGGGGTAGGTGGGCATTGTAAGAGGGGGTGAAGACATGGGCTTGTTTCTTTATGTTCTGGGTGAGCCCTGTGGAAACTGCGCAGCACATGGAGGCTTCTGTGCAGATTTGCTTTCCTGCCCAGAAGATGTGTAAGTAACGGGGCTTAATCTTCACGGGGTGTAAGCCTGCAACCTAAGTTGTTGTCCCAGACGCTTCCTTTGTGTAAATGCCCTTTCCTGGTGTTTTGGTGCCTTCTGGCATTTCTCCTCATACCGAAACCTCTTTTCCCTCAATTCACAGGCTCACCTTTACACAAGCAGGGTCCCACCTCCACCACCAGCGCCGAGAAGTCGGGTTCAAAAGTCGCCGAGGTGGGCGATGATTTCCTGGGAGACTTCGTGGTGGGCGAGCGCGTCTGGGTGAACGGAGTGAAGCCGGGTGTGATCCAGTACCTCGGGGAGACGCAGTTTGCCCCGGGCCAGTGGGCAGGGGTTGTTCTGGATGACCCGGTGGGTAAGAATGACGGCTCCGTCGGAGGGGTGCGCTACTTCGAGTGCCAGCCGCTGCAGGGGATTTTCACGCGGCCGTCCAAGCTGACGCGGCAGCCGGTGGCCGAGGGCTCGGGCAGCGACGCGCCCTCCGTGGACTCCCTGACGGCTCAGAACCTGTCGCTGCACTCGGGGACGGCCACGCCACCCCTGTCCACTCGGGTCATCCCGCTGCGGGAGAGCGTCCTGAACAGCGCCATGAAGACGGGCAACGAGTCCGGATCCAACCTCTCGGACAGCGGGTCTGTGAAAAAGGGGGAGAAGGACTTGCGGCTTGGGGATCGTGTGCTGGTGAGTTGATTGTGGGGTCCCCCCAGAAAGGCAAAGGATGAGGATTTGTCCCCTCCCCAAGTGTTCCTGGTCGGGTTTGGGACGAGACAAAAAGAGGACACGGTTGGTGGTGAGGTGAGGGGTGGTCTTGGGGGATGCCCGGGCTGAGCAGGCATCAAACTTCTACATTCACTTTTATTTGGGATGCCGCATCTTCTGGATTTGTCTTTCTTTCACATTGGTGTAAAAGAATATATTCCAGAGCACTTCTTATATTGAGGTCCTGAGCAGTGAAATTAGGTCAGAGAGAGCAACTGAAACACAAGGAACATAGGAACACAAGGAAAATAGACAAATCATTAATTATTATGTTCTAATCCAGTGATAGACCACAATGGCTTTTGAGGAATTTGCAGCAGTGTCTTGTTGCATGTGGCTGTACATAATCACAAGGATTTGCGAGAATCTCTCCTTTAGTGGTTCAGTTCTGATATGTCAGATGTGACATGACTCCCTGTACAGGAAGGCATCTCTTCCCTTGGCTTCTGTTCAGGTGTGTTTTGGGGGTGGGTTTGGTTTTTTGTCTGTTTTTAATGAAGGTGCATCCTTAAAAGCCCCCCCTCCCTGCTAATTTATGTCCCCCAGATGTTATTAGATAAAGCTTGTGCTATGGTTTGTTAGTGTAATAAATAGCTCCAAGAGAGCGAGTGTGGAATGAGCTCAGCCTCAAACTGGCTCTAGCAGGAATGCTCAGCTTACAGAAACATCAGGAATTGTTTGCACATGGTCATGGAGCTGCAGGAAAAGAACAGATAACAAGAAGAAATAATTTGCTGTTATGGTTCATTTACATGTGCTCAGCTTGGCAGCTGGCTTTTTCTTTATCTTTTTTGTAATGGAGATGTCAGTTAATCATGTTTGGTGTTTGAATACGTAAACAATAATTCTGAATTAACCTGAGTTGCCTCAAAATCCCCGAGCAAATCTTTGCTCTTGTCCTCTAGGGATTGGTACAGTTTTAGTTGTCTTTATTACTTTTAGTCTTTGCTTTTTCTGGAAGAGTATCTTTTTATCTGAGGGTGGCTTTTAGGCAGATGGGATTCACCAAAGGCTTTTCAAGGGAGGGAGGACACGTGTTTTCAGTGATTGCTCAGGGGATGGAGCCCAAGGTTGCAGAGGACCCTTCCAGGTCTGCCAAATGGACACCTGGCTCTCTGCAGTCTGGTCATTTCCTGATGGTGCCTTCCTTTAACTTCATTAAATTCTATTATAGCTTGAAGACATTTTTGCTTTTCAATGGTTTTGTTCCAAGACTCTCCAGCAGTTGCAAGAAGTGACTTTTAGCTTTCCATTAGAAGAGTTAGACAATATTTGCCTTTGGCACTCTAACTCAGCCTTTTTCCCAGAGATTTTAATGCAATTTTTACGAGGTGAAAAACACACTCTAAGATTGTAGAGCTCATCTCTTGAAGTCTGACAAATGAATGTGGAACACTTAACCTTTGCTTTAGTGAGAATGGAGCTTCCCAAATTGTGTTAATTCTTGGAGTTCTGTTAATGTGAGGTTGGCTTTTTGCCTTTCTGCAGGAAAAGAAGGGATGGAAACAGAGCAATGGAGCAATTGAGCATTTTCTGCCTGGGAGGAATTTCTGCTGGCTTTTTTTCCTAAGAAAATGTATTTTGCATTCTTTGGAAGGAGCCTTTGTCAGTAGCTAAACTCATTCCACCCTAAATGTGGTTGCTTTCTGAAGAATGTGGCTGTACTCTATATATCAGTCTAAATAAAAAAAAAATTTAAAAAAAATTCCTTTTAATAGAGGTATTCAGCCATCCTTCTGTCTGCTGTTTAGGATTGTGCTCTTCAGTATAGAAATGTAGAGATAAGGCTATTTAAGGGCTGGGTTATATCCCAGTGGCTGGCTCAGTTGCTGAGGGGTGTTGCCCCAGACACCTTTTGAATGGATTCCAGGTCTGTGGTTTTGCTGGCACTCGTAGGTGCCAAAGCCAGTGTAGGTGCTGGGACAGCAGCAGCACCCACAGGGACGTTGGATGGAGCAGCACCTCGGCTGCTGCTGGGCAGGTCTGGAGCCTGGCTGGGCTCTGCAAACGGCTCCTGGGCTGCTCCCTGAATGTGTGACTTCAACCATCTTCCCTGTCTCCTGCAAAGCGCTTTTGCCTGCAGTGTGTTGCAGCTCTTGGTAAATGAGAGAAAATTCTCAGGGATGAACTAATCATGTCCTTCCTTCAGCATCCCCCCAGCCCTGCTTGGCTGGCCCGGAGCTGCAGAAAGCCTTTAACCCTTGAGTAAGAAATCATTTCGTGAGATCTCCCCAGCCAGGAGAGTTACAGTCTAAACCCTGCTCCTTGAGCAGAGGCAGTAAAGAAAGAAGGGTCCTATTCTGTAGTTCTGCCAAGGCAGGATTTTCAGGGAAGGTCTTTTTAGTGTTCCCTTTCCTGCTGGCAGCTCCATCCACAAGGAGACCAGCAACTGCTGTGTCATGAGAGTGTAGCAGTACAAGAGAGCCTCAGACCTTGTGTGGGAGCGTGGGAATGATGGATCTCTGTCCCTGTGGAGGTTTGTGCCAGGCAGTGGGAAGTGCAGTGTTCCAGTTTTTTGCAGGCTTCAAGAGACAGGAAAATCTCCACGGGTCCTACGAGGTGGCTGCTGAAGAGGGACTTCTTACAAGAGCTTGTAGTGACACGACAAGAGGGAATGGATTCAAACTGACAGAGTTTAGAGTAAATATTAGGAAAAGATTCTTCCCTGGGAGGGTGGTGAGGCCCTGGCACAGGCTGCCCAGAGAAGCTGTGGCTGCCCCATCGCTGTCCAAGGCCAGGTTGGACAGGGCTTGGAGCAACCTGGGCTAGTGGAAGGTGTCCCTACCCATGGCAGGGGGTGGCACTGCATGTGCTTTAAGGTCCCTCCCAACCCAAACCATGCTGTAGTTTTGTGATTCCCTGGGATTGCAGTGAAACAAAGAGGGAAATAAATAGCCCAGAGCAACTGCCCTGCCCTGTGGCCACATTAACCCTTTGAGGCTCTTTGTGCACACACCCTCCTAACCATTCATTTGGGCTTGAGGCATTGCCTGGCCCTTGTTTGCTGAGTGCAGTGTCTCTCGTTAAGTAGGAGTTGTAAGTGGCCTGTGGTGGAGCAAACTGTGTTATTAACGTGGGTGGACTTTGTATCCGAGACAGCCCCAGGAGGGGATGCTGTACTTCCAGGCTTTCCTCTTCCACCACCTCCCTAGGACATTATTTTCTCACTGGTGCCTGACAGATAAACGCACAGAAATGTCTTGCATCAGCAGTGCTGTCAGACTCATCGCTGTGCAATGCTGACTTGTGCTGTGGGGATGGGAAGGCGCAGACACAAATGGTTGGATTAAAAGAAACTATAAAAATTCCTGTAGCTTCACACATGGAGGGCTGGCCTGTAATTGCTGGCTGTCTCTCCCCTCACCCTAAAAAGCCAGTTCTGGTATTCACAGATGACATGGTGTTTATCTAATCAGATGAAACCGCTGATGGTTGCATGGCACCTGAAGTAAGTTATATTTACAGATAAACCTAACCACGAGCTACATCTCCACCTTCCCACCAGCTGCTGAATGCTGTGCCCAGTAAGTGATAGCCATATTTCCCATAGGTATATGCACTTACCTCCCTGGATTTACAGGTCATTATTTCAGGTGATCTGGACCCACACCCCTGTGCTGCTGCCTAAAGCACCCTCTGTAATTCAAGTGTTGTTGTACAGTAATTTTCAGCCATCAGTGCTCTTGGAAAAGCTTGGTTGTGTGGTGGAAAAACACCTCTCAGGTTGGGTTAGAAATAGGCTGCTTGCCTGAGTGTAGGGAAAGGGGAAAAAACCCATTTATTCTTAAGGGAAAGGATGGCTGCTCCAGTTTACGAGGTGGGTACAGCCCAAAGTGGAACAAGCAGCACTAGTCCAGTAACGGTGATTTCCAAGTTCTTGCTGGCATGATCCAGTAACAGGGTGGAATAAGCTGAGGTGCTGCACAGTAGAAGTAGTTGAAAGTCCTCAGGGTAAAGCAAGTGTGCTGTGTCTGCCTTTTCCCCTCATCCCCTTCCTTTCTCTTCCCACGGGTGAGCAGTGGGAGGGTCTCCCAGCTCTGCCAGGACTCAGGGCAGGAGCCCTGCAGAGGAGGCACATCTGTGTGCTGGGCACTCCGTGTTCCCACCTCCACCTTCTGGGCAGCAGCATTGTCTTGTGGAAAACCTTTGAGAATAACTTCAGTGGCTAAATTAGAATTTTAAGCAGAGAGCAAACATCCATCTCTGTGGTTTCTACCTTGGGGTTGTGCTCAAGCAGGAGCCTCAGCCATTGCTGACCCCTGAACGTGCATGACATGGTGGGGGACAGTCTCTGTTGGCCTGAATGGCACAGAGAATTTAATGTTTCTTTTCCCACTGAGCAGTATCGCAGGGTTTAGCAAGCAGAGCATTGCCCACAGCCCTTGGGGTGATGGCAGCTCCCGAGAGGTTCTTGCTGGGAGCAAAGAAGCTGCTGTGTGGTGAGCAGAGAGACCAGGAGGAGGAAAGGGCAAAGCCAGGCTGGAGGGGTCTGACTCACAGCAGCCAGACCGAGACACGGCCTGCTGCTAATTTGGTAAATAGTTTAAATGATGTATTAGCAGCTCCGATGAAGACAGTGTCTGGAAGGATTAACATCATTGTCTTTTCAGCCCTGGGATGCTGGTCTGGATCCAGTGTTGTCATTTTGATGAGAAGAGCATAGTAAAATGTGATGTGGGTGGTACAATAGGCAGGGAGGGTATGTGGACGTCCTTCCGTGAGTGCCCGTTGCTGCTCTGACTCACCAGGTGAGGTACAGGGATGAAATCTGAAATCCTCTGGTCCCCAGTGTGATGACGGCCATTGTGTTAATGCCATAGGAGCCATCCCTGCTTGGCTGCTGTTCACACTTGGATTGTGGACAGTGGTATTCAAGCCAGGCCTGGGCAGGAGGAATGGCTCTGAGCTCCACTGAGTTATGCCATGCCATTGCTGACCTCCCTGGCCATCTCTGGCTGCCTTGTATTCCTGCCCAAGGTGATACCTCTGATTTATGGAAGGTTCTGATAGAAGCAAATGTTCTGTTCTGAGGAGACCGTTTCACCCACAACCTGCCAACTGGCTTCTTCCAAAAAGCATTATTTATTTTAACAGCATTAATAGATTATCAGGGCTGAATAAATCTGCATGTCTGAGTTGGATGAATTTTCTAGGTTCTCCATCCATCAGAGTTTCTGCGTGCCGGCCAAACGATGGGAAGCTCAGCAAGAGGGTTCAGAGCTGGCATATGAGTGTGACAGCCTGATATTGGCTGTGTGGGGTGCCCAGGCTGTTGGAGAGCAGATGTGACCATGCTGGCTTGGGGCAGGACGTGATGCTGTATAGCAGGAGTGTGTCTTATAGAGAGGCTGGTGGAATAATTAATGCTCGACAGAGGAAACAGAACATACTGCTCTGGAAACAGGGACTCACATGGCTGTTTGGGGCAATGGTGGACCTGATCTGCACTTAGAGTCTTCACTGCTGTAGGGCTTTCAGGTGGGAGCATGACCTGCCCTCTTAGTATGCAGTTTTGGTGTTGGCATAATTAGATAATGTGTTTATCAGGTCAGTAGGGCTACGTTTTTACTCTCCTGTGTGGACACAGCTTCTTCAAATGAGGACGTAACAGAGTGTGACCCTCCAGTAGATGCCCCACTCAAAGTTTTTAAGGTTTACATGAGACTGTGGGGATCACCTGGCTTGGTAAAGGAAATGTGACTCTATATCTAGAATTAAAACTCAATAAAAATAAAATTAAGGGGGCACACCAGCAATGGTGAGTTCTTATAAATGGCCTTAAGATTAATGACACCTATATTGAGTTCAACTGGCAGCTAAAAAAATGTATTAGAATGGCATTAAATCATTGCATTAATATTAAGGGATTAAATCTGTATAAAAGCAATTGTTTAGTCAAAAACAAAAAGTTTAGTCAAAGCAATCAAAAGGGGACTGGCATTTGACTGTGAGTGACAGGTAAAGAATTCCACAGTTCAAATCAGTAACTTGCCAAGTACCTAATACTGATATGGAATCAACATTTTGTTCCTGGGTGCAGTGCAGGACCAGGAAGCTTTCTTGTGATCCTTTTCCTGCTGGGAAATACTTTTCTCTGTCACGTAGCAAAGAGAACAACATCACCAAGGGGTTTTCCCTATAAGCAGCAGCCCTTTGAATCCCTACTGAGAGAAATTCCAGAAGACTAACTCAAGCTGCGTGCTGCAGCCTCTCAGGACTTGAGGTAGGACCCAGACCTCAGAGCTGTGCTGGTTAGTCCATTAAGGTGCACTTATTTTTAGTCTGGGAAAACTCTTTTTCCTTTGCATGAGCAATTTTTAGGGATTCACAATTGATAAATCCAACATCCCTACCCTGGAGTAAACGAAGCTGGAGATTTCTGCATTTGATGATCACTGTAGGAGAATATTACTCTGTTGATACCTGTTTATATTAAATTTAATATTAAGAAAATTACTAACTGCAAGTCCTTCAGGATGAAGCTGCAAATTGAATTTTAAACTCATTTTAAGCTTTCTTCCTTGAATCTAGGCTCTAGCAGAGATAGGCTAAAAAAGATTTAGATCATATGCTGATTTACTAGAAGTATGAACCTTTAGAACCACCCTCCTACTTTTCCCATCTTCTTTTTCTCAGCCCAAGTGTCTCAGTAGGAGTGTTTAGTGCAGAGGCAGCTGCTGCTCTGTGCCGTGTGTTCTCAGAGCAGTGATCAACACACAGCTCCAAAGGTTCCTGACTTATGCCCTTCTCGAGCCTGCTCAGCATGCTGGAAACCTTAATTATGCAAATGGGAGAAAAAGGTGTGATTTATTCTTATTTCTCCATGAAGAGGGGAAAAAACCTGTGCTGGGGGAAGCCTGGCAGGGAGCTGAGCCCCTCTCCCATGCATCCCACTAGTGCTGGGAATTGCTGTAGGAAGTGGAGGCTTTTTCTGTATAAAACATCTCTATTTGGAGCAGTTCCCTACATGCTTAGCAAATCTTGCGTGGGAGAGAGCTGAGGAGCAATGAGTGCCTTCCTGGCTCAGCTGTCCCTTTGATGTCCTGTCCCAGCAGTGCCCAGAACTGGCACCTGAAAGAGCAGAGGGCTGAAAACCTGTCAGTGCAGATCGTGGCTCTTCGTACAAGGCAGGTATGAGCTGTGCCTGCTGGGCTTAAACTCCTTCCTGGCCTCACAAGGAACTTGCTGCAATTAGTTGACGCCTTGAAATATGTTTTCATTCAATTTGCTCTGACATCCTCCAAGCAGGCAGTCCCAAAAGTGGGAGTTCCTCCATTTGCTTGTAGTTATTGGAGAGATAACTTTGGTTGGTGCTGGGAGAACTTGGTATGAGAACTCCCTGCTGCTTTTGTTAGATCTAAACCACAAAATACTGATGTCTTGCCCTCCTCTCTCGGTGCCTGTCCCGGCTTCAGCCCCCTTGTGTCAGTGCTGCAGTCTCTAACCCTCAGCACCTTCTCTCCGACAGGTCGGTGGGACAAAGACAGGAGTTGTGCGCTACGTGGGAGAGACGGATTTTGCCAAAGGAGAGTGGTGTGGTGTGGAGCTGGATGAGCCCCTGGGGAAGAACGACGGGGCTGTTGCTGGTACAAGGTACTGTGAGCTCTGAACCCCAGGCTGGGGCGTGGAGGGCCCTACACACCTCCTGGGGTAGCTGGGGACAAGCGCCATTGGAACTGGGAGGAGAGTTAGGGCTGTGTTTGGTTGGACACTGTGGGCTCAAGGAAGAGTCCAGTTTTGAGTCTTTTAGGCTTTGGGATAGCCTTGCAGGGAGATCAATACAAACCTTGTCACTGGGGCATTTTGAAGCACAATGAGATAACATCTGTGAAGAAGGAACCTGAGTAGCTTCAGGAAACAGGAGAGAGTAGGGAGAGAAGATAACTTACAGTGGGATTTAGTTTTTGTTAGAAATTGATTCTGTGATTACATTAGCTCTGCTTTCTCCACACGTGTCCTCCATAAACTTGCTGGTGCTATATTTATAGTTCACCCTGTCAGAACTATCGAAGACACAAATTCGACTCTTTTATCCTCAGCTTAATATTGTTTTATTCTGTTCTTTCAGGGGACAAATTCCAGAGATCTGAAAGAACAATTGGTAGTTGTTTTCTGTCCTTGTAGTGACTCTGTAGCGTGACAGTAGTCTGCTGATTGATCTTACCACCTCTGACTCCACAGGCACCTCCACTATTTTCCCAAAAAGCCCTTGTTAGTACCTATAAAGCTAGGCAGGGACATCTTGCAGCCTTGTTGGAAAACTGTTTCTGTTCCTGTCGAATTTAGTTAAGGGAATGACCCCAGCCTCAGATCCTGAGCTTGGGGATGTTCAAATATGAGTTATACAGCAGCACTTTGACCCTGCTTCAAATACAGGTGGAACTGATCCCTTATCCTTCACAGGTTCCTTCAGTGGGAAATACCATGGGTTTTCTTGGAGTTTCTTAAGGCAATGTGGCTTAAAAAGATAGATTTACCTTTGAAACTGAGGAGCTGAGAGTTCCTGCCTTGTTAGATCTCAGGTTTTGTAATAAAAGTTTTTGTAGTAAAGCCATATACTTCTTTCATTTTAATTAAGAGAAATGCTGCCTTGTCCAATGTCAGGACAAGAAAGCAGAAAATGATTGGCACCAGATGGTAGAGTTCCAGCCTGTTCTCAAAAGAAAAGAGCCAGGATGGTAGAGAATAAATCATGGAGTGAATCCAAGTCCTTGCTCTCTTTATCACATGCTTTAAATTATCCCTAAGTTTAATCTTCAGGGTGCTCAGGAATGATTTATTGTCTCTGTGCATGTGGAAGGTGTGAAAGGCAGATCAGAGTGTAGGGGTCTCTCTCATCCTCACACCTCTGTTGCTGTGTTTTGAAAATTCAACTTTTGGAAGCCATCTGTCTTCTGACACTGCAGCATCTTGGCTGAGGTTGTTTTGGAATGTGCAAAGGCTTATCCTTTGCTTCACACTATTAAGAGCAGGTTGGCAGCACTGTCCCTGTGTGTCCTTTGAGCCTTCATCCAGCCTTCTGAATTTCTTATAGCAGTGCTTTGGAGAAGCCAACATAATAAAACCAACTCCCATGGTGCCTGCAGGCACTCCTCAGTCAGTCTTCCCCACGTTTGCTGTGGCCTTGTGGAATTCCTGATACTGCCCTGAGCTTGTCCTGCCAGAATCAGCGTGGGCAGAGTCTGCCCAGGACTCTGGACTCAGTGCTTTGGTGGTGGTTGCCATCTAGTGAGTTTTGCTGCATCTGCTCTCCTGTCTGCACAGGAGACTACAGAGGTGCTGCTGTGCTTGGTTTGGTTTCATGTCCACAAAGCCAAGCAAGCTCCATGCACTCCTCTCTAGTATATTAACCTTTACCTGCTTATTTTACTATTCTTTGTTCTCTGCCTCTTCTCCCCTGGGAGTCTTTGCCCACTAAACTGCTCAGACCTTTGCTTTTGCATAGTCTGACACGTCAGCCTTGGACACTGAAGATTTTTTTCATCTATTTCAAAATGTCCTGTGCTGTTTCTCACCTGCATTGCCATCACACCACCACTTTTCTTTCCTGTTTCCCCTCTGTGATGCAAGTCTGGAGCTCCTCGGCACTCACTGAGAGCAGCTCTTAGTTTTCAAGTAGATTTTTTTCTTTTTCTGCCAAGTTTTCTGGACCCAATTCCTGCTTCTGAACCATAAAAATCAATTGCAACCACTTCCAACATGGGCTGAAAGAAAATGAGCAGACATAATGAAGCCAAGTTTGGGCTTGCAGAGAGCTGTCAGGGGGCTTTTGAGGGCATTAGCCTTTGGCATTGCTGTGCAGCCACAAGTACCAGTCTGTGCTTACACCATGGAAGGGGCTGTGCCAGGTTGTTGCCTGCCTACTGGAGTTTGGGAGTGTGATGCTGAGCAGGGTTTGGCTGGTTTGTGAGGGGTCAGCCTGTGGTATGGCTGGCTTTCCAAACCCAAAGCCTGTGTTGGCAGCAAGCCGAAGAGGCTGAGAGATTTGGGGTTGTTTAAAGTTTGTTATAGACAAAAAAAAATGGGTTTGAGCAGATGTTTGAGAGTGAATTTTATTTTCATCTGGCTGGAGATCAGGCTGTTCTCTGGCCTCCCAAGCTCACAGGGGTCTGCCTGTGACACAGCTGCATGGCTGCCAGCACTTAAATATAAAACGGAATTGGGGAAACAGCTGCTCACATCTGGAGAGAGGACTTGTGCTAGTAAAGCTGGATTTGTGTCATTTAGTCATTAGAACCTGTTTTTAATGTTAACATAGGAGAGGCTGTTTTATGACCCAGTATTTAGCCCTAGCCTTGCTGTGAAGCCTGTGAGAAAGAGCTCTTGCCAGGAGACAGCTTTCTGTGTTGGCTGCTCCCCTGGAACAAGGGGATGAGAGGCTGGAGGCGATTTGGTTTTCCTTGCTGCAGTGCAGGTGGCCAGCAGCAGATGAACCCTGGCTTGTCCCAGTCAGCCCAAACCCTGAAGGGGTTTCCAGGGTTTGACACTGGGTTTTGGCTTGTTTTCATTCTGGAAGAGGCTCTGGAGAGACACATTCATATTGGCCTCACTGCAGTTGTGGAAGAGAGCTTGCTCTGTAATTATCTGATCCTCCCTCTTCTGTGCTTGCATCTTTCTAAGTTTGTTTGCATGGGAACCAGATTCTCTGCCACCCAGAGGAGGTGGCACACACTGGAGTCTGCTGTAATGGTGTTTTTAGCTTCAAAGTTAGGAGCTGCCACTTCCCCCTTCTGTTTGGTAGGAAAGCTTTTTACCCTGTATAACGTTTATTCAGTGCTGTGTGATTGAGACAGTTAAATTCAGCACAGAATCCCAGAATGGTTCAGGTTGGAAGGAGTCACAGTGGGTCATTTGAGCAGGATCTTCCTGATCAGGAAGGGTCATCCCAAAGTGTGTGGCACAGGATTGTGTCCAGACAGTTCTGGAATATCTGCATTGAGGGAGACTCCACACCTTCTCTGGGCACCCTGTTCAGTGTTTGGTTGCTGCAGTGAAGAAGTTCTTCCTCATGTTCAGGTGGAACTTCCTGGGCATCAGTTTCTGCCCGTGGCATCTTGTCCCTTTGCTGGGCACCCCCGAGCAGAGCCTGGCCCAACCTCTGACACCTCCCTGCAGACACACTTTCCTATGACTTTCTTCAAAGCTGGATAGAGACAACATGAAGGTTTTGGGAGGGCTGGTTTGTTGGGAAGGTTGGTTTATAAGGAAGCAGTGCTCTGGCTGTGCTTATGTTCTGGGATCTTTATGCTCTCCAGGCTACCAGATGGGTCTTTCCTGGCATATCATCAAAGTGCACAGCAATTAGTGCGTGACAATTATCTCAGGATTCCCTGCTAAAGCACCACAAATGAAAACATGGAGATTGCCAGTACTACAAGTACAGGAAAGGGGAATAATCCAACCACTTGCACACAGGAAACAATGTCACAGCAAAGCACCCTGAGATGAGCTGAGGGCCAGGGTTTTGCACTGCTCTGCAATGCCATTCTGCTCAGCTTGGGTGAGAGGGATGCTCTGCCTCTCCTGACTGGGTGCATTTCCTGCATTCCAGGTATTTTCAGTGCCCTCCCAAGTTTGGCCTCTTTGCTCCCATCCACAAGGTGATCCGGATCGGGTTCCCATCAACCAGCCCGGCCAAGGCGAAGAAGAGCAAGAGGATGGCCATGGGAGTGTCAGCCCTGACCCACAGCCCCAGCAGCTCCTCCATCAGCTCTGTCAGCTCCGTGGCCTCGTCGGTCGGGGGCAGGCCCAGCCGCAGTGGGCTGGTAAGGGGCTCCTTCCGTGGACTGGGCAGCCTCAATCAGCCTCTGAGACCAGGCTCCTCAAAGCGGGAGGGCTGGGGTTTTCTTTCAGCAGCTGTTCCTTCAGTGGGGCGAGGGGAGCGGAGGGTGGGGTGTTGTTACCCACTTACAAATAGTCTCCCTTCACAGACACACCACAGAGTGTGACTGTTAAAGAGCCTGAACTGTGATTTGCAGTGTGATCAGTCTGGGCTCTGCTGTCAGGAGCAGGTTTATAAGGGATCCCTGCAGAAAAAGGCCACTGCTTCTCATCCCACATGGCTGTGAGCAGTGTGCTCTGCTCTGAGCAGCTGTGCAAAGCTCCTGCAGCGACTGGAGGGTGACACTGTCCTGCATCACATGCCTGGGGATTTGGCAGGTGCTCAGGCAGATGGACAGCAGAGCAGGCAGCAATGCTACTAAAAGTTCTGGCTCTGTCGTAGTGTGTGCTGCAGAGCACCTGCAGTCCACTTGGCTGGGGATGAGAGTGCAGTGTCACTCCTGGGAGTTGGATCTAAGTAGCCCACACTGGTTTCCAGTTGAGATTAATCTGCCCAACTGAGCTCACTTTTTGGGACTTCATTAGTGCAGGTCATCAATATTTAAGAAGGCAGACGATACAATGCAGGATAATATTTCCTGACCCAATTCACATCCCACATCCTGTCCTTTTAGAAATTAGTCCTTTCATTGCAGTGCAGAAGGACTGTTGAGCTTGTGAGTGTTGTCCAGGTGTTTCACAGGCTTAATCTCACCTGTAACTGCAGCTCTGTACAGCTTGATAAATGATCATTAGGTGAGCAGATTTCACAGGGGACTTCAACTGTTCTAGACTGGGAAGGACATAGATTTACCCCATCTCTGGTTTTTTTTCCAGCTGACAGAGACCTCTTCTCGATATGCCCGAAAAATCTCTGGCACCACAGCTCTCCAGGAGGCCCTGAAGGAGAAGCAGCAGCACATTGAACAGCTGCTGGCAGAGCGTGACCTGGAGCGGGCGGAGGTGGCCAAAGCCACCAGCCACATCTGTGAGGTGGAGAAGGAGATCGCCATCATGAAGGCCCAACACGAGCAGGTAGGAGGTGATGTGGCTTTGTCACTAACTCTCTGAATGTTTGATATCCCCTGAAAGTTTCAGGTCATAACATTATGCCTGTATGTGAAACTTGGGCTCTGAAGTTCTGCCTTTTATGCGGTGAGTTAAGCTGAGGTTCTTCCTCCACTCTCCCAGTGTCACATGTGTTCTCTCTGCCCTGAGCCAGGAGCAGGAAAAGGGCTGTGCCAAATAAAAGGCAGAAGATAGTTTGTGTCTGGTGGATCAATACACTTCAGTGGTGAAATGCAAGCAGAGAGTAAATTTGTTCCCCTCAGCTACCCAGTCTGGCCCTGGCTGTGACTGCATTGCAGGGATTTTGTGGTGCCGAGAACATCAGCTCAGTTCCTGTGCCACAGCTTTCCTGCCAGAGAGAATGTTTTTATCACATCAATAAAGTCAGGAGATCTGGAAGGAAAACAAGCTGATCATATTAGGGCTTTGGGGTTTTTTTGCACAAGCATTTGTACAAAGGGTATTTTATGCATTTGAATGCTTAAAGAGAGGAGTTGTGTTTGTGCTATTTGTCAGTATGTGGCTCTTCGATGTTGTCCCAAATGACTTCCTTATGCTTATAAACCCCAGTCAGCTACCTGGCAGCAGGGGTGACACTGTATATTTTTGTAGTGGGTCACACCTGCTTGTCCAAAATGCAGGAGGAATTTGGAAATCGACTGCAAGCCGACATCTTTCTTGTGTGTAGTGTTTTCTGGTGATTACCAGTAACAAAGAAATTAACAGAAGTCTGAAATGTTTCTTACTTTGTGACCAGGTAACCTCTGACTAGATTTTCAAAACTCTTCAGGCTTCAAGTTCTTAACTCTAATCAGAGCTGGGTTCTCCAGAGGGTTCAGGTCAGAGGGGCACTGAAGCTTGGGCCAAACTTACAGCCACTGGAGGCTGAGCAATATTTGTCTTCTTGATACTCACATCCTGGGCTCTTTGGAAAATCTGCCCTCTTACCACAGCACCCTCTGAAACATCATCAGATCATCAAAACTTTCTGTTCCCTTGTTCTGATCCTTTTTTAAACAGCCCTGTACTTCAGACATTGGTAACTGTTGTGGCTCAGGCTCTTTTTTTGCTGCAGTATGTCACAGAGGCAGAAGGAAACCTCCAGCGAGCACGAGCCTTGGTGGATGGGATGCAGAAGGAGAAGATTGAGCTGTTGAACCAGCTGGAAGAGGAGAAGAGGTAAAGCAGGAGTGGATGGGTGTGAGGGAGGTGAAGACATGTGTGGACAGTGACAGAGCCTTCAGGTGGTTTTGGCTGAGGACACAGTATAAAATAAGTGTTGGATCATAAAAGGCCTGTGCATGTTGGACCATTGCAGACCCTTCTGTAGGACCTGGCTCTGCTCAAGGCCCCTCCTTCCCCTTTGTTGGTGATGTGCTGATCTGGAGGACGTTCCTTCTGAGGAAGGGAAGCCAAACTGGAGCACAGCCTTACTGTGGTGTGATTGACCCTCTCCCTACATCCCAGAGGCTCCATCCATGTATATATGATGATGCATACACTTCCTCTCTGGATAAGAATGAAGATCTGCTTGTCCTTGTACATATGGAGTCCAATTTCTCCATATATATAATGAAACTCTTCAGTGGGAATAGAAAGATATTTCTGTGTATTAAATAACTGAAAACAGTGTTGATTTCAATTGACTGCTGCCCCTCCTGAGGATGAATTGTTCTTTTGTGCATAAATCTCCCTGTTCTTCTGGTAGGCAGCTCACTTTCCCAGCTCCAGGAGGCCCTTTAACCCAAGACAGCTGAGTTTTCCCCTAAATATCAACAGATGCCTCCTCTAATTAGAGGAGGTTTAGGCAAGGAAGCTTGTTTATGAAGTTAGATATGTACACTCACAGCTATTTTTATCTGTAGCAGAATCAGAGTCCTTACATCTGGCCACCAGCTCAACATCCTCATTACTGCCTTTTTTTGAATCAGTAAAGAGAACAAAGAGGGCTGAGTTTAGCAGAAAATTGAGTTATTTTGTATTGTTACTGGATTCTCTCTTCCAAAAGAGAAGAGTCCTCTGCATGTCTGTGTTTGTGCTTGTGGTTTTATGTACATTTATCCATGACTGGCCTGTCCAATCTGTGGGGAAAAGCTTTTCTGCCAGGGTAACTCACAGTTTCCATGTCGTGGAAACATTAAGCATTGCCCACCCTCTGCCAAGGAGTCAGAGGATCCAATTCCCTTGGAATATTTTGTACAGACCCTGTGCATTTGGCACAGGAATTGCCCCATGCTCATCTGCAGGATAACAAGGTTTACATAAAGCAGTGAGATGTGGTTTGCATGTGTTCAGGATCTCAGTCAGGGAATATCTGTGTGTGTCACAAGGTTGTACCTTGCAGGAAGACCATGTTTGCTGGGTAGAAAGCTTGTCCTGCTCTGTGGATCTTGCTGCTCAGTGTCTGCTGAGCTGTTTGCATCCAAAGGTGGTCTGTCTCCCTCTCCTCCCAGACTTTGGTTTTGCAGATCATGACATGATTTTTAACATCAGGTGTTTTTTGTTTGGGGTTTTTTTTCTAGAACACAAAAAGTCTTATGAGTAGCTTTTGGGCAGCTTTTCTATTTGTTTGTAAGGATCTCTCCATTGATGCTGTGTCCCACTAATCCATAAATCTTGATTAAGGGGTGTAGTGAAAAGGCCCATGTGTGATGGCTGGTTAGACAGAGGGTGCTGGTCTGGGTGTTCCTGATTGCTCTTTGTGTCTTTTCCTCTCCCCAGGAAAGTGGAGGATTTGCAGTTCCGTGTGGAGGAAGAATCCATTACAAAGGGGGATCTGGAGGTAATTCCTGATGATGTTACCAAAATATGGGGTCAAAACCTGAAATTGCATGTGGAGCCTCACTTGAGTAACTTCTGCCACCTTTTGCTCCACTCGAAACAATACTTTATCTTTATTGATGGCTTTGGACCTGCTGTGAACACCTGGGTGTAAACTGTGAGGGTTGTTCTTTGGTGTGTTGCCCAGTGACTGCTCACACTGGGAGCTGCCTGGAATTAATCTGTCACCCTGAGTTGCCAAGCCATGTTAAAATCTGTACCTGAATGCATTGCAACGTGTTTTTCCACTCTAGAAATGAACTGAGTGAGCAGTCCCTGTCCCTGCAGAGTCCTGCTCTTTGCAGCTGGTGGTCACACGATCTCCTGCGTGGATGCTCTTTGATTCCAGATGAAATGCTGTGTACCCTGAGGTGTCCTTGTGTGGAGTCCCCTGCCCACGAGCGTCGGGTTGGACACCAGGATTGACACCCTGTCACTGGGAAGGGCTGTCAGAGTGAGCATTGTGCAAACTGGAAGTGATGTTGGGAGTTTGCCCTTGAGTGGGAGGCTTTTCCAGGGGCAAAAAAAGAAGAGAAAATCTCTCTGTGAAAGCAAGACTCTGCTCTCCACGTGTAAATCAAGGGGGTTCCCCTTCTCTTTAGCCAGAGTGCCAGGTTAGTAACAGCCAGAAATGTCAAGGGCCCTGTGCCTGTTATTTGCTGTCACTCAGAGCAATAAAAGCCCAGGAAAATGGGAAAACCAGGCAATGGATATGTTGCTATGGTTGTGACCCTCTTGGCACAAACCTCTCCTCGTCATCCAGAGCTGAAGGAGCTGTTTGACAGGGTGTAAACCAGCACTGCACTGATGGCAGACCTTTGCTAAGGCACAGCGAGTGCAGTTCCTGCAGGTGTGTGGGTGCAAAATCAAGTTTCTGCTGATCCTTGAGCTGACACGTTCCCCTGTGTTTAGAGAAGGGTGGTTGGTCCATCCATCATTCCCTTGGAGAGCAGTGAACTGTCCCTGTGTAAGTCCTGTGTAACAAGACCAGGGATAACCAACAGGTGTATTTGGATGTATTTTTTTAAGAAAAGGCACCATACTTAGCAAGATAAATGCTCCTGTCCTCAGACTGGGACCTGCAGTCAGCAATCTGATCTTCCTTTGGGCTGGGAAGGAATTATTTTGCAGTGGGGATGTGGCCAAGCTTCCAGCAGGCTGTTACAGTCCTGTCCTCACTTCTATGTTTGGACAAAAGAACAAACAGCTTAGGAAAGCTTGATTTCCTGTGATCCAAGGAACTGGGATGTTCCCCGTGAATCCAGCATCAAGTGCCAGCACAGGCACTGGCAGAGGGCTTGGCTGGGGTCAGTTTTTACATCCTGTCCTGCCTCATTTGGATACTCAGACTGAATAATTGACCCCATGGAGTTAAATCTCACCGTTCTGCTGTGTTGTGGAGACAGTTAGGATTTCCAGAAGCAAGTAATTAACTTCTAGGAAGGAAAAAACCAAACCAACAAACCTCTTACTGGAAATCAGGAGGGTAAGTGCTCCTTCATGCTGCAGAGTGTTTCCTGGGAAATGGTGATTCCTCATGTTCTTTGTGTAAAATCATAACAAAATCAAGCAGTGGCTGCAAGCACAGCTCTTGGCATCCCTCTCTGCAGCTGAACTAACAAAAAGCAAAACCCAGTGACAGTTGTCTTCTCTCCTCTGGTCTTGAAGTCCTCTTACACCAGCAGCTCTTCCAATACTCAGAGGGGAATGTTTATCTTGACTTAACAGCCAGTAAGAGATGCGATGGTGAGAACAGATTCTCTCTCTGTGGTCCCTGGATCCAGGCTTTCTGCTGAAGGCTTGGCTAAATCCCTGCTGCTTGTCCCAATAGTTTGTAGGTTTTAAACAAATCCAGGGCTCTTGGGTGTTGAGCATTGCAGGCAGCACCCTTGGAAGCTCTTTGACCAAAGAAATCCATGTGTTTGGATATCCAGATCAAGGTGTTGGACCTCTGATAGAGCAGCTGTGGATTTAGCCTGGAAATGTAGTTATGAATTCATCCCATTTTTGATCCAGATTGGCAATGCTGATGTTGTGGTGCTTTGGAAGATGAAAAACAAATGCAGGAAAAGCTTTCAAGAGCTCTGAAAGATGAAAAACAAATGCAGGAAAAGCTTTCAGGAAAGGGTTTTTGTGGTGGAAACCCGTGGTTTATAGGCAATATTATCCTCATCAAGGAACTCTGTCATGCTCATCTCCTGGGTCCTGCAGCATGTCTTCAGTGCCTGTGGGAAGTCAGTTTGTAATTTGTGAACAGTAATTTAAGGCTAATGGCTACAAGGAACCCTGAAATTCATATCTGAGCTTCCTCAAAGTGCAGGAAAACTTTGGATTTGAGGCTGACTCATCCTGGCTAGTGTTGGCAAACCAACTTGCATAAAATAATACAGGTTTTGATGCAAATCTGAAAGTTAAGGACTGCAAAACAGTTGATCTAACTTTCTTCCCTGTTTTTTTCCCCCTCTATTTTAGTATGTTTTTCAAGACTTGGAAAACAGCAGGAATAATAGATACTGAGCAAGAGTATCAGGTGTGACTGAGATAGCTTGGCTGGGAACTTGAGTGTCAGCCTCAGGAGTGTGGAGTCTCTTTGGGAGGTCCAGAGATGAGTTTTGTAACAGGTCAGCATCTTCAGGTAGCCAAAGTCTGATGTGCTGCCACCAGTGAATTCATTGGTGTCAACGGAGTATTTATTCCTGTAAGTAAAATCAAGCCTGGAGACTCCGTCTTGAAATGTGGATCTTTGAGCTTTGCAGAGAGCAGAATTGATTTTATTTAATTAATGAAATCTCTTTGTTTCTCTTACTAGGATGCATTCAGCAAACTTTTGCACTTGAGTGATATTATTTGGGAGTTTGATATTTGGGTTCTCGAATTCACATGTTTTTTCCCTCCTTCAGAGGTCAAACAGAGTATGTAAAATAAGGAGTAGTCTGAATATAGCTGGCAGTTGAGTCTTCACCATCTATGAACACATGTGCAATGATATTTTTCAAGCCATAAAACACAGATTTCTGCAAACTTCCGTTTCCATTGTTTGTGCACAACTAACCAAGACCTGCTTTATAGCAGGGGAAGGCAGAAAATGCTTAAAACTGGCTCCAAGAGAAATAGTGGGGAGGAAAGAATTATACGGAAAATGAAGGGCAGGAAATGGGGATTAAAAAAGGTGATTCTGAGCAGGTTGGTTTGTTTTTTGTTAGATTGAATTCTTTTTTTCTTTATATTTGGTAGATTAAGTTTAACTCAAAGGGAAAAGTTGGTTTTGTAAGCTAAAAAAACCAAACGTGAAGGCCAGAGTCTGCATGCATTTTCCCACGTCTCCTCTCCTCTTTTATTTATGGGGCTGTTTTACATGATATTACAGTGGTGGTTGTGGAGTGCTGAGCTTTGTCACCAAGCACAGCTTTGTGGTGCTTCTGCTTTAGAAGTGAAGGGCACTGAAGCAAAGCCCAAAGTCAATGCTCCTGCATTTGGGCAGGTTACATAAACTTCTTGTGCTTGGTTTAATCATTTGTTTAAAAAAAACCAAAAACAAACAAAGAAACAAAAATACCCCAAAAAACCCCAAACAAAATAGTTGGTTTCTTGTTCCAAGGCTAGTGGCGTCTTGGTGTGCACAAATCACTTGGAGCTTCCTGGCAGCCCTGTACAAACCCAAAGCACTGATTTGTAGAAGAGTTTGGCATCTCAGTTTCCCTGATTTGCTTCAGTGCAGCGTGTTTTGGGTTTTACAACACTCTCTGTACAGTATGACCTGCTTTTTTTCCCCACTTGGTGCAGGGTTCTCGCAGTCTCCAGAGCAAAAAGAGGATGGGAACTTCCAACTCTTCTCAGTCCACCTTGTGATTCTTCTTGAGGAGAGACGTGGAGAACCATTGCAAGGTCTTTGCGTTCTCTGTGTGGTGCAAGGGCCTTGTGCTGGTGGGAGCTTTGCTTTTTAGGAAGTGTCTCCAGCTGCTGCAGCAACACACCGAAGCAGGTTCCTATTGCAGAAGGATGTTTTCCCATCACACAGTTTTCCTGTGAACAGCCACTGCGAGTACCATGTAAAATCCCTTCGGGGCCGCCTTCTGTTCGGTTGGATTTTTCCTCCTCGTTTGGATCTTTATTCTCCTCCTGTTGTGAGCTGTCTTTCCTTGTCTTGTATGCTGGAGATGATGTTGCAGCCTTCTCTCTCCCTCTCTTTCTCTCTCCCTTCCCCTCCTCCCACCTCCGCTGTTCTCTCTTCCCTCTGTGTGACCAGACTCAGACGCAGTTGGAGCATGCCCGAATACGGGAGCTCGAGCAGAGCCTGCTGTTTGAGAAGGCACAGGCTGAGAAACTCCTCAGAGAATTAGAGGACACCAGGGTAATGGACCCCCACTTGCCCTGCCTGCAGAACAGCGCTTGCCCCTGCGTTGATGCTCATGATGCCTTGCTTTGGGTTTCTTTCTTTTGGTTTCTGTGGGGTTGATTGACTTTTGGCTTGAACTGAAGCTTCCCTGATTTATTTTTTTTTAATTTTTTTGTTTTATTTGCTCTCTCTCCTGGGAAGAGTAGTATGATATGATTTCTAGCTTTGCTTCTCATGTGGGGACTTGTTTCTCAGACCGAGTTTGCTGCTCTGCCCCATGCCACCATCTGACACATAAGCTCTTCACAATTCATTTTTCAGTTAACATATCCCAGTAATATCTGCACCCTGCACAATTCATTCTGCATAGAGGCTGCAATAGGAAATAACATTGCAATCAGCATTCCTTTGTTCCCCCTGCCAGCTGTGGGAGCTGCCATCTGAAATGGAAGATATTGCTTAGTGCTGCCCAGAAGAGTCCTAAAAGCAGCCAGATGTGGAAAGGGCCTGATGTTGTGTGGGAAGCAGCAAACCTGCTGCAGTGAGCTTGTGATACACCAATGGGTTTGAGAGCTGTAGAAAACACATACATGAGGATCCCCAAAAGGTCTGGCTGGTTTGAACCCCCCTGTGCCCATCTAAAATAAGCACCACCAGCTTCCTGGGCTGATGGCTGGTGGGGAGACAGCAATTGAAATGGAGTGGGATTCATTGCTTGGGTTTGGGCTCGGTTTACTTGTTTCTTCTGCTTTTTTTTCTAATATTCCATCCAGTCAGATCTGCTCTTCTCCATCCATAGCTGCAGCACCCTGAACTCCCTGTGACTCGCAGGCAGTTCAGCCCTGCCAGGTTACATTCAGACTGTCAGACATTGATGCTCAGCCCTTCTGCTCAGTGTTCACCATGGCCACATTTATTGTCGTGCATCCTCTCGCCTCCTACGTTATTTTGACTTTGCTAATAAACTCTAACAAGTACTCGTGTGTAAAAATCCCTTTTTCTTTTTACACCAGGGTAAACAAATTGTGTTACAGCAGAGAGGTTTGTAGGCTGAGGATTGCTGAGCAATAAAGGAAACATGATATGCTTAACGCTGGGTTCGATGCTTGTGATATTCCTGCATGTGCAGTCACATCTCTGTGCATCATCTGGCAAGATGCCTGGTCTGAAAACATAATGCCCTTCCAGGACATTATTTTTCATAAAGCACTGTTGCTCTCTAGCGAATTTCAAGGGTTATTTCCAAGATGTTTTTCTGTGGAAAGCAAGAGGTTCATACCAGAAAAAACCAAATTGCAGTTTGGCACAGACATAACTGTGTGTTACCGGTGCTGGTTACCCTGGTGCAAAACTGTGCTCAGGTTGGAGGGTGCCGGGAGTTCTTTTGCTGTTTCTTTGAACTTTGACTAATGTACTTTGGGGATGCCTCCACTGGAGCACACCTACTGAGGGGGAAGGATGCAGTGATGGGAGGTGGGCACTGACTCTGTGTTCTCTGTCGTGTTGCAGTTAACGACAGTAGCAGAGAAGTCCAGGATCCTGCAGCTGGAGGAGGAGCTGAGCCTCAGGTGCAGCGAGGTGGATGAGCTGCGTCAGTGCCTCAGGAGCTCCCACCAAGCAGAGACCCCTGAGCATAACCTGGGCTTGCAGTCAGAGGCCCTTCGGCTGCGGGATCAGCTGCTCTCTGCCAACAAGGAGCACCAGAAGGAGAGCAGCCAGCTGAAGGAGAAGTATGAGAAGACATTAAAGAAGTACCAGCAGGAGATGGAGAAGCTGAAGGCTGTCAATGAGAAGTACTCGCAGGAAATCGTTGACCTAAAGCATAAAGTTCAGCAAGCCACTAATGAGAACATGGGGCTCATGGACAACTGGAAGTCCAAGTTGGACACGTTGGCTTCTGACCACCAGAAGTCTTTGGAGGACCTGAAAGCCACACTGAACTCAGGCCCTGACACTCAGCACAAGGAGATTGTGGAGCTGAAGGCAGTGGTGGAGAGTATAAAGTTGGAGCACCAGCTTGAGTTGGAGAACCTGAAAGCAAAGCATGACATTGAGACAGCTGTGCATATAAAAGAGAAAGAGAGTCTCAAACTGAAGCTGCAGGAGGCTTTGGATGAGGTGGAAAAAAACAACAGCAACTGGAAAATGCAACTGGAAACCAAAAGCAGTCAGCACCTTCTTGAGCTCCAAGATGTGAAGGACAAGTGTCGAGATGCTGAGCTGAGGGTGCATGAACTGGAGAAACTCCATGGTGAATACACAGACCAGACAGAAGCAATAGCTTTCTTGAAAGAGCAGATTTCTTTGGCTGAAAAGAAGATGTTGGACTATGAAACATTACAGAAAACGGAAGCCCAGAGCAAACAGGAGATCCAAAGATTGCAGGAAAAAGTGCTTGTCTTAGAGAACAAGCTGCAGTCCATGGAGGCCCTGCATCCTTCTCAGCATGCAAACGTATGACTTTGGGGTCGTTGTGCTGGTTTATCATCACTGTTGGTAACCCCTTCAAGGAGTAGCCCTCAGCTGCTGCCTTGTGCAGTTTTCTGAGGCTCAGATATCTGGATGTTTATCTTCCACTCACAGTGCTCTTTCTGCACTCTTATCTCCGTGCTGAAGGTGTCTTCCCACTCTTGAAAGCCAGTACAGTGGGACAATTAGGAAAAATATTGAGTCAAGAGAAGCAAGCAGGGCCACACTGGGGCTTGGAGGCTGCTGTGGCAGCAGAGGAGGGTGGTTGTGGTTTGCCAGGGCGGGCTCCCATCCTGAGCTGGAAAAGCATCCCTGTGTTCCTCCAAGGAGCTGCAGCAGCCTTGGTGTCCTTTGGGGTGGGCAGAGGAGAGGATGGGTGACCAGTCACTGCCCATGCTGAGATAGAGCACGTTGCTTAGGCAGCACCTGGAGCAGGATTTAAGAGCCCCACTGAGGGGGCTGAGCTGTGGGATGGGGTGGAGGGGGGTGTGCCAGCAGCACAGCAGAGCCAGTGGAGACCACGTGTGGGAGACAAGGGAATGCTGATTTGAGGATTATAGTGGAAATGCTGCTGGCAAGGGTCAGGATGGCACCAGGCTGAGGAAAGAAAATGCCTGATTGAGTCCTGAGCCTCCCAAGGAAGGCTGGAATAAGAGCAGTGATAAAATGAAGAGGTCAGTTTTCTGTGGCCTTTTGTCTCTTTTGTCACCCTTTTTTTTAATAGTCCCACAGGATGCCATCATCCTGCCTTTGTGCATGGCAGGGACACGTGGCTGGTTCCACACTGGAGTGAGGGGGGGAGGTTGCTACTTGTGGCTCAAGGCTGGGCCCCTATTTCTGTTTGAATTCTGCATGAGAAATGAGAAAAAAACCCCCAATTTACCACTTGTCCCTGTGGGGATGCAGCACATGAAAATAAGCTGTAAAATGTGCATGTTCTAAGAATGCTGTGCTGAAATGTCACTGGTGAGGTAGTTGCTGTTCCAAACAGTTGCCAATGAAGTGAAGCCAATGCCTGTGTCTAAGTTCCCAATATGAACAGCCCCATTGAAACCAGTTGCACCTTCAGGTAGCAAAGTCAAGCCCGTGAATTCCTGTTGGCCAAGTCAGAGCCTGCAAAAGGCACACTGAGGACAGGAGAGGCAAAAGCCCAAGGAGGAATCTTGGGCATTAATAGTGTTTCAGGGGTTGCTCCATCACGTTGCATCTAGTAAAGACAGTTGGGAACAATAAGTACACTCAGGGTCCTGGGAAAAATTACAACATGTCACATGTTAGAGCTGATATTCAGACAGGAATGAATGGAAAAGAAGAAGCTGGAGGCTTGTTCCAGAGCCCTTTAGATAAATGAGAGGGCTCTGGGGGATCTTGATACTGGATTAGAATCAGGGAGTCTTGAAATAATTATTTCAACTATACGTTGATTAGAATCAGGAGAATATGGGAAGAAATGCATGGGTGAAAGCCTTTGAGGATCACAGGTCAAGTTCTATTTTAAAATGTCTTGGTTAATTTAAAGTCACTGCAATATTAACTGTCCAAGTATTTTAAACAAACAAATGTGTCTTGTGAGAGTTGTTCCTAGACCTTCAAGTGAGAACCACAACTGTGCTTCCCAAGAGCAGTTAAATAGTTTTTCCATACCCAAAGTACATCAGAAACACATTTCCTCTTTGGGGGTGTTCCTGCTTCTGTTTGTGTCCTACAGACTTTGGGGACTGACCTCAGGGCTCTCACTGGTGGCCACAGTGGCCTCATGTCATGGAAAACTTGTCTGTGAGCTCTGTGTTCTCTGGCTTTTTCTGCTTTGGATGGGGCTTTGTGGTTCTTAGCTTTGCTTTAAATCTTTGGGTGAAGTGTTGGTTTACATCTCATATTTTACATTTATTTCAGATGATTGAAACTAATGATATTTCAGAAGAAAAGATAAAGATGAAGCAGACTATGGAAGGTATCAAACCGTAGTTTTTACTTGGAACACCCTGTTCCAGTGACTTGTGTGCTTTTTCTAACTTTCTGCATGGAAGTGGCTTAGGAAGTTGTTGTCTTAAACCTGTTCAATAAGACTGCCCAGCTGTGCATCCCACCTCCAAATGTGTGGATGGTGATGAGATGAAGGGAGAAACACCTGTTATCTGTCTCCTGCTGCTTCTCTGCTGATGGAGGGTCCCATCACCGTGCCCTGTGTCCCCCAAGCTGTGCCATACAGTCAACACCTTCTTGATTTGCACAAAGCATTTTGCAGCCTTCTGATCTCTGTCTTTTCATACGCCCACAGACCTCCAAGACAAGCTGAGTAAAAGAGACAAAGAGGTGTCATCCCTGGTGTCCCAGACTGAAACTCTAAGGGCCCAAGTAAGTGGTAAGTTTCCCTAATCCAGTGTTGGTGGGAATGAGGCGATTCCCTCCTCATCCTCTGTACTAGTGTTGAACAAGGGCCCAGGTGCTGAAATGGGCTGGTGTAAAACATGATGCTGCTGGTCTTCTAATGGATATTGTTGGTTAAAAAATAATTCAGGAGTTAGACACAAACACTGCCGGGAATCTTTGTATCCTGTGAGGAAGAGTTTGGATTCACTGAAGGTCTAAATCTAGAGACAGAAATCAGTGGAGCTGAGTGTTGTTTACAAGATCTCCCCTTAAATGGGGTCAGATCTAGACCTAAGCAGGTCTGTGCTTTTAAGATGGGGAAAAGGCAAAAAGTGGGAATGTAAGTACAGGACTAAATGACCTTTCTTCCCCCAAATCCTCTGCTTCCTATAGCTTTGGAAAGTAAATGCAAAACAGCAGAAAAGAAGGCTGATTCAGTGTTCAAAGAAAAGAAGAGGCTGGAAGGGGAACTGGAAGCCCTGACCAAGAAAACACACGATGCTTCAGGGCAACTGGTCCTCATTAGCCAGGAGCTGCTCAAGAAGGAAAGGTCAGTGTGCAGGTCTGGAGGACAGAGGGGCTCTGTGTGTATTCCCGTTCATTCTGGGTGCTGTAATTGACCACCTGAAGCAATGCAGAGGTTGCATTGTTGAAGTCCAGCCCCCAGCTTGCCTGTCTTTATGGATGCTGATGTGGGAATTTGGTTAGAACTAGGGGCTGTGAATTCTCAAAGGCACTGCCCTTTCACTGCTTGCCAGGAGCTGCAAGACAGCTCAGTGCCCATGTAGATGCTGAATGAAGTCATCTACAAGCCAGCCAAGCTGGCAGCTGCCCTGCTCAGAGATAGTGCCCTGTGCGTGTCCTTGTCTCCTTAAAGCTGGCACAGTGGTACAACAGATCTGAGCCCCTGAAGTGGTGGGAGTTGGGAAGATTTGCTTTGGATCCAAAGCAAAGATGGGAGGGAGCACAGCAGGACTCCAGTGATGTGTGGGCTGTACAAATGTTCTCACCTCTTCATTCTGCTTCTTCCAGGAGCCTGAACGAGCTGAGAGCTTTGTTACTGGAGGCAAACCGGCACTCGCCGGGGCCTGAGCGGGACCTCAGCCGGGAAGTGCACAAAGCTGAGTGGAGGCTGAAGGAGCAGAAGCTCAAAGATGACATCAAGGGGCTGCGAGAGAAACTGGTTGTACTGGTGAGGGCACCATACCCCCTCCTGAGCTTGGCCTGGGGCTGGAGGACTCTGCTGCTGGGGAGGAGGGCAGTGGTCTGAGCCTTTCACTCCTGTTCCAAGTCTGTGTGCTTCCTTTTGTGCTTCCCATCTGATGGGCACTTCTTGACAGGCCTGTGAGCAGCATCTCATTAAGCAGCAAAAATATTCATATGTCATATAATCACAGCATATCCTGAGTTGGAAGAGACTCTCAAGGATCATCGAGTCCAGCTCCTGGCTCTGCACAGACACCACAACAATCCCACCCTGTCCCTGGGACATTGTCCAAATCATCTTGAATTCTGTCATCCGTGGTGCTGCGCCCACTGCCCTGGGGAGCCTGTTCAGTGCCCACCACCCTCTGAGGGAAGAACCTTTTCCTGATACCCACCCTCCTTGTGGATCCCTTCCAATTCAGATTATTCTTTGATTCTAAACCTCCCCTGCCACAGCTCCAGTTGTTCCCTCGTGTCCTATCACTGGTCTCCAGAGAGCAGGGATTGGTTCTGCCCCTGGTGAGGACGTTCTAGGCTGCTGTGTCCTTCTCCAGTGTTTTCTGTTCCCACGGGCTTTAAATCCGTGACTAAACAGGGCTAAAATTTATGGGAGAAACTGAAGGTCGTTCAGCTACCCTATTGTTTTACACCTCTGAGCTAAGAAACATCCTCTAATTCCCGTGTACTCCAGTGTCCTCCAGTGGCTGAAATGTGAATAACCGATGTGAATTGGAGCTGCTGCTGGTTGCACTTGACAGGAGCTGTGCTCTGCCCCCGTCTGCTGCTGAATTCACAGCGTGGTTCTGGGAGTGGCGTGGATTCGTACTTTGTGTAGTTACTGGATTTGATCCAACTTGCTCCTCTTTTCCCTTTGCTGTCCCAGGACAAGGAGAAGTCCGTCACGGATCAGCGGCGATACTCCCTGATCGACCCCTCGTCGGAGTCGGAGGTGATCCGGCTGCAGCACCGGCTCGTCAGCACGGAGGACGTGCTGCGCAATGCCCTGGAGCAGGGGCACCAGATGGAGAAGCTCATGGAAGCCATGAGGCTCTCCTCCGAGAAAACACAGGTAGAGCATCAGCAGCCACCTCTGGGGGCGCTCAGCCCGCAGCAATGCCCTGGGATCTCGCCCTGTGCTCTTGGAGGTGATGCCTCAGCTGGGTCCTTTTCTCTCTGGGACTTGCTTGTGCTGGCTACACTGTCATTTTGAAGTTGAAGGGCTCCATGTTATCCCTGCTAAAGAAACATTATAAATGTTTAAAAGTTCTTGTGCTTTCTGAAGATAGAACAGCCTGTCCTGGCTGCCAGAATTGTCCCTGGAGGTGGGAAATGGCAAATGTCCTTGTCAGTGCTGGATGTTCAGTGTGCTGTGTTTTGCAGCTAACACTGCCCTGAGCTGAGGGTTTGCTTTTGGGGATTTAAGAGCTGGAAGTGAAGAGTGGGTCTGTCTGTAGGGAATTCAGGGGATGTTTTGCAGCTGGGAAGTATGCTGGGGATTGGGCCAGGGTGCAGAGGGCAGGAAGCTTCTTGCCAGAAATGGGCTGGCATTTTTGTATCCTCCTTTCCTTGTGTGGGCAGCTAAAGAAGGATATATCAGCTTTGCCAGATTTCAGTGCTTGCAAGCAAAACCACCAGCATTTGTGTCCCTGCTCAGTAAGAATTGTCTGTTCTCCGTTGCAGACTGTTGGAAATTCTGGGTCTTCTAACGGGATTCACCAGCAGGATAAATCCCACAAGCAAGAGGTAAGTGGCAGGATGGCCAGTCTGAGGAAGAGGCAGTGGGACTTCCTGGGAGAGCAGTGGTTCAGGACATGGCATTCCACTCCATCCCTCAGTGTTCTCTTCCAAAAAAGACCTCTGTGCTTGTCTCATATTGCCTGACAAGGTTTGTTTTCTTCCAGGAGAAGCTCTGATAGAGAAGAGGTGAAGAGGATCATTTCATGCCAGTATCAGCTCCTCTGCACAGTCAGGAAAAACAACACCACATCTGGCTTTAGCACCTCCAAAAGACCACACACAGTATTTTCACTTTAAAAAAGGACAATGTTTATAATGTACTAACTGATGTAATCAGGACAATCCTGGAGTCCAGTTTTCCAAGACAGCCATTGTTCCAGGAGGGAGCAGAAGGATCTCTCTGGGTTTGGTTTCTTACTTGTATTGGTTTTGACTGTGGAGTTTGTGTTGTTTGAGCTGCCCCTGTCCCACCAGCTGGCATGGTCTGGATGGCAGCTGCCCCAACCGGTGGCTGAAGTGTCAGCGAGTCCCAGTAACCCCCCAGGAGCTGCCAAGGGATTTGCTTGTGGTGTCCAACTCCAAAGTGTGTGTCCAGAGGCTGCACATTTCTCACGGTGTCTGTCCCTTCCCTCCCACCCACCCTGATGTCCTGAGGACCTGCACAAGTGAGTGAAACCTGCTGGGATGAGGAAAACAGGGTGTGGGGGTGTATTCCCCTCTTCTCCTTGCAGAAGATATCACTGTTTTAGAGCATGGAGGCTGCACTTCTTGTATCTTAGCATGTTGTGGGAAATAATCCAGTTTTGGAGGAATATTTATTTTGTTTCTCCCCCCCTGCTGATTCTGGGGAAGGAGCTGCGGTGGCTCTGAGTTTGGGAATGGGCACAGTTTGCTCAGGTGTGGGTGGCCTTTCTTCCTGCAGTGAGATCTTTGAGCAGGCCTGCTGATGTCCTGTGCCACAGCCAGCTGTCCAGCCTGGGCCCCCTCGCTCATGGGGGTTTTATTGGGTCTGTTTTGAACTCAGGATCCACAGATGCTCGATCTCAGCATCGCTGGCCTGGGAGATCCATGCTGGGAGCAGTCAGTGTGGGACAGATGCCTTGAGGAGAAGATTCCCTCCCTGAGTGTTTAATTTAACAGCTAATTGGGGATTGCCTGGAACTTTCCAGAGCTGTTCTTGGCTCTTTAGTGTGATTACCTGAGACGGATGAGGTGAAGGTGCTGCTGTGAGCACTCACAGCAGTGGCTGCCTGACTCTGATGGGTACAGCAATCCTCTGATGTGGCCTGAGAGAGTATTTGGAGCAGAGGAAATCCAAGACTGGAGCCCACACAGGTCTCGTGTCTGTACCAGCAGTGCAGACCCAGGCAAGGAGCCTGTTCCTTCTTCCCAAGGCTTTACTCTAACTTTGCACCACCGCTCCCAAAGGACACGAGGGCAGAGGAAGAGGATAATGTGCTCCTAAAGGTGTGAGAGAGCCCAGCTCAGGTTCACTGTTCAGTACCACAGGGAACAGTCACAGCAATATTTTACCAGGTTTCCTACCCCTTAGTGCCCAACTCCTCTGGTCTTAGGAGCTCTTGTGTTATGATGGGGCACCTGTGAAAGGGCAAGATGGAAGAGATCACTGGGAGAGGAGATCTGAGGCAGACCCCAGACAGGTGAACATGATGGCATATCAGATCCATTGCTTTTTGCCCTGATTTCCCACAAAGTTATGTTACCTTTTCACAGCGGGTTTCTGGACTCCTGCTTCCTTGAAGGATGGGCAGCCAGAAACAGTCTGGGAAAGAATTGGGCTTTGTGGCTGCAATTCTGCCATGAGGAGGATGATGCTGAATGCTTGATCCGGCTCACTTGATGCAGGATTGGTGATCTCCCATCCATCAAAGGAGAATGGCAGAGGAAAGGGACTTCAGGGGAGTAAAGCAGGTCAGAAAACACAGCAGAAATCTGGCACGTTGATACTGGGAGGCAGAGCCTGGGATTGAACTGGCTGTAAGTAATTCACGTGGGATCCCATCCTGCCTTGTAGGAGTGTTTCTTCAGCTCTTACTATTCACCAGGAAGATTGCCACATCTCTGCCTAGCTCTGGGAGTTTCCCAAGGGATCATAGTGGTGGTTTCCAAAATCCTCCTGGTGGTGTATTCATCTAAGTGATTTAGAAAAGTCTTAGAGGGAGTGTTCGTTTGTTACAGCCCTCAACAGTGAATACCTCACTGGGAGCTTCCGTTTTTAAGAATTTAGGGCTGGTGTTTCCCAAAGTGCTCCTTTGGCTGGATGGTCTCTGAAGTCATCAGTGCAGCTCCTGTGCACTTCCCAGGGCTTCCTGGGCCCTTGCAGGAGAGAGGCCCCATTCTGGTTTGTAACTTATTTTCCCTTATAGGTCCTCTAGTGACTTGTGACCAGCTGCCTTCCCCTACAGGGGAAAGATACCTGTGTTTTCCATCTCCTTTGGCTCTGCACAGGGCAGAATTCCCCAGGAGTGGTTATGGGGACCGTGTATTTGGTTCTGTTAATAGGATTTGAAGTTGTCAGGCTGGAGGAGTGGCTGGCTCCTGCCTCCTCCTGGGGACCATCCCTTGAGAGCTGCTCAGACTTGTGGCTTTTCCTGTTCAGCTCAGATGACGATGCAGAACAGCAGCAGATGGGTCAGAGCAGGTTGTTAGTGCTGATGGGTTTTGGTGGCTGTAAAGAGCTGTACAGGTCCCTAAGGATCAGCCAGGAGCTGATGGCACTGCTTGGCTCTCGGTGGAGACTCTGTGGTGGTTCTGTTGGAAATGTTCTGTTGCTCTGTACCCAAATGGGCAGTGGGGTGAAGTCCCCAACCCCCTTGGGGTGCAGGTCCATGGGAGCTGCTCCCACATAGGACCAACCACAATATCATCAGGACATGCTGTCACATGGGTCACCTGGGCTTCAGCTCAACCCTGTGTGAGGGGCCAGGAGGGGTTAGACCTCAGTCATGTCCTCCCTCCAAAACTGGCACAGGCTTCCTCGGGGCAGTGGCCTCTGGCTGCCCTTCTGAGGTTATAAGGGGACAAACTTGGAAAGGACAAGGAGGAGATTCCCCAGCCCCTCTATTTATTTGTAAGTTTAAGTGCTATTTTTGCCTATGTGGTGGTGTATAAAGTACTTCACAATACTTGGTCTTACTGGCTTGGTTCTTCGGGAGAGATTTCCAAGGGCGTTGGAGCGCTGATGCACCACTCCTGCTGTGGATCCGGGCTGGTTCCTGTTTGTGCCTTCACTCCCCCTTCGGCTTCAACCTCGCTCTTCTCTCGATGCCCGAGAGCTGCTAGGGGGGGCTGTGCTCTCCCCAGCCCTTCTCCCAGCCTGAGAGTGCCATGGTTTTCCATGTGGAGCTGGGTCCTGAGCATCGTGCCCCAGAGTGGCCGGGTTGGGAGCAGGAGGTCGCGCTGCTGGAGCTCTGGGCTCCGAGGGAAGGACCAGCACCTGGCTGTGGGAGCAGCCCCAGGGCCAGTGGCACTACCCTGACAGTTAGTGATGCTTTTCTGCTGAAAGCTGAGCTGCTATGCAGTGAAAAAAAGCCTTTGGAATGGAGACGACTCCGTGTTGAGTGATTTCTTCTCTAACTCTCAAGACCAAAGGGAAAAGAATCAGTCTCGCTTGGGGATTTCAGCTTTATCCCTCCTGCAGCATCCAGAGAGCTGGAGCAAGGGCCAGCACTGTGCTGGTGCCCTATGAAATGATGGTGCCAGGCTGCCAGCCATGGCATTACAGCTCTTGGAATGATGGGTGCCAGGCTGCCAGCCAAGGCCTTACAGCTCCTGCCTCCCCCCAGCCACCAGCAGCTCCTCTGGCTTGCAGTAGAGATGCATGAGGGTTTCATTAAACAAAATGATGCAAATGACACTGTAAAAGTCTTAACAAAAATTCCAGTACTCCATTATTTGGCAGCTTTAGCAGCTCAGCACTATCTGTAGGGAGTTATTAATACACTAAGATCCTGTAGGCCTGATGTAAGTTACCAGAATAAAGACAATACTAGATGTATAAATGGATGATAACCTTTTACCCGTACAGTATGTATTACAATTTTGTAGCTTAGTCATTTTTGGCTATCAGATTTTGTTAGTATGATATAAAAAAAAAGACAAAAAAAAAAAGGTTTGACTGCTAATGTCTATTTTGTTATTTGATTCATTTTCTTCCTCTGTACAAAAGCTGTACAAATCTGTCTGTGTAACTCCTCCACATCTGTATTCATGTACCACCCCCCTGTCCTGGCTTGCTGGTGTGGTGAGCTCGTACTAAACAATAAACTCTGTGGCTGAAGTCGGGCACCCTGGGGCTCCTGGGGTGTGTTCAGGGTGTTCTGCCATGCATGAGCCATAAGGGGCTGGGGACACGGGGCTGTGGCGCTGTCCCCCTTGCCCTGAGCCACAACAGTGACCTTGAGCCATCTTGTCTTTGGGCTCTGCTTTGAAGTAGGAAGGATTAGGGGTGAACAGAGTGTGTTTTTGAAGGGGATGGGTTGGGGGGGACAGTGGGTGTTTAAGGGAAGAACTTATTTTTCCATCTCTTGTGGTCTGGGGGACATTGGCAGGAGAAGTCAATTAATAGACTCCCTTATGGATTGCTAAGCTGCCATAAAACCCAACTTGTTGGAAACAAAGGATCCACCTACAGTGACTCTCTGCCATGAAGTCCAGCGGAGAAAGGAGTCTATGCCTCAACAACCCTATAGCTCAGCCAGTTGCCCACAGGGATTCTCCTGCACCTCCTCCAAGAGGAACAGCATCCTGTTGCTTCAGTGGCCCCAAAGCAGGCCTGGGGTTTGCTGTGCAAAAACCACACAGGGGCCAGTGTGAGAAACCCAGGTGAACAAAGCAGGTTTGGTGATGCTCTCACAGGGACTGTGATGCCAGTGACTCTCCCCACGAGCTTCTGCCAAGGTGCTGCTTTGGGGCCCCCGTGGTTGGTGAGGGAATGGACATTAATGCACTCTGTGGATTTCATCTGTGGGTTTGTGGGAGTTCCTGTGTCCTGCCTGTGTCAACTCACACCAACAGTTCACCTGCAGAGCAAAGCCAGGCTTATTCCCTGCTCCACAATGCAAGAAACAAGCACTGAGTGCGAGTTGCCGAGTAACAGAACAAGAAACTGGCACAGCAGAGGAGGAAGAGGCTTAGCTGTAACTCAAGTCTTAAATTGAATAAAAGAACAAGAATGAGCTCTCTGCTCTCCTGGGAGACCTTTGGACACGCTTCAGAAACTACAGGGGCTCCAAAAGGGCTGGAGAGGAC